>VZRZ01004301.1:1108396-1178396 GCA_013398175.1 Climacteris rufus | reverse complement strand
AAAGGAAAGCATCTGGCAGCATACCAAGGTAACAGCTACGCTATCTGCATAGAGCCCATATGACACAGCCAGCCAAGGAGGGGGAAAACATGAAAGCAAACCCACTGAGGATACCAGTGCTTCAGGACAACAGAATAACTAGGAACACTTATACACACGGACTAAAATAATGAAAAATGTCCACCCACACATTGACAATGGGAAAAAACATATGGGAACAATAAATACCTTATCTCTGGGAAAATTCATCTCCACAGCAAAAGCAAAACAGAATACAACATGATCTGAGAAGGCAACATTGACTGCTCAGAGATCACAGCAATTCAGAGGAGGCAGTTACTGGCAGGTGAGAGGCAGAATTACTTCCTGACTTCAAAGAAGATTTTGCTTCCTTGCTTCCTATTTTGCACATCACGTGTGTATTTTATTAATTAGCTTTTGGATGAGATTTTATCTTTCATTTCTAATAAAAGGTAAATAAGCATTAATCAGTGGACAGTCACCAGCATTCTTGCAACACCGTTTACACTAGTGGCTGGTATCAGATGAAATGAGCCTTTTCCCTGGATGGCAGAGTGTCACAATCTCACCGTGTAGTAATGATTAGCACCACTTTAGAAACAGGCTGGTAGCAGGAATTCCTGACATCCCCTTACCCTGAATCATGCAGTTTGCAAAACTCCAGCTTGTTACAAGCACATGATATTATATATATATAACCAAGTCTCAAGACTTTGTTTTTAAAAGCTTCTATACTTACAAATAAAAAATATAAAACGAACAACAGTGATTATAGAATTAGGGAACCAACAGTTCCTGTGAGCAGCCAGGAATGATCCCTGAACCATACACTCAGATGCAGTTACTTGCACTAAGCTATGGAAAGTAGCCCTTAAACGTTATTCATTTTCCTGACTCTCTTAAAAAGAAAAACTGTAACACACATCTGTGACCTAGCAACAAAATGGTTTGAAATACTTTCCAGATCACTGAACTGTGCAAT
The DNA here is from genome assembly GCA_013398175.1 of Climacteris rufus. Taxonomy (NCBI): domain Eukaryota; kingdom Metazoa; phylum Chordata; class Aves; order Passeriformes; family Climacteridae; genus Climacteris; species Climacteris rufus. Next base: position 1,177,393 of record VZRZ01004301.1, on the reverse strand, counting down.
ACCTTTAAAAATGGGATGACAAAAGGTCGCAGTGGGAAGTTAGTAGCTTCTTGCAGTTTGGAATGAAATTCTTCAATTGTCAAAGTAGAATTCTGTTGAGAAAAAAAAATTCTGTCTTGGTGACAAAATAATGAAAACACTTAGCAAGTGAAACGGTAACCAAAGAACTCTGAAATTGCTTAATAACTTGATAATGGTGAGAAAATAAAGAAAAGCATGCTGCATATTAAATTATTACCTTATTAAAATTACGCAAAGCACCCACATCTCAGATATTCAACACCTGTTACTTAGAGTACAGTTTAAGATCTCAGGTGTAAAGCATGCAAATGCTTTCACAATTCAAACATCAGTGAAAGCTGCTTTTTTTCAACATTTTTTTTAATTTCACATTTTTCTACTATTTTCCTTTGAAAGAGGATTGTTTACTATGTTCTAGGCTATGTAGGAAAGTCATTACTTTACAGATGAGGTTGTAATAATGAATTGCGTATGCTGACAGGGTTGACCAAGGAAATAGCACAATACGTGGATTTTCCCAAAGAAAAGATCCTAATTTGCTCCTCAGACCTCAAATTAAGGTAGAAATCAACTGTAATGAACAATGGCAAAGCAGTTTTGATCTGAAAGTCAATGGAATGTGGATGCTTCCAAAGACACTTTCAGCATCTTTACTAAATCCCCTTTCCAAAGAGAACCATGTCACAAGCAAAAATCCAATTAAACACATATTTTGAATATGGAAGCAAATGGAGAGCAAGACTTACTGATGTTACACTGCCTACATTAAACTTCCTCTTGACACAGACTCAAGTGAAGACACATCCGCTGCTGTCAGGTAGGGTTTTGTGAAGATACAAGCAAAGGACACCTCAGCCCTAGTGCTAAACAATGCTATCAGTCTCTGCTCCAAATAAAATCAATGGCAACTGCAGCTGCTCAGAACAGATGCAAATTAGAGCAGCACAATAGCGTTTCCCCAGTACATCCGATTACTGCTGAAGGAAATACATGGGAGACAACAATGTCTGGCAGAGAGAGGACTTTACTGGGAATAAAAAGAATCCTGGGCCAGATTCACTACAGTTTGTATCTAAAAGGGCAGCCCAACTTGACAGATGTAGGTAGGAAAGAGCTGAAATTTTCATTCAGCAATACCATCACATAGAGATAACCTTTCAATAAAGTTGAAATTAAGTTCAACTAAGTTCAATTAAGTTGCAGCAGTGCCTCATTGGGTTCATAATTGTTGGGTTCAATGACACTGAGAAAAGGTTTTGCACCGCATCACTGCAATCCAAACATACTCAGTTTATCCTTTTAACCAGTATTTTAGCACTATACGTGTAGGGCTCTCTCCTTTCCCCATCCAACTAACCTAGGCAAGTCAAACCATATTTTACTACATTACATAATTCAAGGTATGTCTGCATTAGGGGTACTGCCAATATAAAATGAAAACCCTCTCACGCCATTATACCATAACATTATACTGGCAAAAACAGTCAAGGCTATACCTGGTCAGGAATAACTGCCACTTGTAGGAAGCTAGTCAAGCTACTCATGTTAGACCTCTCAGCAAGAGCCAGAACTCCACTCTTGCATGTTTGCTATCTTTAAAGTATGACGACCCACTCCAGTGTATGTGACCCACTATTTTATAAAATAAACACATCAAGCAAGGAAGAGGGAAAAAGAACAGAAAAAATACTTGCTTACCACAAGTCCTAGCACAAGGGTACGCACTCTTTCCCCAATCTCTGGTGAAATGTCATTGCCAAACTGCTGTAAGGTTGTAAGAAATCTCTTCAGTTTGCTGAGCTGCCTAGCTCCACAAGCTGGCGGTAACTGCTGGTTAGCCAGAGAAGAGGAAGAGGAAGAGGATGGCCCATTGCTAAAGCCATTAGGAGGAGATGGAGCTCCATTTAACGCTGTTGGTGAATGGCTAGTGCCATTGGTTACTGAAAGAAAAAAGAGACAGGAGGATACAATAAAGATCGGGGTTAGGGGAGTGATAGGGAGAAAAAGGAAACAGAGGGGAAAGTCCATCAGCTTATGTTTTCTGCACTTGACCTCAAAATCAATTAAGTTGCACAATCAAGGATAATTAGCCTCTAGACAGAGCGATGGTCTGCAGTTTATATCTATTTTCCAGTAGCTGGTGCTGAACGGTGTAACAGTTGGAAATAACAGCAGCTGCCTCTCACGCAGCCCCTTCAAAATGCTCCTGGACCTGAAAAGCATCATTTGAATACCAGCCTTTTGTCAGAGGATTTTAGAAAGAGAGAGAGGGAAATGGAGAGAGAAAAAACATGAGTGCATGTATGATTGAAGACCTAAAAAAAATTGCTCTTTGGGGTAGAAAAAAACTTGCAGACATATTTCATGAAGCCTCAGTTTATCTCTGAATATTTTTACTTGTGTTTTGTACACACAACTGACAGCTGTGTTTATAAAACAGGACTTTCACGTTTTAACCTTACACCACCCAATGAGAAGGTTATTTTTTCCAATACAGATTTCCTAGCTGCTAACATATGGAGCACACAAAGTTGTCTGCGCAGGTACAAACGCTGCCAATGCTCCCTGTGGCCCGAAGCCTTGCAGCAAGGGCATGAAGCTAGACTTCAGAAGACTTCTCAGAGACCACAAGCAATTCTCTCTGCTTTCATGTGCCAAAACTGTATCTCTAAATAGGGTAAGAAAACATTTCCCTCCTCTTGCAAAGTTGCTGTGAGAATAACTATCTGAAATACCAAGCATTCAAAATGTGAGGCAATGAGATCCATGCAGACATACTGCAAACAACAGAGAGAGTTTTTGGCAGTGAGTTCAGTTTGATTCTGATCCACACTCTAGAAGAGAGCAGAGAATCAAACTGAGGACATCCTTTTCCACTCAGGTTGGAACAGCATCACTCAAACAACATGCCATTGAGGTTGTTTGAGTCTGATTTCCTAAAATTACAGCAAATGGCAAGAGAAAGCATGGTGCCCTAGAAATACAAGTGTACCAGTGCACTAGCAGGTGTGGGCACACAGCATGCGACTGTACCCAGCAGCAGCTGCACTCAGCGAGCCACTGCCCTGGAGAAGTTTGCTGATGTTTTTGGGGGGAGACACTCAGAACACATCCCAAAAATACCTCAAAAATCAGGAACTTGTCTACAATCAAAAATGCATAGAAGTATTAGTTTAACTTGCTTCCTATTTAAAAGCACAACCAAGGCAAACTAGCAACTTGAAGAACTTTCAATGTTTCTCCATGACCAGCCTCTCTGAAGCCAAACATCCCATCCATGTGTCATTCTCTTTATCAGTCATCCTTATTTTTAGCCAGGAAGTCCTTTTTCAGGGTGGACACCTACTATTAGATATAAATCACTACCCTATTACCAGATTTAAATCACTGCCACAAACCTTTGAAGAAGTTTTTGTTGCCCTAGTCACTGCCTTCTGGAGGTACGACAGAAAAAGCTAAGTGAATTGTTATCTAGCTTCTGCTTGTGTTTTATCCTAGTTTTTGGTTGCCTATTCTGGCTGTGTGGGCTAGGGAGCACAAGAAAAAGCAGAAATAGAAAGCAGCTGGCCTCAGCAAGTTCAGCTCTCTGTGCAGCTCCAAACCATGCTCTGAGCGCAGCAGTGGAGTGAGGTATCTGAGTAAACAAATACGTCATGATTGCAAGGAACTCACATAGCCAAAAGTCATCATACCAGGAGCTTAGTAAATGAGGATTGGGAAGAATAGCAACATACCCTGACACCACCCAGCAACTCTGTCACCAGTAAGGGGCTGCTCTAGGCAGAGGATGCTGGGGCTATTATCAAGTAAGCATAGAAGTGTGGAGTTAATTACCTAGGATAGATATAGGGAGGAGAAAGGCAGATAAAGACTTCTCCCACAACAAAAGAAATACAGAAATGGTCCCATGATTTCAGCTCTTTCTTTATAATAATTGAATTTGCCAATTGGCAAGGATGTACATAATTTCTAAAACAAAACCATGGTACTAATCTGAAAGAATTTAGCATTTTAAAGTTCAAACTAAGACATGTCAAGAATTTTTAATCATCTAAACCAAGGAAAACAAAGATATTCTACACCAGAAAACAACTCTGATCCTTCTGGCCTGCAGGCATTCCTGCTGTAGTAATAATAAATGTAACAGACACTCTGACAAAAGTGACTGTTTATTGTACAAGCTGGAACGGCTAAGGCCAAACTCCAACATCTGACAGGGTAAAAAGCAATTAAAATCAGGGGTTTTTAGACTTTTAGTCTTCAAATAAGGAGCCCCAAAAATGAAACTGTGGCTCACACATCTTCCAAACTGCTGAACTCAATCAAATAACAAACATCCAGAAATCTTGTGAATACACTGAGGACTGTAAGTGTGATTAAAGAACACTGTCATGTTCCTTTTATGATTGCCAAAGATTATCCTGAGCTGTGGCAAGGGCATCACACTGGAAAGCTTAATCTGCAAGAGCCCAATCCTGCAAAAACCTAAAAAGAATTTAACTTCAGGCTGAAGTAGCTCCAATGTGAAGCTCCATTCAGTATGATTCAGGTGTTGGAGTTAAGCAAAATAGACAAATTTTTGCAGGATTAGGGTCACTGGGTTAAATGTGAGTTTATGTGAATAGCTGGCACAAACCCTCCTCACTGTTTAAATTCAACATAAATTGTCAGGACAGGGTTCCCTGGGATAAGTAATACAAAGGCCTCCATCTGGCCTTCTGCATAGAGGTGAATTTTAAATAAGGCATTTAACAGACAGAAAGGGACTAAACAGACACAGGAAAGACAAATAGAAGATGCTGCCTTCATTCTGTTTAGGCATATGTATTCTACTGTTCTAAAAATGTTTTATTTAAAATGTGAAATGTAAACACATTCTCATGTTTATACTATTACCAGGCAGTATAAAAGAGACCAAAAAATTTGCAGCTAAATCTCATTAAGAGAAATGTGGATCATTTCATGGCTGTGAAAAGAATAGTCCCGACAACATGCCAGATTCAAATCCCAGTTATACTGATATGAATGCAATGTACACCAAGACTAGTAGAGTTTGTTGTGTGTTTACATCAATAAGCTGAGACAGAGATGCAGCCACAAGTGATTTAAAGAACTGAAGTGGTAACAGACTAGAAACTTCTAGACAAAAATAATGAAAGTAATTTAATTTTGGTTTAATATCAATATTAACTAGACATTATATAGCACTGAAATCAGAATTCTGAAACATAAGCAGGAGAAAGATCAGTCTTTTTAAAATTTTGAATTATCTCCACTTTAAAAACAAAAATCAAACAAACAAGCAAACTCCCTGAAGTTTCTATGCAAAAGGGAATGGGAACCTTAAACAACATAATGGCATGTAAGAGAAGAAGGTTTTCTGTCCTTCTCACAAGAGGACTGATGGAGCATAACTACATGGGAAACCAGTGCTTGCTGTTTGACATTGTGGCCAAGTGGTCAATGAAGTAACAACACAACTCTGAGCTGAATGTCTTAATATCTTAAAGATGTATTAATCTGTTGTGAGCTTAGCTTGACTTAATTACTTTATCACTATACAACCAAATGTTGCTCCTTACATGTCATGCACATTTCCCTTCACCTATTTTGGTTTCTTACATACAGAACAGAAAGAAGATGGAAGAAAAGGAAGAAAATAAGACTAATTACACGTTGTGGGCGTAAATGAACTGGTTCTTGGAGCTCCTTGGGTAGTGGGAGGAGGTGGCATGGTTGGAGGCGTCAGCCTGGATTGTGTCTTCACATCCACAGGTGAGTCTGGCATTGTGGAATGCTTCTCAGTGCGATCTGCAACACACACCACAGGAACACACTGGTTTATTTCCCCAAGCACACTTGCTCTGACAACAATTTAAAAGCTAATGCAAGAAGTGAGCCATTTCAGCATCTGCTGTGAAAGATTACACCTGATTATCTACTCCAGTGTGCTCTTCCCAAATTACATCATCTAAACCTTACTTAAGAAGGTGCAACACAGATGGTAAGACCTCATTTGTAGCGGTGCTGCATTATCTTTTGTTTTTATTTCTAGCATGTGCAGATGCTACCTCCCAAGCACTCCTGGAGCTGCAATAATGCCACCTCCCTTCAAAGCTCTCACGTTAGTCAGGAAGAAAAAACAGATGAAGAGACAGGAAGGTAATAAATCCCCTTATGACATCTCTTCCAGAACTAGAACCTGAAGCTCTTTACTACAAGTGAGATGTTGGGTGGAATATTGGTTGAAGCCAGCTCTCCATGTCTCTTCTTTGTATCTCCTGCTGCCCTCTCCATTGCTTCTCTTTGTAATCATGGGGAGATACTTATGTAAAATACACACATCTCCTGGATCACTTTACCACAGCACCCCTGGACATTCTTACATACACAGAAAAATAAACACAACATGCCAAAATGGTAAGTTAATCACCTCATATACATACCATTATTTTCAAATAAGCATGTAAGTTTGCACCTTCACATATTAAAAATTACTCTTAAATGTTCAGTATCTGCAAGATAAGTAGGAACATACTTCCCCAAGAAAACAAAACAAACAAACGGCAAAACCAGGAAGAAAACACTTCTCTTGCAACTAAGGATTCAAAGATACAAGATGTGATATAAAAGCTACAGAAGCATACTCTTTTTTCCAACATCTTTTTGGATGACCCTATGTTAAGTTTTTCTTCAAAACTATCCAAGCCCTTATGTTTCATTTATTAAGAATGAACAAAACATGGCAAAATTTACCAACTGAAAGCAAAATTAAGGCTTTCTCACTCACGCCAGGAGTTTAGCAAGCCATCTTGAGTAAAGATGAGTACAATCAAGTTTAGCTTTTAATGGGCATAAGTTAAATTCTTCCACCCCTTCTTTGGGGAGTCAGGGCTATTTATTTATATATGGCCCTACACAAGTCTTCCTGAGCTCCACAAAACTATTTTGTAAAGCAAGCAAGCTGCTAGTGGGCAAGCATGTAAGTCTATAGTTTTAATTCAAGGCATGTCACATCCTGTAAATTCTGTCACTTCACTTTGTGACACGCTTCCCTGTTCTTACTAACAACATACAAACTTCAATGAAAAAATGGTATCTGCAATTTGCCATGAGAGACAATAACAGAAATTAATACAATGCACACGTTTAACAAAGGAAGGATATGTTTAGAAGAGTCTCCAAACACCTAATTATCAGAAAACTAAACATAAGACAGTTATCAAAAAAAAAAGGGGGGGGGGAGGGGAAAAACCAAAACAGCCCCCTACACACCCCCCAGAAAATTAACAACATATAACAGATGCCAATCTTTTTCTGTCTGAAACTGAAGAAACTGAGGAAGTAAGTAGTAAGTCCCAGAGGTGCAGCGTGTCAGGTAGTGCAATTATAGAAGCCATCTTCAACCTTTGTTGAAATGCCTACAGGCAATGTTTCAGCTCTCAGGGAAAGGGAGTCATTTCATATAGAATTTAGAAACAAGTTTGGGGAAGATGAGCAGTGAAACACCACCAGAATAGGATGAGGGGAATACAGATACAATTTTATAGGATCTATGGTGTTGATCTGAGGTTAGTAAACCTCACCTGTGGAGGGAAGAATATCCACAATGATTACTTTAAATATTAAGGTTGCTACACAGGTGAGGTATGATTTGCAAATCAAGCAACAATAAATTATTGCATGCTGGAAAACAAAAGCAGGTTTCTAAACAAATTCTATAGGTATTTCCTTTCCATATCACTATACTAAAACAGTTAAATCTAGATCTTCAACAAGCCATTAATTTAATATAAAGAACTATGAAAACTCATCTTGAAATGTTAATTGCTTCCTTAATAGCTGAATTCATCTTGCACTCACCTCAACCAACCTCAGCAACAAGGGAATAAATAGCTTTCAGCTCATGTTGCAACAGAGGGAAAGAGGCACAGCAGTGAGCCCAAGCCCTCCTAAATAAAGGCAAATATTTCTCCCATGCCAAGAAAGGAGAGAGAAAGGGAGGCTTGCCAGAGCTGGTGGAGAGATAACAGTGGGAACTGCTGGTCCATCTGGTTTTCATTCTGCTAACACTCACATTGAACTGTTAAGGAAGGCAGTCCAGGTACACAGATTTGAAGCATGTGGGAGCACAGACACAGGCACAGAGGAGATGGAGGTGGGTGGAAGAAGGAGTGAGAGAAATCGAGCTCCTCTAACAGACTGCTGCTCGCAGCAAGGAGGCACAGCCTGTATCCTCCAATTCAGCTGGTGATAACTAAAAGCAATCCTGAGCTGTAACCAACTGCAGGGCTCCCACTCCCTCCTTCACCACATTCCAAAGTTCAGGTTTGATCAGAAAGGTGCTCAGATCAGAGCGGGGAGAGACGTTCCAAAAAAACTGGCAATGTTTTGTTACTTAAATTGAAAGCGGTAGTGGGAAATACTGTGTTGATTTTGCCCTTGATTTTCAGGTTGCCACTCTGCCATCATCCAAATGGTTTTTGCTTATCTCGAACAGTGTTTGCCACCCAGTCTGCCGATTGCTGAACTGATCCACAGGCTCCTGTACTTCTCATGTAAATCTAGTAACATTAGGTTTGACTTTCCCAACTACCTTTCTTTGGACCTCTTAAGGGTAAACACAAACACCCTTTACATACCAGTTACCTTTTCTTTACCTCTCCCAGCCTTGCAAAGCTGCAAAGCCCTAAACTCCACTCTCCTACCATTTGATCACAGACAGATAAATTTATCTCTGACTGTCTGTAAATTCCTTAGTCCTCCCTTCTTTAACGAGATATTAAGGCTCCTTTCAACCACACCTCAAAATATTTCTTACCAGACTACACGATTATTTTGTCAGAGCAGAGATTCTCCATAGAAGCAGGAGAAAAGGGCTTTGGACGAACTACAACGCAAAGCTTTTCCACATGCTTGGAAGACACCACCACACCACTCCAAAAAACAGCCTTTACCTCCCTCTTTTCCACCCTGTTTAATAACAAAATCCCTGTGGGACCCATTCTGTTCTTACCGCTACTGTTTACCTGGTCCTTACCTTTCCACATGGCTCCCTGATCTCTGAGGGAGTGAAGGGATTGGGAGCACTTGTCCACAGCAGCTCTGAACCCATCACTGTCCTACCACCCACAGTCCCAGAGAACCCCAGCAAATCTTTAAGACATAGATCACACTCAGGGGATGAAGCGGTGATGGAGTACAGAGTCTCCACTGATAAAAGTGTTAACAGTTCTTGTGATCTGAACTTCTCAACATTTTGGTGTCTGACATTTGGCCTAGAACTCCAGCTTCTACAAATAATTATTTCTTTTTTAATTAATAAAAACAGTAAACCTCACAATCAACATTATTTACTGTAATGATTGAAAAATAGCCTGATGATATGAAAGCTAAAGACAAAACGGTATTTAAATCATATTCACAAGCCAATTTCCTTTAAGCCATGTTATTTCATGAGGCTTTTCATGTACAGACATTTTTCATACAAACTCTCAGTGGATAATCTGCTATTTGTACATTCAGAGGTAATGAGGGTTTGGTAGGGGAAGAAAGAATCCCTCAAGAGGAAGAACTGTATTTTTAAATTATTGAAACCTGCCTGAGTAAGATTTTCCAGTTTTACAATACAGGGACATACACACTGAATTTCACCTGAAATTTGGAAGAATTTTCACCATGTCTTAAAATTGCTCAATTTCTTATATTAAAAACATGTTTATGCTCTTGATTCAAACGAAACTCCTCGTGTGCAAAGCTAGTTCTATCTTTTTTTTCAGATGGACCTTGACATTTCAAACCATAATCCTGAATTAACAGGAACACACCAGAAAGTTTCATACAGGCAGTATCCCACAGCATCATGCATTTCAGAGCACAGCCTGCGTACACAGAGGGAGTAACTTCTTTCAGGTGCAACACTGAATCCCTTTAAACAATAACAGACTTGCGCTCCTTAGTCCAGTTCAGATCAAATGGGGCTGAAACCAGAGGTCCTCCAAACTGGAAGGAAAAGGAGACATCTGCAACTCATTCTGTAGTGTTTGCTGCAATCAGTTCAGGATGGAGAAAGATGGTGAAATAATGGTCTAGTCCTAATCCATACACACAACCCTCTGGAGCAGCAAGAGGCTTAGAATAAATTCAGAAAATATGTTTCAAGTATGCAGAGATCTATTGCATTTGTTTTGGATTATATTTTTTATTTAAAAAGAAAAAAAAAACAAGCAAAACACATTTTGAAATATACATTCTTGAATCTCCTTTACAGCACAGAGTGAAGAACTGTGATTTAACCACAGAAGTATTTTGCTCCATTTGAAATTAAAGAATGTTGTAAAACCAACTTTAAATTACAATATTTCTTCTGTGGATTTCTTGGTTCATGAAACTATAGTATTCTTGTCATTCATTCAGTTTTTATGGTAGAGGTTATTTTTATCACTAGATTTAGCTGTTAGGTGAACACTGATATTTACCATAAGCATCTTCTGAATCAAACAAGGAAGAGACAAAACATGCAGAAGCAAGGGCAAAGAGAGATGTGCCTCTATTCAAACTGGTTTACTTCCTGTACTCTAGAAGATTTAGTCCATTTTTAAAACAAGGCGGTCTTTCATAAATGGCAACATTTCAGCTCACATGGCACACGTCCAAGCCTAACGCATCAAGGAAAGCTGATGTATGGAACAAAATATGGAATATATAAATACTTTACTGATACCATTTCAATAGCCAATTCAATGTCAAGCGTTTCTAGGAGTGGTGTGTTTTCAATTTCCTTTTTTAAATGAAAAAAATTGTGGTATAATACGCTATGGCATTTATTTTACTTTTAGTTAGTGCAAACAGTTCCAGATGTACACTCAGGCATGAAAGATTCTTAAAAGATGCTTTATATTGATTGCACAGTACTTTCTACTTTGGTGCCAACATTTAAAAAATAAAAATAAAACTTGCTAAATTAAAAAAAAAGAGTCCATTGTCTTGTTTCCTTTAAACTCACAAAAAGAGCAAGCCTCACACAAGACACAAGGGATTAGAACCTGCCTCCACCACCCAAGTTACAGGAATCGAGACCTAAATCTGTGGAATTTAATATTGATGGTTACTTAGACGCATTGGACTAATTTTGATTATTTTGAGAGGGATGGCAGGGAATTTGCAAGGTAACAACAGGTTGCAAGTGACAGTGGTGATGAATCTGAAGACAGACAACCCCAGCCCAAGAGGACAAATTCCATAGCTCTTCCATCCATAATGCTACCATGCTTCAATCATTAAGAACTTGTCCTCCTTCAGATGTGGCCAAGCCACACAGCACCATTAGTAATAGGCAGTGTCTGTGCAGACCCAAAACTCCTGACCCTCTAACATGCTGCTACACCAAGCAGAACAATATTACAAGGTGGCCTTGGTTGAAAAGGACTCATTTGAGAATGCATGGTATAAGCCTGATGTATCTGGAAAAGCCTACTCAGTCCATGCACTGAGCCCCTGGGGAAACCTCCAAGTCGTACAACTCAGCCATAAAACACGACATTTCGACAACACCGCTGCAGACCCTCTCCCTGCCACGCATGCCTGGGATTTGTTTGAGACCAGTACAGCCTTCATTTCGTTCATCTCTTGGCCCTTTTGACTTTTTCTTGATGAATCAATAGGGACCTAAACACAATGGATGTTTTTGTGCTATACACAACAATCTCAATCAGGCATAACACAGACATAACTTTCTGTCAGTACCAGATGCAGTCACGTTATTGGCCTAGAAAGGAAACATCACTGGGTTTCCAGTTCCCCAGTAGAGAATTTTTACTTCCTGGGTGATTTGCAGGAATGCAGTATCAGAAAACAGTTCAGACTCTGTCTTTTATCACAGAACATTACCCCTGCAAGATTTATCCACCAGGAATCAGAATCTGTGTGAAGTGACTGATGGATATACACAGCACAGTTTTCAGATGACATAATGTTTCACGGCTTCTTTAGCATGCTGGGTATGAAGCTCACACACTGAAAACGACCGTTTTGCAAGAGCAATATCACAATTTTGCTGCAGTCTTATCTTTGTTCTCCTCTGCTCAGATAGCTGAACAATTCATATCACCAGCTATTCCTCAGAATAAATGAAAGTACACTCAATTTACCCATTTATGCTCATTTAATATGCAATAGCTAGAAGAAATTCTGTATCCTGGGAGTTCACTGAAGTTATCTGAGGCCAAGTTATAAGAATTTTCTTCAGATGTGCTAAAAAAAGCCTTGAGCATAATACAATCTCCTCTGTCTCCCAAAAGCTGAAAGGGATTTGTGTGCTGCTGTCTCCCGGTTTTGGTACAGCTTGTGGATGATGTAAAGTAGGTAAATAGTAAAAATGCTTTATATCATGTTTCTTTGTCTATAATGGTACCTTGACTGGTCCTACCATCATGACCATGAACCACAAATGCAGAAGCATTCTCTTTGATTTCTATTCTGATTGGTGAGAGGTTTTGACAGGCAAAAAAATCTTGGTCGCACAGTCATGACTTAGCAGCTCAAGCCCAGATAATTACACATATTATAAAATATGCAATGCATGAGTTCAATCTCAGAATTAAGACAAAAATGTTATGGCTTGCTTTGCTTGAACATATTATTTTCTCCTGAAAGAAATAAACTCGTCTTACCATATAATTTCCTTTTAAAAGAGGGGGAAAATAGAAAAATAAACTTTTCCCTCTCATTTAACAATCTGACATATTTTGACAGTTTCAAAACTATAATAAATTCACTTTCAGTTATTTAATAAAAACTGACTCCTGTCAGAATTGAACCTTATTTTAAATGCTTCTTTTTTCCTTCACCCTTTCTGGCTTTGCAAATTTTCCCATGTATAATTGCTCGAATGCAGGGAAGAAGAGTACATTCTAAATCTAGATCTACTACCACCATAATGGTTTGTGAAATATTTAGCAATAACAGACAAGCAAAATAAGGGCCAAATTGTGGCAGTTGCCCTGAGTTTCCATAAACCCCCAGAAAATAAAGTCTACAAGTTCCTTTGTCATGGCTGAATACACACCAGTTGGCCTGTAATAAAGGTGAAGACAATGTGGATTTATCCTAAATATCCCACCAAACATCATGAAAATTTCTCTACATATGCACAACTAATGCAGTTAACAAGAAAACATCCCATAATCAGTACTGAAATACTGCTCTCCTGTTTACATTGTTTCCTGGATCTTTTCTTTTTGTTGACAAGCCATCCAACTAAAAACTGTGTGTTTTGATTGGTTGTCTTGCGTTTCATATCACAGGAAGTATTACTGCTATTCCAAAGTGGCTCACTGAACACTGAGGCTCAAGTGAAGTGATGAAGGGGCGCTCACCGCCTCTGGCATGAAGAACTGAACAAGAGCCAGAGCAACCACTGGCCAAACTCATGCCACAGCCTCCCTGAGAAGCTACAGAGGTGATCACCTCTATAAATTAGCGTCAATCCCTTGACTTGTACAGAGGAAATCTCCAGCATGCCTTCAAATGTGTTTTCCCAAAGGCTCCCTGACCAGCAATTCATTTCCTGTCTGTACCATCCTCCCTGGAAGACCTGCCCTTGTCGGGATCACATGCTCTTTGACAAACTACAGACGAAGGGAGACTGATAATCTAAGAAACACAAATGCCACCAGCATCAAGTTGGTATTGTTTGCATGTTTTTATATACTCTCAACCACACACAGCACACATCATCCTTCACACCAGAAGAAAGAAGATTTTCTGTTCCAACACCAACTAAAATTTCATAACGTGGTCTCCAGAAGCATATTTATGTTTTTAATTCAAAGTTCATCCAATCCAAAATAAACAGTAAATCACAGAATCATAAAAAGGCTTGGCTTGAAAGGGGATCTTCATGATCATCCTGTTCCAGCCCCCCTACCGTGGACAGGGATACCTTTCACTAAATCAGGTTGCTCAGAGCCTCATCCAAGCTGGCCTTGAAGACTTCCAGGGGCACCCACAGATTCTCTGGGCAACCTGTTCCAGTGCCTCATCATACTCACAGTGAAGACCTTTTTCCTCACAACCAATCTAAACCTACTCTCTTTCAGTTTGAAACCACAGTTAATACACAAAGCTAAAAGTCTGAAGCAAAATAATTACAAACTTTTCTATTTTCAATGTATTTATATGAAGTGTAAAGCATAGCTCTACTCATTTTAGAAAAGTCCTAAGAGAATACTGATACCATATTTCATTAGATTTAACTGGAACTGAAGTCTGCAATACAGAATAGACAAAATAATCTGAAACAACATATTTAAATTCAGGGAAACTTTAGGCAATAAATTCTTCTGCCAGCAAAAAAAGTTACTATGGCTGTACGTTTAAGAGGCATTGCTTATATTTATATAACATGCCAGAAGTCCTTTAGGCTCCAAAAGAATCAAATATGGGTGTAGGAGGTGATATTTTCCATGGTTATATATCTGAAAAGATGACACAGGGACTACCAAGAAGGTAATGGATATACATTTGGCTTTGCTTGTTTTTAAAATGTAGAATTTGTCATGGACAAATCAGGATCCTGTAAGGTGTGCAGTGGTGGTGGCCAGCCTGGGACAGGCTACTCCTCACCCTGTGGATCAAGGTCCCATTTTAACCACCCAAGAACCCAGTTCCTCCAAGTGATATTTCAAACAGTGAAATATTATCCATTAGATGATATTAGACCAGATGCACAGGTCTGGGGAGCAAGACCTTACCCATAATACTGAAAGCAGGGGCAGCCAAACTCCCTCTCCAGAAAGTACCAGTACAGTCTGAGGAATTCTGCTTATTTCTGCCATTTAACACAGACAGCTAAATTGGCAGACTAGATGTTGTATATAGTCACTAAAGAGTTAGAACTTTTAATTTTTTAATCTTTATGGCTGCTAAATCAAACAGTATAAACATTTCCACATAGATCTAGGTTCTTTGCCTCATGAGAACCAGAGGCATTCAGACTGCTTTCACAGTGTGGCTGCTGTACACAAAAATTGGTGGTCCTCAGTCACCAGGCACAATAACTCCTTGGTTTCTATTCAGCCAGTCAAGACAGGTATTAATCCAACAATGAAAATATATAATGAAGCATATTTCCCCCAAATTTTTCTGAGATACCCTCGGTCAGGTGCTGCCACTACTAGCAAGACAAAAGTGAAACTATAGGCTTTCCCCTCTCTCAGTATTATACCCTGACAATATTCAATTGTGCAATTTATTACACTCATCAGTACTTCGGCATTTGTGGAAATACACACTTTGGAAGACTATCATTTCACATCATCAGATGATGCCATTAAAGACATCTTGTATTTACATGACTGACTGTCTAGACAGAGTGTGAGAAAATACTCATTATTAGTTAGGAGTCAGCTCCTCTCAGTGCCGCATGTCACACCAACTGTCTTGTATTTTGGGCACTGGATCACACCTGAATGCAGCAGTGGGGAGGTGAGAAGTAGAAAAAGAGAGCCTCAGAACTTCACTAGAAATTAAGACCCAAATACCTTCTTAGATGAGGCAATACTACTTATTGACAAATAAGCTCCCAAGCAAATCAAATACTACCATTAGTAAAACCAAAAGTATGTTTTGAATCGCCTGGCCTAACATATCACATGCATACTTAAATGTGAATATTAAATAGTATAAGCATATAAAGAAAGAGGGAAAGGAAGGAATTTGTGTATGCCGTTTAAGACTAACAAGTACAAAACCAGATTAAACCCCTTTACGAAGCCAGTGAATTCACACAAATTCATATTGGCACATAAAACAGGTGATCTCAGCCAGAAAGAGAGATGCTGGGTTAGCCTTGCAGGCAGACTCCAGCCCCAGAAACACCCAGGAATATGTTCTTAACTACAGACACTGAAAACAGCTGTAGATAAACTAATGAGACCACTCACAGGGCATACAATTACATGCAACTTTTCTAGACCTTAAAGCATCACAGCAGTCTTACTTGCACAATAAAGCTTAAAACTTCCTTCTTTTGAAGCATCTTCCCTATGTTTTGAATTTTAAATATCAGACCCCAGCTGAAGCCTGAATTGAAAGAAAAACCAGCAATTATTACAGAACCCACAGAAAATATACACAGATTTTTAAAACAAGTTCAGGTGTCATAGCATTGCCATGACTGATGGCAGTTGTACGACACATACTTTATTTCAAGACCATCAAAACAAATTAAATGTTTTGGATTTTTTTTTCCTCAACAAATTCATGAAAAAGGTTTTTATATTTATAGAACCTAATTTTCATCAAAGCAGCTAAAGCCACTACTCCAACACGGCCATATTGACCTTTGTACATCAGTGCAGCTTCTGTACATGAGCGTATGTGTGCACACACACTTCTACACATATGTGACCAAGTTTTACTTACTCAGCTTTGTATATAAAACTAATAAATTTGATTTTTTCTTTTTTAACTTTCAGATTTAGAAAACTGTAATAGGGAAAGAACCTTCAATTACACTGAAAGGAGTGTTAAATGGAGGGGAAACTGCAGGGCGAGAAGTCAGACACCAGAGAGAAACCACTCAATGACACAAGTGCAAGCAAAATATTGACAAAGTAAAGAAGTCTGATGCATTTGAACTCTGAATGTTCAATGTGGATGTGCTTAACCCTTTCTGAAATGTTAAGTTTTCTTGTACATGAAAAAAAAATCTTATGAAATGCAGATTTAACTCTCTCCGTGCTATGGAAACACTGTACATTTGGCTTTGGGCCTACTGGGGCATACACATTTTGTGTCACAGAAAAGTGGATTAACCAGAAGAGAGGCCATTTTTATGAGAAAAAGAAGACTATTCACCAGCAGGATGGAAACCCTGCGGCGGGGCAGAGGGGGGCGGCGGGGAGGGGTCTGCCCCGGGACGTGGCGCTGGAGCACCGGGATCATCCACGGGCGAGTGCGACCACTAGAGGGAGCCGACATTGTGCCGCGGCACTGGGAAAAACCCCTTCCCGCACCGAAAATTCAAAATAAACGCCAAGGATCTCAGAAAGGCAAGGAGAGATGCTTTAAGAAAAGTTCTTTCCAATATCTTCAGCCACGTGATATAAAAGAAAGCCTATGATACGGTTCGTGTATGTACACATCAGCATGTACTATGTGTCCACACTACCAACATAATAATAAGTATTTCTCTCTAAAATTCATCTATGATCATTTCTTTCTTATAAGAGCAAATAGGTAGCACTGGCTGCAACGAAAGCCTTTTTTCAGTGCTTCCTATAGTCACCTCTCACCCCAGCCAAACAAGTTAGATGTTCCCACCCTGCCCCCAATTACACCTCCCTCTCACCTTCCCCTGCTTTGGTGATAGCTTTTTATGTGAAATATTCCAAAAGTGGAATTGCAGCAGGCAACACAATAGGCAGTGTCACGCCTACAACTCACACTCTATCTAGTCACAGAAACTTGGATTGTGCGCACGCAACTATAGCCATGTGACCATGGCAAAAACTTGAAAACACCCAGACAAAATATAACGCCACTTCTTTTTTTTGCACCAGAACACAGAGAACCAAACAAAACCTGGTATTTCTTTCATACTTATAATCAGTCAGAGAGATCAAATGGCAAGCAGAGAAGAAATTAAGGAAAGAAATACTACGGTGGCTCACATAGATCTTCATACGCATCCTTTCGGCACCGCGTATGTGTTAAGAAAGCTAAATCCCAAGGGCAGAGACATTTCAAAATCATACAGGGATAGTGACTGGGCTTGGATCTCCTGTGAGAACATACTTCTTTATGGTCTTCTTGGAATGTGAGAGGTAAAACACATCAGTAGTTGTCAGGCAAGCATTAAACTGCTTGGATATGAAGAAATTAACTGCTGAACTGCAACAACTATCCATGGCAAACTCTGAAATTATGAAAGGAAATCTAAAAAACAGGAAAATAGGTATTCCCGGATGAAATAATAAACAGTTAACAAGAATAACTGTCCCCAAATAAGTTCCTATCCATTATCTTTTCCATAATTATTACAAGTAGCTTCAGTAACTGTGCACAAAAATGACCTACTAGAAACTTAACAGGTCATTTCCAAAGGTGATTATGAGCCCTAACTTACAGAGCTACTTGGGTTTGCCCCTAATTCTGTTCAGTGCTAACAATCTGCACAAAATTAAGACGAAATTTGTTTCCAAAACACCAAGTGGAAATAAACTTTCATAAACTAAAAAAAGTATGAGGTGGCAAACACTGATGAATCAAATGCAGTCATCTTCACAAATGAAAAGTAAAAAAATTTGCTTCCGCCAGTGCTCTAGTGTCACCAGAAAGGAAAAGAGGCAGCAATCATATGTTAAAGCTCTTACAATGCCCCATACTATAATAAATAATGATGAATGTAGCAGTGAAAAGTCTAAGGCTAGACAGGAGAGATAAAAATCATAGTAGGCTATCGGAGTGGATATCTGTTATAAAACACAGTATGGACAGGAGAAATGTGTGGGTAGATAAAGATACCCCAATAAACTCCTTAAAACAGCAGGATACTCTTCACCTCAATGGTCCTTCTTGGCCCTGTTTCTTAATGGGTAGCTGTGCTATTGCAACAAATGAACAAACAATAGGTTTTGGTTTAGAAAATATCAGAAAACTATTCAGAAGCACCATTTAAGGAGAGCAATAAAGAACAGGAGTATAGACATGCAGCTTCCTCAGTTGCTGAAGTTGTTAAGAAACAGCAGGAGATACAAAAACAGATCCTGGCACTCCCACTGTGAATGGCTAGGGCAGGTTGTAAAGAAATTAACTGAGCAAATCCAAAATAGATTCATTCAAAATGTGCAGAGAAAAAAGGTAAGAGGAAGCATCCCAAACTACATTAACCAGAGGAAACAAAAGAAATTATCAGTTTTCATTCATATCAAATAACTAAGAAAACAAAACTATAAAAATCTTTGATCTTAACTGAAACTGAACAAAGATATTGACAACTAACAAATACTGACCTAGCTTAGGTTTAAATCTGTCTCACCAACAAGTAAGAAATGGGCAAACTTGAACAAATCCCCCTGATTCTGGAAACATATATGTGAGTTTTTTACAGGAGGGAATGAAATAGAAAATGGGGCTCTGACACTGCTTGTTCTTCTCTCACTTTCTCTTCTATCACAAAAAGAGAAAAGAAAAGGTAAAACAAACACACTGAGATACTATCATACTGTTCCCAGGCCTAGGATTTTGGGAGTCTCTCAACAGACCTTTCTTTTCCTCCAGAAACCCCAAACCCTTGCAAGAACAGGGACAAGAAGCTGCATGGCCTCATGAGTTCTGCAGGGAACCAGCAGCCTTCTGTCTATTTCTCCCTTCTCTTATTTAAAACAATCTTTGTCTTTTTGTTCTTGTTGTTGTTGTTTTAAACCATCTCAAATGTAGACTTTAAACACATGTTCTACAGCATGTTATATCATATTGGAACAAATAGCTCCTTGAAAGGCTGAACTTCCATTTGTGATTATTTATCTAAAAGCTTTGTTTTCTTTTAAGCTGTGTATATTTTGTTGGACTGCATCTACTGACAGCTAAACTCCCAAGCCTTCAACCTGCCATCCCAAAGAAGCAGATTCAAAAGAGTCCAAGCAGAGTTTACTGTCAACCTGTAATGAGAGCAAAATTACAAATCTGTTCCAAAAGCCAGCTGCTACATTCTTAACTCTGATCCCCCCCTCTTCTTTTGCATTCTAGCTAGCATACAGCTGCAATAAATGTGGCTCTTCTCACAAGCCATGCAGATGTTAACAGTTCTGTAGGACATCAAGAAACATTTCAAGAATCTTGTAAGTGCTGACTAAACTTGCTTGAATAACCCACACTACCTCCTCCACATTCCTATTCAGTAACATTAGTCTTCCTGAATATATTCAGGAAAAAAATAATTACCATTTAAGCTAAGGCTTTAATATCTAGGTCTAAATGCACTATCAATAAACAAGGAATGTTCTTAAGCCATCAGACAACAGATATTCAGATAGTGAACCAAAGGAAGTCAATTTATTCTTTGTGACAATGAGTAATGCATTTTTCATTTCTTATCTATGCAAGAATAGTAAAATGACTGTCTGAAAATATATATTTATAAAAGTCATGGCTGTATGTATTTGAAAGAATGGATCAGAACTAGAGCAAGATCTTTTCTTTTCTAGCAATCAAATGGATTAATATTAAATTAGAGTGAAGGAGTTCAAAGTGCTACCTAGTACATTTTTATTACAGTTGTATTAGCATGACAGTCATATGCATTAAAGATTAAGCTAAAGCCTCAAACCACAGTCAGTTCTGGGCAGCAGCAAGAGTCCAGCTGTGCAGGTAGAGGACTAGATATGAAATGCATTAATTAAGTAGGTTTTCAGTAGAGATGCTGTTTTAATATCCTTCCCTCTTCAAGCAGTGTGCTGGGGTAGAGCTAATTTTCTTCTTAACAGCTAATGTAGGGCTGTGTTTTGGCTTTGTGCTGGAAAGAGTGTTGGTAACACAGCAATGTTTTAGCTACAGCTGAGTGGGGCTTACACGGAGTCAGCGCCTTTTCTGCCTCTCACCCCCACCCAGCAGCGAGCAGGCTCGGGGTGCACAAGGGGTTGGGAGGGGACACAGCTGGGACAGCTGACCCCAACTGACCCAAGAGACATCCCACACCATGTGATGTCATGCTTAGCAATAAAACTGGGAGGAAGGTTGGCTGGGAGGCTGCTGCTTGGGGGACTGGCTGGATATCAGTTAGTTGGCGGTGAGCAATTGTATCAATTGACTTCCTTGGCTTTTATTTCTTTCTCTTTCCTATTTCACTTTTAATTACAATTATCACTATTATTATTGCTATGATTATTACTGTTTTATTTTATTTCAATAATTAAACTCTTCTTAGCCCACAAATAGTCTCACTTTTACCCTTTCAATTCTCTTTCCCTCATCCTGCTGGTGGGGAAGCATGCAAGCTTGCAAGTCCCACATGCAAGCAGCTGTGTGGGACTTAGTTGCCAGTTGGGGTTAAACCACGACAGGCAGCAAGTGCAGTCTCGTTTTTTGGGGTAGGACTTTCAAAACACATGAAGCAGTTTAGAAGCTCAGTCATCAACAAAGCCAATAAGACTCACACTAATGTATTACTCCAGACACTTGAAAATCCCACATCAAATACCCTACCCCGTGTGTAAACTTCACACTTTGAAAACCCACTAGAAGGAGAGCTGCAGAGCGATTCACAGCACTGAGCCATAAAGAGATCACAATCTTTGACAAGTTCAGAAACAAAATGTGCAGTCAAGAGTGTCTACAGCAGAGTTTTGAGATTGTCTCCAGTCAAGTGTCAATCTCAGCAGAGTTTCAAAGAGGACCGGGTAGGGAGAAATGAAACGAACATATCAGTACACTTCCTGCAAGGAATCGATAAAAAGACCTCACTCCTACAAAGACTTACATACCTGCTCAACTTCAGACACTTATCCTATTATGTAGTACACTTGAAGTTAAAATCAAGTCTTTGAAGACACAGGGCACAAATAATTTACCATGAAATGTGGAATTCAGGGTATTGTTTGTTCTTTGATTTAGTAATACAGGAAATCTGAATATAAAGCAGAATTGCAATGTGCTGTTTTCTAAATGCTCCATGACACTGCTTTTAGACTAATTTCATCAAAATGTCATAAAAGTACATTTAAGCATTTTGAGATAAGCAAAAAGACAATAGACTACAACCTTAAAAAGAAGTTAATGTAATATTAACAGAAGCTCTGTAATTAGCTAGTCCAAAAACCTCAAGCAGTTTTCAGGCTTCCCCAAACAAAACAAATTGGAAGACGAGAGCAGGAAGAAAAGAATTTTTAAAAAAAAGATAAAAATAAAGAGAGAGGAAAGAAAAGCCACACGAGCCAGAGTCCCTCACTGCTGTTATTTCTCCACAAGCGGAAATGCTCAGTTCAGTCATGGCTTAGGAGGCATAAACATCATTGAAATTCAAAAGCAGCTCTGAGAAAGAGGACGCCTCAATTGGTATGCAAGTGGTGTTTTCTCGCCCTGAATACATTATGAACTTGCAGCATGCTAATATGCCATGCTATCATAAGCACCAGATGGAACAGTAGGCAGTGTATGTCCCATCAAACCTCAGGAAGATGTATTAATGTTCCTGCTCTTTTTTTTCTTCCCCTCCCCTCCCCCTTTCCTACTACAACCCCTCAGCTGTGTCCCCAGACTGGCACATTTCTTAGCATCAGTCACCTGCTCCCGAAGCACAGTTCTCCAGGGTTGCCTCATCTTCACCAGGTGGTGCCAAGCATCTTTTCAATCTTTTTTATCGCAGAAGGTAAAGGCCACAAGACGTGTCAGGCTGTGCTTACTGAAGGGTACCAAGTACAAAAGATAACATCATGAGATAAATGATAGATGAAGAAAGACTTTGGGTTTAAAGCTAGCACAATAGTTTTAAATTATGTATAAGCAGCACAGCACAAATTTCCCCCCCAGTACTACTGGTGAATGAAAAACTGGGGGGCAGTGGCAAAAGGAAAGATTTTGCAAGTAATCAAATAAAACAGAGGAAACTGGATTAAAGATCTTTGAACTTAATTCTTTTTTTCACCACATTGTAAACCTTTTCAGAGAAGACGTACACAGTTCAGCAGCCATTTGTAGGGTAGGGGCAAGCTTTAATTTTAATCACAGTAAGAAAATGGCACACAGGGAAATTAGCTTACAGGATTTTGATTTTTTAAAATATATTATTCTAATGACATTCCTTGGCTTTTATAACTAACAAATTGCTTGAAGCTGTATATATGTTTCTAAAGACATGGAGAATTTTAATACTGTTTCACATAATTTATTAATTCAGTCTCAAGCAGATTTTATAGTACTAAAGAGAAATGTAATCTAGTATTCTATATGAAAGTATGCGTATACGCATACAAAATTAAAGCATATATTTTCTGTCATCACCTGAACTTTTCTTATCCATTCATAGAAATACACCTGCTATTGAAATATATGGTTTGCAAGAAAAGTATTTTCTTTTTCTTCTCCTGTTACTGCATTATTCAGAATGCAAAATAAGGTCCTCAAGACTGAAAATTAAGAACCTGTGAATTCAAACCACAACTAAGAAAGACCAGAGACAGCTAAGAAACGTAAATCAGCTTTGTGCATTTGAAGTTTGAATGTTCAAGTATTTTTAAACAGGTTTGTTTTCCTGAGAGAAATCACATCAGTAAACATTTTGCCATTTTCTGATATTTTAGAAACTACCTCCTGATTTACAAACAGCTCTCACTATGCATGCAAATCTATTATTTTGCTAACAACATTAGCCTTCTCACAAATACAGTCTAATTCTACAAAATGCTGAGTATTCACAACTCACTCAAACTTTTCCGGGAATTAACATTGCTCAAAACCTGGTAAAAGCTAGACACAGCAGTTATCTGTTGCATGTATAAAAAGGATTTCTCAACTGTTAAAGGTCTGGTTGACAGGGATTTCCCACTGCACATCCAATCCTAACTAAAACAATAAATAATTACCTTTTTCTTTCAAATTAAGCATGTTATGACTCTTATTCACAAATAACAGGCATTATTCTAGCATCTATTAAGTCCCAATAGACTTTAAGACATAGGTGTCTTAAGGATCAAGTCAGAAATCAGACCAATTTTTTTATTCTTTCTTTTCCCACTGAATATTGGGGGGCTTGTTTTGTTTCTTAATATATAGCCTTTAAGGGTAATTTGCTAAATTATGATTTGCAATGTGCAAATCAATCTATTTAAGTCCATTATCCTATGTTATAAAGTAATTTCTGACACCTTAACAGCACTCAATTTAATTACAACACACTGAAACAGTAGAGCTGACTCCCCAAGGAATCGGTTTGGATCAGAAGATGATGATATATGCTAGCTGCTGATCGGCTTTCAGCATCAGATCCACCATCAGCTGTTTTCAAGAACAATATCAGAACATCTGCAACATCCTATCATTTTGAGGCAAAAAGCTCTCCCAAAGCCAGCAATTGCATGCAACAATGTGCACATACCCACACTTGTAAGCAGACATATTTAAAACCCAGCAGCTTTAGTGTAATAACTAAGGGGAAAAAAAAAAAGAAAAAAATACTTTGATTTTGATTCAGTAAGCATTAATTTTTGCAGCAGAATCCCCATTGGGTAATTCATCAAGGCATCTATTCTATATCTAGTGTGGCAAGACAGCGAAAAACACAGCTTCCAAAAAGAAAAACACTTGTCACAAAACTATTAAGCATTCCTGGTGATTAAGCAATAGACACTCATTATTTCGAGACTGTCTTGAACCAATGCCCCAGACAAAACCATGCAATCATATCTGCTGCTGTCAGGATGAAATCAAGGCATCACGATTTTCTGTATTCCTTCAAGAAAAAGCAAGCTACTCGGCAGCATCCACAAAGCTCTTTCTGAGAGAATACAGAAGTTAACTAAGGAAAGAGTATATAATTTCTCTTGTGGCTCTATGGAGAGATGCAGGTCGATACCTTAAATTTAGGTAGTATTTTTACCTTTGGAGCTTTTACGGATTCTCAAGAGCAGTTTGAAGCAAAACCTTTAAAGCAGCATAAATGAAAGGATTCTGTTTCTGATGGTGTCTGAAGATGAAATACCATTACTTTCCCTCCTCAAAATGAAAGGAATTGGAAATTACTACTCTACCAATTGACATGTCCGAGGAAGAAAACTGGCTGCTTAGCTGAGAAGCAACCATGCAAATCAAACCCAAGATGTGGTTCTGTCTATGCAGAGGAGTCTGAAGCAGGCAAAGAAAGGCTGTAACACTGGCTTTCCAGGCAGAGAACTTGCTATACATGCTCTGCAGACTCTGCTTTCATAAGAAGCTCTCAATCATGCACAGATTCATCTCCTGTGAAGCAACCTCAATAAATATAGACAACCCAAATATATGTTCGCTTTTGCAACCAGAGAATAATGTAAAGAAAGATGCAAGATAGGCATTCTTGAAAATACTTTAAAAACTTAACATGAGGGACACAGATAGTGTTCTCAAAGAGGCCACCATCTCACTTCTCCATTTTCAAGGGGAATGAAATGCTCACATTGGCTACTAGGAATTCAAAAGAGAAAAATATACACTCCTTACTTCACAAATCCCCTTTAAAAATTGTGAAGGACTTTGCTTTTGTTTCTGAATATGCAATGCAGTAAAATGTTAATTTCAGTTTAAAATAATCAAATATTGATTTTAATGAAGTAACCTAAATAACTTCCAAGATCTAATATGGATGAGATTGGCAGAAGCTCTCTCTCTTTCAGGACCCCGAAGTTAGGAGACTCGACAGTGCCGTGGAAGGATGAACTCAACCAGTGTGGACCACCTGAATTCTAGAAACTGAGTTGTCCTCCTTCTCTGTGGAGAAATGAAAACTAAAAGCACCAAGCCTAAAGAGACAGTAAAGTCTGTTGCAAACCAGCTTTCAAGAAGAAAACTGAAGACTTTCAAAGCTATTAAATGACAATGCCATTTGACCTCACTGGATCTCTAATTACATCCTTTCTCTTACAGACATAACCACAGTTGCTTTAATGAGCATCTTTCTGCTTTCTTTACAAGTCCCTATGTTTCACTCTGTATTTCACTTTCGAAACTGATAGAAATCCTGACTCCTTCTGAGAAAGAATGAGATGATTGCACATCCCTGTTTTTTAAAGACCATTTTTGTACATTGCAGTGTTTACAGTCTAAAATGTCAATAATATTGTACCTAGTACATACAGTTCCAGCAAAAGAAAAGTAGAAACAGTAACACTGCCACAGAAAATAACCTCTTCTAAATTTCAGTTAGACAAACTTTCTCCTAAAGAGAATACAAATAAGTGCGTGCAAATCCAGCAGATATAATTATGCAATCAACAATTATGTGGTGAAATGGACTGGAAAAATAAAATTAAAACAATAAATGTTAATTTGTATTTGCTAACCACGAAAGATGTGGCTGGTGCTCTGCAAGGCGCAAAATCCTTTAAAAAAAATTCTCTTAAAAATTCAAGGAATTGCATGAGGAAGTCAAATATAGGAAAGCCTATGTAGATGGCATTCATTTGGATTATAAAAGCTACAACGAAAATTCAAGGCTATGTACACATGCTTATTGCTCTGGCTTAAAAGGGCCACCAGAACATAATTGGAATGCACAGTTTAGAAGCAAGAATCAAATTATGGCTGCATTTTCCTATGATGCGAGTGCACACATTTTCCAAACTGTAATCTTGCGGCAGGAAGACCATTTGAGTCATGTGTGCTTGCATGACTCACAAAATACATATTAAGAAGAGATCTGAAAGAAGGAAGGGGAAAGGCCCTGTATCACTAAACTGGGAGATTACTCCTTTAGCAGGATGTGGTTTCAAAACAGGAGGACAATAGGACATTGAACCCAGCATTGCTAGAAGAATCAGGTTGAAAGGGGGAACTACAAGAATCTGCACTGGAGATACACAGGAAGGCTCCCAAGGCTTGGAGAAGAGGATTATAAGCACATAAAGAAAAGTCTAATAAAGCATTAGACCTGCAAAAGTACCAAGTTAAATTTTAAACATGCTTTCCAAATGACTTACAGAAGACAGAGTAGTGCCTTAAACCCCAGAAAAGATGTACTGATAAGCTTGAAGGGGCAATGGACTTTGAAAAGTAAAACATATTCCTGCTTCTTGAATTATCATTTCAAACTTCACTGCACTTAATTAAGCATATGCAAATGCCATTTCCTCAAATCTCAGTTCGTTATAGCAACACCCCCTTTTTTAAGGAAGAATGGTATTGGCTTGACCATACAGCAAATCTGCACGAATTTGCAGTATGCTTGACGGGTTACCAAAATACATTTTTCTTCCTTAATCCTCAGCTTCTCATCGAGAAGGTGATCAATACCAATTCCTTTCACTCTCCTATTTCCACATTTCTTTTGGTCTTTGTAAGCTCAGTAATGTCAACACGCAAAAATATGGCAGAGCTCGTTACAGTCTGCTTCTGAAGGGATGTCCATAATGAATGAGAATCATATGAACAATACTCTTAATAACTGTGTCCAGTGGTGATGGTATTTCCTTTTGAACTTCAGAAAGATTTCCTATCACTTTTTACTTACACTTTGTGCCTGTTTAAAAGGACAGTTAAGTTGTAGGCATAATTCCAGAATATTTATCCACATTAATACCTCAATATCTGACTGGATAATTTTAATAAATTGGTATGTGTGGGTCCTACCAGGTAATTTTTCCTCATGCAAATTTCACAAGATTTCCAGATCCCAAGAACAAGAAGAAGTAGAAAGAAATTCACACCTCATTATGCAACATCATGGAAAAGCTCAAGTAAAGTTGTAGCTTCATGCCATAAGAACTTGGGCAGGAGACTTTTAGAAGCTGGATCAGTGCAGTGTCTCTTTTGACACTACAGCTTTAAACCAGTTACAGGAACATTACTAACAGGTGGTATGCTGCAGCACAGGGACAAAACTAAGAGGTCTGTGACCCTCCACTTGAAGTGTCTCCTCTCAAATCCCAAGGTCTCCAGCAACTTGTTGTCTCAAGTTGTTCTGCCGTAAAAGCTCACTACAAGGCTCTTTCTCCATGTTCTGCCTATAACTTGCAGTAAAGAAGAAATTACTAGTAGAGAAAAAATAAAAATAAAACAATTAAAAAAAAACCAGCACAGATAAATAAATTCAGCTCTGGTACGGGGAAGCACAGATCCGTGAGCTGCCAGAGGAAGGAGGTGCAGCCCTGTCAACCAGCACTGAGCCTGACAATTCTGCTCTTCTACCAGCACACAAATTCCATTCGGAAAGTTACAGATCAAGTAATAGTTTCAGACCAGATTCAGCGAATCACTTTAGATGCCTGAAGCCCAACACTGCTGAAATTTCCCCTGAAATGCAACACAGAAGCCAGTGCCATGGGCTGCTCTGCTCTCCCCTACAGAGCACAAGGACTGAAGCACCTCAGACTGAGTATTCAGAACAGTTAACAGATCCAGCAGAACAAAGAATCATCATGCAAGCTAAATGAAGTGACCTCAGAAGATGAGACTTTTTTTCTGCCTTAAAGCATGTGAAGTTTAGATCAAGTTGCCAGGGGTTTGTCCTTTATAATCAGTAATGAAAATACCACTACCTCTCTGAAAAAACAGTTTTAATGTCTGACCATTGTTAGGGTGAAGGATTTTTTTTTCTGGTATCTACTTGGGTTTTATCATGGTCTATTACTTGTGCCTTTTGCCTCTCACCTTTATCACTATGAACCTCGAGAATAGTTTGGCTCCATACACATTCTGTACACCCTCCCATTAGGAAGCAGTAGACAGCTCATGACAAAAGAGATTATATAAAGTTAAATATAATTAACTATCAATTGCCTACAGCTCACCAACAGGAAAATACTGGAGATAGGATGCTTTACTCCTGCCTTTCAAGGGTTTCAGTAACTTGGAAGTGTGGAATCCACAGCATTACTCTCTCATCCAGAAAAGCTGTCCATATCCTCACCTTCAAAAGATTGGCAAGTAGAACTGGTTTGTGTAAGACACTGCTAGATGGTATGGGAGAGGTGACCTTTGAAATTATTTATGCAAATCTTTGGAGTGGAAGCCTCATTCTGGAAGTGAAACACACAAATTCAAATCCTTCTTCTGCTTACTTAGGCTCAGGTCTGGAACATATTCCCTTAGCAGTGGGGAAAGCTACTCCCTATTAGTGGTTTATGGGAGTAATCTCCAATGCTCTTGTCCTACCTAAGAAGTGAACAAGAAACATGTCAGGAGGGAACATGGCTCAAGATCAATGGCAGCAAGGGGGAAGCAGCTCCTGCACTGGTCCTGCTCTTTGTCTGGGGACTCTCACATACACGAGGCAGAAAGAACAAATGTATATCACATAAATGCAACTTAGTGCAGAGATGGCTGAGCTCCTGGAGAGTTGAGCCAGTGAATATAGATAGAATAGTACAGCATGGCAATGGCTTCATCGGCTTCAAAGAGGAACTGCGTGAACATGGAGTTAGCATAGCAGGATACTGAGAGAAATAAGCCTTGCCAAGTGGGCCAATATGGCTAGACTGTGTCTGCATGGAAGTGAAAATCCAAGCGCTGCTGTGCCCTATGTTTTTCCCAATTTAATCTCTACTTGCCTCAGCGTTGCTGGCTCTATGCTCCATTTTACACCACACACATTTCTGGGAACAAAAAGTAAGTCTACACTTGTGAAGAGACCAACATTTCTAAATATGCATTGGGCTTCCTCTGAGATTACCTTCCAGATCCAACTGTGCGAACAAATCAAGACACAGAAATGCGTCAACTCCAAAAAGACATTGGTGTGAACTCAGCACTGGGCTGCTTAACCCTATCAAGACTGAGGCAGACCCTGCCATGCACAGATGCAGCTTGACATGCTTGGGAAACTTTAAAGCTGTAACACTGATGCACTCGGGAGGAGAGTTTGAAGCATGGCATTTTGGATTTGGAAGGCAGCTCCTGCTTCAAGTGCAGAAATTGTTTTGTGATCTGGAAGCAAATATCAGGCTTCAGCTGATTTTTTTGTAGAGTTACCCTTGATGTACACACTAGGAAGAAACAGAATAAAGCAAACAAAGCAGAAAATTGGTACAGGTATATGTACATGTCCCAAAAAGGACAAGGTATCAATCATGTCCTCTACTCTTAGATACATCCATTTCTCTGTTTGAACTTTAAATTGGCATATCACATAATTGCATTTTATGCAAAATTCAAGTCGTCTTTTCAAATCGTATATAAATAGATCACACTGATTTGCAAGCTGTGACGATCATGCTCTAAATATGTGAGTGTGGAGTCCAAAATCTTTAAATTAAAAGGTGATTAGTGCTAAACATCCTAAGCACACCAAAGAAGTACCTATCCTGAGAAACTGACTTGTTTGTTCTTCTCTAGCTAAGGGTCTGGGTTATAAAGCACTAAATCTTCTCAGCAAAAGAGTGTTTGGGACCCTGATTAAAAATATATATATAAATATAAAAAAGGTAGTTCTGCAGCATGATCTTCATTCCATGATGTGTTAGTTACTTTCCATGCATGTGTAGCACGACGCAGTTCACAGCCCCATGGATTGAAAATAAGAGCAATACTGTTATGCAGACTTTGGAATTTATTACTACCATAAAAGACGAAGAAACTTTAATACTGTAAAAGGCAAGTCACACATGTCACCTCCCAACCCTACCACACATAACTGAAGTACCCAGTGACCCATGGTCCACTTAGGGAAAGAGCTTTTCACTCATAGCTGAATCCTGAAGAAGATAAAGTCATTATGTAGGATGATTGGAATAATGATGCAAAGTTAACACTCAGAGTTAAGTATTTCCAGACACATTTTCCCCATTTGGCAGGAAACTTGTTTTGTAAGACACAAAATTGTCTAATATAAGAGCACAGCAACTGCAACTTAGAACAGAACAAGTCAGTTAATGGACTGTTAGGACACTTCTGCTGTGTAACAGCATTTAGACGCATATATTTAAAAAACAGGTGGATAATCCAAATGTTCAGTTACCAGGACACTAACAGTTATGTCCATGGCAATTTTGTTTCTGTTCTTTAAACAAATCATCGCTTGCAAGCACTAATGTTAAAACCAGAAAGCCACTCTAGTACACAGTGGCTATAAATGCCAAATCAATTTTCAGCAGATAATAAAGTCCATGTTTTACAATCAGCAATACACTGTTTTACTACCCAAAATGTAAGCTAATAATATATAGCTCTGCTAAATGGAAAATGCAGATATGCTGTTAAGAAATGGGCTGGCTGTGAGATGATGGATCATTTCTGCCGGGACCTTCTTAAAGCTATGTGCAAATGTTTTGAAAATATCACATGATGTGGCCATGTGTTAAAAATTACAGCCAGTTAAGTTCTCTGCTAAGAAAAATATGTGGGCAATTTATGAAATGCACTCCAGGATGGAGATATCTTAAGTAAAACCAGATTTTGAAAACAAACCCATTTTTTTTTTGAAACATGAACTTAGAAAAAAAAATAGTTGCAGCCACATCTGGAGAGCAGAAGTAAAGAAAGGGTGGTCTGACCTAATACCAGGCCATCTTCTGAAAGAGCAGCATTATTTCTGGGCTACAATGACTGTGATCACTGATTGTCCTTTTAAGGAAACCATGCTGAATACTGCCATGGGCAATAATAAAGCATTTTGTAGGCCAACATCTGTTCTTTGAAAGTACTATAAAATGACTGATAGATTTGTAATGTTTCATAAATAAAGTCTGGAAAAAACAGTACTAAAAAAAAAAAAAAGGAAACTAACCACCACATTCACAGTAATCAGAGAAACTGGTTTTCGGTATTACATTTGAACACTGTTCCCTCAGGAACAATTATTTAGAGATAAACGCTTCCCAGAGTTCACTACACAAATGACAAAATGGTTAACTTGGTTACGGCAAGCTGCATGTTAACAGGATTATCTTTCTAGAGACTTTTCTCAAAGTTGCAGCAGTGCCTTCACAGAGGTCTGAATGGCTTTTACAGTGCTTCATTAGCCAGCCCCGCTGCTGTGGCTTTGCCCCGACAGGGGAGCAAGGAGGTGAGTGCCCAGTTGCAATTATAACAGTATGAGCAATTCGTCTTTGAAGGGCAAATTTAGTTTGTCTGAGTGTTATCACCACACATAAACCAGAACCCGTCTTTATTACTTCCTGTTCTTTCCCCAAAAGAAGGACTTCAGATGTCAGAATCACTAAAGGGATGGTTCTGAAATAAAGACTTCACACGTACACAAAAGACACTGACATAATATCAGATTACATAAAAATACACATCCTTTTAATCTCCTGTACATAATGTGCTTACTTTTAAAATACAAAATCTGCCCCAGATGGCTAATAATGCCCATTTGAAAAAACACAACACCACAATATTAAAGGGCTAAAATATGCTGTGAACAGATTGAGAGGCAGTTCATCCTAGAGGAGAGTAAAAAAGTGCAGATGGGTGTCAAAAATAGCCAAGTGTCAGATCTGTTCAAGTATCTCCATTCTGGCACATGCTCCCAGTCACAGCTGTTAGTGTATTCTCTGTATCCAAGTGCAAGGTTTTCTAACACTCAGAGCTGACATTAAAACACACTTCTTGCTTGCTACTGCTTTAAGAGAATGCTGCAAATTAAAGATTTATTTAATGGTAAAGCTTAACAAGTATTGATAAGGGTATACATACTTGAGTGTAGCACATGCCATTTTGATTAAAGATGTATGAAATTTTAACCAGCAGGTAGATTAAGTAATTTAAATGCCAAAGGCTTAATAAAACTACACTCTAAGCATTCCAACAGTTTGTCAATAGCCCCAAATAACGTACACACAGATCAAAACTGCTAAGACTGTGTCATTTTAGTACACATACATTTCTTGATAAAACACATAAATAATAAACGGCATGTGAGGATGAGTTTCATACAAACATAAGAGAAACATCAGTGGATTCAAATTATGCACAATGCAGTTTTCCTAATTAATGAATTACCATGGTATTTCTAATGAAGACCACATTCCCAGGAATGCAATGCATGCAAATCAAATTTGACATTTAAAGGGTTAAATTGACCTTTCATAGTCCCCAGTTGTTATCTATGCAAATTAATTTGCCCATATTTCAACCATATAAATCCTCTTAACCTTGTGCTTTGAGCAAACAGAGCCCACTTTCTTGTTACAAGCACAGGATCAGCAAACATACCAGCACTAGGGTATGACGGTATATAAAAATCCTAAAAGGAAAACATTCTTCCAACAACTGGCAATACCTACATGCAACTGTGGCTGCAGCAAACTGGCAGATACTGTTTCAAAACACCATCTGCGAGGTGTACAGACTCTCTGTGATCAAGCGTAGCCTCTCCTGCCTGTCCTACCCAAATAATCCACAAGAACCAGCCAGCTGTAGGATCTCTAGCCCTGTCTTTTTTTTTTATCCAGAACACAGGCTGTTATAATCAGGCACATGGCTTTCTCCAGTCCTCACCAAAGGGGAGAAAAACCACAAAACACACCAAATTCAATCCACTTGGTCGTGGTCAAGCATCTCACAAAACCCCTCAGACAAATCACCCTGCATAGAAGCGTTTTTATTGGCAATAACACTTATCAATTAGACAAGTGATCATAAGATCCAAGGGCAATATTTTCCTGAGGAAACCAACCTATTATAACTCCCAGCTCCACAGCAATTCCTCTAAATCAGCAGATTTTTTTATTGTTTTATTTTGAATCAACATATTTCAGTGATTTGTCTTGTGACAGTGAAGGACTACGATTTAGGACAAGGCTGGAATAATCTGTTTTATAAATCTCCCTCACTTCTCCAACATAAACAGCTTTTCACAGAGATAATTTTAGCTGATGGGTAAATGCTGTAAATGATCTTCGCTGATCAAATGTTTGCAGTTTCAAGGTGCAGCTGACAGTCACGAAAGCTAGCCCGAAGCTGTATTTCTCTTTGCTAAAAATGATCCCCCGTGCAGAGACCTGCACTCACAAAGCTGGTGAGTTTCTGATATTTCTATCCCTTTTCAATGAAACATCCAGTCCTGCTGTAAGTATCATCTCTGGCAGTTCACTTGCACAAATTCCCCTCCCCCAAACACATACACAACAGAATTAGCATCCGCGATCGCTCCGTACCCGTATCAGCTTGCAAATCACCCTCTATATTAAAACAGAAAAGAAAAAAAGAGAGAGGGAAAATATACTATGAAAAAAACAATTAGCGTTCCCTCATTTAGAACCGAAAGAGCTGCAATAATTTCGACTCACCAGGCATCCTTGGATAAAATATACCACACTGTAAATGGCTCTCTCCTAAAAGCAAGCTTATTTAGGGCTCAGTGCCTCCTGTTCTGGAATGAACAGAGAGAAGCGAGGAGGGCCATCAGAACTGGCTGTGGCAGCGTAGCTGGAGGCAGGATGCTGGGCGCGTGCGTTTGCCAGGCAAAGACAGATGGAGAGCTGACACTCTGTATTGCACTTGGAGCAGAAATGTGAATGATGACAGGAGCACATGTGGCCTTGAACCCAGCCCTGTCTCTTCAGGCAGAACAATGACAGGGATGTGTGTGCAAATTATCACAACCCCGGCTCCCCTCAGCTGACTCCTTTTACTCTACCTTTCACACCAAGTTCCAGATGACCAAAGAATAGAAACTAAAATGCAGAGTGATAAGCCAAACACTGAATTATTCATTTTTTCTTTAAAAGTTAACCCTTTCCTCTGCTGATGACAATTAAAGAAAAAGCATCACTTTGAATCAGCTCTCCACCAAAAGTGGAAACAAATTTATTCTTTAACAGCCATAATTTTGCACTCCATAGGACAATGTTTGTTTATTTAGCCGAAATTTCAAAACGTGCATAAGAATATACAAGAGAATCCCCCCTCCTCTTCCCACACTTATGTCATTATTATTCTCCTTTACTATAGGGAACGGAGTATCAAAATCACTCCCTCTCTCAGATCCACAGTAGTATGTGTAAAATAGAACACACTTAGAAAGCAGACCACTTATATTTTACTATGGTGCTTTTAACCCCCTGGGATTCCTCCATTGATATGTTCCAAACATTTGCAGCTTACTCTCCTTTACCTTGCATAGTGATCCATGGGGGATGAAAACAAAATCTTCCCTTGTAAAGCTTTTTCAAAAGCTAAACAATCATGTCCTCCCAATTTCTGATTTCATGCACTCCTTAAATGTTTATCCTTCACACGAGTAAGGTATGCCTGGGTAGGTTCAATTCACTCTTCCGTATTAAGCTTTAATGGACACCATGATACATAAAACTACAAGTCTTTGTTATAGTGCTTTATCTAAAGCTGGCTATTTTCTTCTCAGCAGTCCCTCTTTAGTCCTTTGTAAAACATCTTTGCCTCTTAGAAGAAACATACGCTTGACTCGCATGCCTTCTGTAGCACATACAGCTTTGCACAAAATTCCAGGCACAAGAAAAAATACCGTCTTTTTTAAAACTCTCTTCCCATTCAACACTTGCAAAAGCTTCCTTTAGTAATGAGCATTTCTCCAGCAAGTAGCATGTAGGTCCTGCTTCTGACTTTGCCTTTACATTATACATTCAAACCCTTTATGGAAAGGCAACGATTCTCAGTCAGATCTTGTCAGGGTAAAGCTCGTCCTTGTGTACTTATTTATGCACTCCCCTGATTTTACGTTATGCCATCTTCTGCCTCTATTACGCAGAATCAACTCTGCGTTCAGGCCTTCCTCTTCCTTCCTCTAGCTACCACAGAGCCTGATAAAGATCTATTTAGGAAAAGGACACACATGCAAAATTAAGCAAAGAAATAACAGTCCTTCCTAATGTCCGAATTGAACTCATGAATATTTCTCACTTAAAGAAAATTGATCACTTAATTTACTGATATTTTCATAACATCTTTTAAATGCAATCTACATGGCATCCTTAAGTTTCATTTACATAGAAGAGAGACTCCAAACACAGGACTGGCAAAACCAAGACCATCAAGAAGAAAAGGAGCAGCTCCTCTGCCCCAATAAACAGCCCAGTACTAACAACCTAATGTGTCTGCTACTTGAGGCAGGTATTTTCTTCATCTTCATCAGACATCTATCGTCATGAAGTTCTCTATGATGGATTTCTGAATGTCAGAAAGCCCAAGAGAACACCAAAACATGAAAACGTTTTCATGACAGCCTGCTTTCATGAAGAGGGGAAAAACAGAGAGGCAACAGGAGAGAAGCAAGGGAAAGGGAGACAAGCAAAGTCTGTGCCAACAAGGCCTTCAAAGACTTTATTGTCCTTTTGGTTTTATTATTTGATGCACTATTTAAAACCAGTCAGTTAGTATTGTATTTGCTGCGTTGTTTTTCTTTTGTAATGCTGTACTCTACATGAAAAGAAAAACATTTTCACAGCTGGAAATGCAACCTTTCATCAACATAGATGCAGCCTGAACCAGTTTCAGAGTAGAAAGTAACGTGTCAAAGGTACGATGCATTTTAATAAAACTGAACAATATTCACTCTTAAAAGAAGGGTCTTAATATCAGTACATTGTAAATCCACAGACCATGGCTCACGAAATTGAACTTCCATATGCTGTGTGATTATGCATCTTTTTTCTGTGTGTAAAAAGCCTTTTTAAGCTGTTATCTGACTACAGTAATTGCCACTTAAATTGATCCACGTCAACAAAACCTGGATCCCTGGAGAGTCTCACCTAGAAGTCTGCTCATGGAAGGAGCTAACAGAATGCCTGTGCATCTGAGACTACTTCAGCATTTTCTCAAGCAGCCAGCTGCATGAATAGTTTTTCCCTCTCATTATTTAATACACTGAGGCAGGCTGCAACCCATTTGGCAGTCCTCCCTGAAGAAGTATCTGTGGGTATTTATTTGCTTTCTCCACCCCCTTTTTTAATGCAGTCACCTAAAGCTTGCCCTAAAAGTTTCTGCACCAGGTCTGAAATTTTAGCAGGCCAAGCAAAAGTGGAGAGCTCATTCCGCTAAATGGTTTTATTCTCCACCAAGAAAGGAAAGGCAGTAGTTTGAACACAGAACAGTTCTGCTGCTTCACAAGAGTCAGAGTAATACCAAAATGAAAGGAATATAAAGAGAGGGGAAAATCCACACGACAACAGAGGGCCAGGTTCTTTATAGTGCACCTTACAGTACATCATACTGGGTGGGCACCATCTCCTTCTTTGACCAACACTCAAAATGCTTTACAAAATAATTTTAAATCATCTTGTAGGAGTCCTTATTTTGAAACTCAGTAGACAAAGCAAACCAGTCTATATAGGCTTATATTTGAAGGGGAAGAAAAAGATTTTTATGCAGCGGATGATAGAAGGTAGCCAAGACATGGATCTGATGGAAAAGGGAAATTCCTAATGACCACCATTTAAAAGTACAGAGACTGCCTTTTGTGCAAACCCAGCTTAATAACAGGGACTGGAAGTCCACTGAAACGCATCTGTAGTTAATGAAAGCTCTCTATTAACAGTGAAGGAAGAATTTAACTCAAAGCTTTTCTGTAGGACTTCTCAACTTCCCGCTCTACTTATAGCAGACTGTTGTGATACATTGTGACTTCACACAGTGGGTATTAAGTGAGTTAATTCAAAGGCGCTGAAACCTCATTGATCCTAATTGAAAGCAATACACCCAACCAAATAGTTTTCTACCCCATCTGCTCTGGCCTGCCACCAGCTATTCAATACAAGAGAATTAATAGTTTCAGATATTCTAACAGACCCAATAAAAGCACTCATTTAAGCAGGACTGCATTAACAAAGTGAAAAACCAAGGGCAAAATGGGTTCAAATGGAGCATTTTACTCCTAGTTGGCTTTAACAAAGCTGAATAATGCTTATTCTGACTTTTTATGTGCAAGACTTGATAAACTGAATGAGAAGGCACTCAATGATCAGTCAACGAGCATTGATGAATGGTCATTAGGACCCCCCCAATCTCAGGGAAGGCCATTCCACAAAGTGGCACACCAGCTTGAAAGGGCGGACTCACTAATGTCCAGATTTCCCCGCTTGCTTGTTCCACTTTCACTTTCAGACCACTGGCCACCAAATGAGGCTGACATATTGGAAAATAATCTTTTATGGGCGAGTGGTAAATAAAAATGGAGGCATTAGCTGGGCTTTCAAATTCAAATCTACTAGTTTTGTCAGCCCCAAAACGTTTTGATTTTCCACCCAGCTGGAAGCTATTAGTGTTTTCTTAAGGCATCCCACTGACAGGGCAAACCCACCTAATGTGTGAGCTGTGGAGCTGATGCAGGGGACAGGGGACGACCACTTCTGGATGCTTTCTTAACTTTATTCAGTTGACTGTCCAACCAAAGTACAGTAAAGACAACACCTTCAGGAGAAGCTCACTAATTTCTTTCTGCCCAAGTATCTCAGATTGCCTGGTGCGATGGCAGCCCACCTAGGCCTGTAATGGGTACCCTCGGTGCATGACATTTTCCATGACATTGTAGCTAGCCTCCCTTGTTTTCAGGCTGCCACAAAAGGCCCAAGCTATCCAAGAAAGGCACTTCTCTGTAAGTGGAAATAGAATTTAAATATTCCAATAAGATATGTGCTTATCTGTTAACAGCAGCTCTTAATGCATGCAGCACACAACATTTGCCAGATAACACTAAACATTTCCCTAAGCATTTCCTTATTGGCAAGGCTTTCTGGACTTCTGAAAAAAGACAAATGGGACATTTAAAACATACATTGCTCTGTGAAACACAGACTAATTGAGATTACCTACACAAATCAAATACTGAGCAGTTGAAAGATAGAGTCACCAAGGTGGGAACAAAATACTGTCTAAGACAAACTGTTCATGATGTTACCTTGAATACTGCATTAAATTCAATGGAATTGAGAAAGCATTCTTCTCTTTTCAATTAAGAAAACCTGTAAATTATATCTATATTTCAACAATACTGCAAAGAGCATTTTAAATCATCTGTTAAGAAGAGGCAGCCTTGACAGTGGATTAGACTTAATCTAGATTGCCTACTGCTTTTTGATTAAAAAAAAAAAAAAAACCACCAAAATTAATTCTTGTTGAACAGTGTTGGAAATTCCAGTGACATTTCAGGTGCATTTCAGGTTTTAAAACAATGAAAATATACATTAAGACCTAACATGAGAGAATAGTTCCACCAAAAAGGAACTGACTCAGAATGGGAGGGACAATATAGGCTTCAGGCCTTAAAGAATGCATCCTCTTTTGCTCTCTATATACGTTTTAGTAAGAAGACTCACATGGACAAACTCACATATAACTGTACCTGTTTTGATGTCTATTTATTTCACTTGATCTAGGCTAAACAAGTTTAGCCTTGCATTTTTATTAAATACTATATTTTCTATATTGTGGGTAAAGTAAATTAGAATTGACTGCTAATTTCTATCATCATTTGACTTCAAAGGAAATTACCACACCATCTGTGCACAGACACCACTCAAGCACTTTAGAAAATTTGATATTGATTTGAAAATATTTCTGAAAGAAAACACCAATGATGCTGTCTCACTAACAGAAAAAGAACACATTCAGTGTGACCTGGAGAAGCCTGGAACAGAATATCTGGCTCCTCCTGAAGTATCATCATATTTTAAGATACAAAAAGAAGGGGAAGAAGGGGGGGGGAAGGGTTTCAAGCTATCAGTTGCTTTTTGACTTGAACCTCAGAGTGTTTGTTCATTTAACATGGGTAGGGAAACTCCTCCTGCTGTAGTATATTAACCCAAGTTTTGACCTCTAATCGATGTCTTTTCAATGTATAGAAACTTCATAATAAAGATAATGTAGAGCATATTTGTGTGAAAGCATATCTACCACTAGCCATAAATTCAAGCCTTGCATTTTTCTTTGTAACATGTCAATATTTGTGACACTAACTAAACATATTTTATTCATTTGACAAGGATTGTTACATTATATTGAAAACTTTTGTTTCAATGTCACCACCTCCCCATTTTGACTGATGGCGAGTTAGTTTTGTTAAAATGCACAGGGTGATAGCGTATGCTCCAGTGAACTTTCCCTCCTCTCAGCACCAGAGACAAAAACCTGCAGCTCTGCTCTGTGCTGGCAGCCATCTGGCTAGCTTTCTCTCAATGCCTGCCCCACACCACACTGCAGGCAAAATTTCAGGGCTCTAGAGCTCTGTGGAGCTATTCATGACATACCAATTTCACATTTTCTGCTTGTATGCTTGCAACAATAAATGCTAATGAGGACTATGAATGACATTTTTAAAGACAATAAAAAGGTCTCCAAATCCCTTGCATATGGAGACACTATTTTCTAAACTTCACCTTCTGTTAGGGAGCCATTACACTCTAAAGGAAAAAAATAACCTAAGGAGAACAATGAGATGATCAAAGCATAATCGAGTCCTTAAGAATTCCAAAGAAAACAATGTTTGCAAAGCTAGCTTAATGACAGACAGATTTTATGCTGATGTACAGCACTAACACTTAAGCATAGTAACTCTCTTTTTCAATAACAGTGCTACTTCTCCTCGAGGGCTCAAAACTGGGGGGGAGGGGGGAAGTCATGGCAAATCTTCACTTTCACTGATCACATATAACTTCACAAGCCACAGACTTGGACTTAGCAATTACTAATCTCTAGATGAGTCCAAGAATACTCCAAATAAGCCCAAGAATAAACTGTTATTACGTATGGATTTGGAATGTTACATTTTCATAGAGATCTCTGTGCTGACCAAGATAACTATCAAATTATATTTTCTTTCCCCAAATGTGCCTGGGGGAAGGAAAAAGGAAAAGGGGGGAAGGGAAGGGAAGGGGAGGGAAGGGAAGGGAAGGGAAGGGAAGGGAAGGGAGGGAGGAAGGAAGGGAGGATTGCCTTTACTCGGGGAAATGTGTTTTATATTAGAGACAGCTTCCCCTTATTAGGAAGATTAAGAACACTTTCAGGAAAATCCACCAGGTGGAGCAAATACACAGCAATACAAAACATTTATTTATGTTCATACTGCCATTTTCAACAGGGGGAAAATGGTTTATATGCAAATATTCTTACCTCTTGATCTCCCTTCTTCACCCTTTTGTCATATATTGATCAATTCATACTTATTTACTACATTCATAATGGTACAAAAACTTTTGTTCAATGGGGCCTTCACATAAAGCTATTGCTCCTGATGAGCTCAATATGAATTTGCAAACCACAATAGTCATCAGATATATTAGGGAAATTAAAGAATAGTATTATTAAACATATATATATGTATATATACATATTCAACTATATAAGGATAAGGCTCTGCTTGTAAAACACACTGACAAGTATTCAGAAAATAAGGCTTAGTTGTACATCACATAGCAGTATCTTTGCACTGGCCTCCACTGTAAAGGGCTGGAAACCTGGACGTTCTGCACATCTGGTTATGTTTTTATACACACAGTAGTGCCCATAATATCACAGCAGTGCCATTGTACAGCATGTTGGTGTTTACTATTAATGCTTTATTTTAATATGACATCTGTCAACTACTGAGTAATTTTGAGACAGCATGTGAATGAGGTGTGTAAATAAATATTTCAGCATATCTAGGACAGCTAAGCATTATTTTCTCATTTAAATTATTTGCTTTCCAGAGCCAGGTGAGAAAGTCACCTCATACTCAAGTATTTTCAGTTTCCCTGACGAATTAGGAGGTCTAATGGAACAAAGGCAGGGGGGC
The DNA here is from genome assembly GCA_013398175.1 of Climacteris rufus. NCBI lineage: Eukaryota > Metazoa > Chordata > Aves > Passeriformes > Climacteridae > Climacteris > Climacteris rufus. Next base: position 1,136,001 of record VZRZ01004301.1, on the reverse strand, counting down.
ATATTTTACATGATAAGAACTAAGTCCTAACAGAACAGTGGTTCTTTTATGGATGAGTTTTCTCACAGTTATAATAGGATAACCCACTGGCAGACCCTGTAATTGCTAGAACGCCAAGCAGTATTACCAAATGAACTGCTCTAATGCAATTCAGCATCTGGAAACACAGCAGAATCAGTACACAGACTCATTCAACCCTTGATGACAGAAAAGCATTATCGTTTGTAAGTGACAAAAGGAAGGTACTGATTTTAGTCAGAAAAATCTTTTTCTTTCCATTGTTTCCTTAGTTAGGCCTTCCATCACATTTTTTTCTCTTTTCCATTCAGAGCCCTCCGTTTTCACTCTGCCATCACATCCACTCCTAAATTCATGATCCAGTGAGGGGCCACTTCCTCACTCTGCTACACATCTCTATTCTCCAGCTCACCACATGACCTGTCTCTGCTCCAGCTCCCTTGGACATTTATCCTCTCCCACCTCTGCTAACCTTGAAAGCTAAAAGAAGTTCCAGGATTTCAAGCTGTGAGTACTACCATAAAATATTATCCACAATTAGCACATAAATTGAATGGCAACAACCAGCACTCTAACACTGAGGGACAAACACTGTGCCAGTTAGGTTTCAACTACAAAACCAAGCCAGAATGGTATCCACTTCAGGTGCTATCAGAGGAGCACATCAAGCTCCCTGGAAGTACAATGTGTTGACCTAATCTCTGTGCTTCTAGTCTGACCCAGATGAATCCCATCATAGCTAAGGAAAATGAAAATAAAAAATCTTTGTTTTTTTAGGAACTGGGAGGAACCTTGAGGAACACTGGCCTCTAAACGTAACTTCACTTTATCTAATTGCGTTGTACTCCACATGGTGCTTCATTGTAGCCATTCAGAAGAGAAGCAGAAAAATGCAGAGGTGATTATGAAGTGGAATTTCATAGCAAGAGCAAATTACACCACTTCACACTAGGAGAACATCTGCAAAGAGCAGCAGTAAATGTTTGGACACAATGCAAGGTGCCAGTTTTAATAAAGCCCAAACCAGCCTGGGAACGATTATCTGCAAGAACTTTTCTTAAGCAACATTGTCACAGCAGAGGCTGGTGGAGATGGCCAAAATAAATATTTTTTTAAACAGAATGCTGATTCAAAACCATTATCACTGAGGGATTTTTGAGTGGCAACCATGGTTCAAAGGCTATCATTTGCTGTGATTTTCAAAGAGGCACTAGACACCCAATGGGTAAGAGGAAAGACAATGTAGTGGTTGTTGCCACCACATGTCCACAGAGAACTTTCATTTAAGGGGCTGCTGGTTGAGGTGGGCAATGGCTGGCTAGATGTCATGGACAGTTCCTTAGATTATGAACTCTGCAAAAAAAATAAAGGCAATTAAAACACTGGAAAAGAGGGGCACAACTTACATGACTTGTAAAGGTTTAACTAACAGACAGCACTTTCATAGAGACACATAATTTCCTTTATATGTACAAACCCTATAGGAACATGAGACTGACCATGATGTATACACAATCATTTTTCATCCTATAGATACAAGCAATGCTTATTTAAATTATACCTTCTTTACAGTATGACAAAACAGACATTCAAAGCAATCCACTTTTACTTAAATGCACCTTTACACCAGAGTAACCTATGCAGTTTGTAATGAAGAAAGGGACCAGGTTCTAAAGGTGAAGGATTATTGTACATATTTAGGAGTTTATTAGATCACTATTATCAATCTGATAACACTGTAACAGCTCTTTTGTTGCACTATCCCCTGCAAATCCTTTTCAGATGGGGGATTAGCAGCACAATAGATGACAATGACTTTTGGTCCCACTGCTCTGTAGCTGACTCCTGTCTGTGACTGCATATGCACACTGAAGGCTACCTCTCTCAAGGAAGGGTCTCCAAAGTCCTTACCCAGAAATGTCTCTATGCAAGAAGAAAAGTATGCTCTTAAATCTGTATTACAAATTCCCAATGAAATATTAGCAGGGAAAATCTAAGTTACTGCTCAAAAGACTTCCTTCTCATCTAGAAAGTACCCAAAATCCCTAGCATGTGAATATGTTCGCTGAGCCTGTGGGCATAACTCTACAGACTGCACCAAAAGCCTTCAGCGTGAAAAAAAATGAAACCTTAGTTAATTTTGAGCTCTCCTTCTCTACTTCTGCAACCACAAATATCTTTCTTGGGCCAGCTTCTCCCCACAATAATACAACGCAATAGTCACATGCTACACTCAGTTTTGCTGGAAAGCCTTATTAATTATGTTCCCTCCCTCTACTATTTGTACGTGGTGATCTTAAGTTCTGCCAGTACAACTACTAACATCGCTATGCTATAAATTCAAGTATTGAAATTGTACAAGTAACAGTAATATTCTTAACTTATCATTCAAACAAGGTCATACTTTAATTCTTCACGCACACACGTAAAAAAACTCAAAGCAAAACAAAATCAAAAAACAAAACCAGACCAAAAAACCCCAAACTCAAACACCTATCCAAGGTCTCACCTATGTAAATATACAGTATCTTTCAGCTGTAAGTATGAGCTTTACATCACAATGAACACTTTCCACCAAACCTCAGTGAGGCACAAAGCCCTGCCTGTGACCTCAACAAGCAGCAGCTTCGAGGACCAAGGACTATAACTGACCCTTTATCCCAACACTTTAAAATTTAACACCAAACTGGACATCTAAGAAAATTATATGAATAATGAGAATGGAAGCATTGATAGCTGTCACCACTGTTTTAATGGGCCACGCCAGAAACAAACACTAGTTTGGTTTGAATCCAGGATATGAAGAAAAATAATGTTGCCAAGCAAGCCTAAAATAACAAATTTAATATGCCAAGCATGATGATTATATTAATGATAAACACAAAAAATAATTTTTTCAAAAGTTTAATTGCTGCATAGAACAAACTCCACCTTAAATAATTTGCTCCTCAGAAGATTTGATTTCTGAAAATCAGAGGTCAAGCAAGAGAAGAAAAAATCAAGTAAAAGAAAAAAGGCATGAATTCAGAAGCAAAAGGGTTAACATTTTGTTTCAGTCAGTGTTATACCAATGCCAGAATTACAAGGGAAAGACTAAAAAGACCCAATTTTTTTCTTTATTATTATTATTCTTTAAAAGAAAAAAATCATGCCTATCTGTCACAGGGTTGTCCGGGCTGGAAGAACCGGCAGGAACCTCAAATTCCTGACCAAACCCTCTTCCACACAATGCCTCCTGAATGGAAGGAACCGAGGCCAGGCAGAGATAGCCCCCTGTCAGGAACCAGCCCTGACGTTTGCGGACAGACGGGGCTGGCCTCGCAGGATGTCAGAGCAGCAAACTGCTGTTCGAGATACTGGGTTTTCACACACTCCCAGCCTGGATGTTTTGCTCTTCAGGTAATTAAACAAGGAAACAGGGCTGATGTGTACGAGTCTGACCCCTGCGCCGCGGCTCCGCGGTTCCGCACATCAACTTCCTCACCAGCCGCCCCAAGCACCAGCAGAGTCTTCTACCGCAGCTCTTGCCTCTCCCAACACCAGCCTCTAAAACAAATCCTCCTGGAAATATCTGCCACTATTCCCTCCCTCCCAACCCCTCCCCCAACGCCAATTTAAGAAGGGTTAAATTATTTGCTCTGTTTCACGCACCTTGCTGCTTTCTCATAAAAACAAGGAAAAAAATTGAAAGAAATGGGTACTTGTGGGTAGCTGGTCTTCAGCCAGCCATTCAAAATATTAAATTTACCGGGGGAAGGCGATGAACAGACAGAAAGATGGGGCAAGGGATTCCCAAATTAATGTTTAGTTTAAGGTCATTATTCAAAAAAGATCCTGAAAACTACTGTCAATTTGTCCAACAAACAGCCAGACATTCACTCGTTTAGAAATAAAGTTATTCTGATTTAAGCATTCTTGAAGAATCTTTGTCTTACAAGAGGATATAAACCATAGACCTAGGCATTAGAAGAACAGACCAGTGTTTTCTCTCTCTTTTTGCCCAAATTTAAGAAATGGCAAAGGGCAGGTGTTGCCACCTATACTTGAAAATCCTACACAGGGCTGCTCTGTGACTGACCTAGTTTCTATGCTCTTTGAAGGCTGTTTAAACAAAAATTATTTTTAAAAAAGGTAACACATTCCTACTTCTTTCTGAAAAATCCACAGAATAGAATATTGGCTGAAAAGAGAAGAACCCAGAAGAAAAGGAGTACAAAAGCATGCCTGCTTGTCTGTGTTCAACACAAAGAACATTAAATGAAAACAACTGGCATGCTGCCAAATTCCTATACAGGCAAAGAGATTCAAATAAATTGATTTCACGCATCACACTGACCTGGGATCAGTGAGCAGTGGTACAATACACTTGCTGCTCCATGTGGGGCAAAGCCCATTAATGTTATCAGAGACACATTACATTGAGGGGAAGCAGGGGAGGCACGGAGAAGGAACCCAAACTCTGTAAATTCAGGGGAAAAAAAAACCTTTTGAAAAAGAACTTGGAGTGCTTGGTTTCAATTTACTGATAAATATATCATATTGCAAGAGCTTGTCCTCTGCTCACCTCAAAGGTTTCAAAGATCATATTTTCAAATAAAAATAAATACTAATGTCACACAGACACGCTCCCACTACATTCTACTTTTAACACAGTTGTTCTCAAACTAAGTTAATCTCTGTAAATTTCCTCCCTTCCCCATCCGCTAGCATTTTATATATATTATGGGTTGTTTTCTTTGTACTTCAAAAGCTGGATCCCTGCCCAGGATACTCTTACTGGCTCAGAAAGCAAGCTGGAGAAATCGGCCACTGCTCTCAACTGGCCCAAATCAACATGACCTAGAGAGAAAAATGCCTTAATTGCAAGGTAGCAACAAGCAGGGCAGCAGTTCCCTTTGCAGAGTCATCCATACATGCTCCCACATAGCAGGGAGCTCTCGCCAAACCAGTATTTCAAATTTCACTTTCTTATGACGTGTGAAGTAACCCATGTGTGCCATGGAGTCTCTCCTTGTCATCCTGGCTTTGTTTTTCATTAAGCTCTCTCACACTCCAATCAAGAGCAATGCCAGCAAGCCACAGGTGTGCGCCACATGAACAGATGAAATTCTAATTGGAAGGACAATTCACTGCCTATAATACACTTGTACTCTTTTGCATCTGTGGTATGTTAGAAGGGGGCTTTATTATTTTCACTGTACTCTTTAAGATACATTGGTAAGCAAACAATTGTTTTGAAGATAAAAAAGGAAACCAAGAGAAGATGACTTTGCAAAAGCAAAACAAAGATGAGGATGCTTGAAAGGGGTCACATCAGCAGAGGTAGTCATTGTTACAAGAGACCATTGCTTCTCAAGGGGGCAGTAGACTCAAAACACCTTTTATTTCACCTTTTATTCAATTTTGGTTTCAAAGAGCAAGTAAAATCTTCTTGGGCACAGCAAAGTCCATATTAAGCTCAAACAGTGTTAGTTTCATCTCTAATTACTTGCTGAAAAAAAAAAAAACCTCATTGAAAATGTGGGGCTTCTTGGCCATTTAAGACTAAAATTTTTGAGCATGTGACAAACAAATACATCCAGATGTAGGTACCCCACCCAGTCACCTCAATTCAAGTAAATGTCAAAGTGGGAATGGCAAAAGATCTAAGAACTGTTAACCACCACTGATCACTCTCTAAGTGCTACTAAGCAGTTTTGGATTCTTCACTACCAAGGTGAAAACTATATAATATCTTTAACTCTGTAATATGTGCCTTAGAAAGGATGTGTTTATTTAGGTATAAGGCTACAACTGATAGAATTGCACAGGGAAGGGAGTTATGTAGCGCACAGCAACTTCACCACAGCAGAGATGTGCCTGCACCCAGGGTGATACAGACAGCCTGACCCGCACAAGAGTGAAAAAGAGGGATGAGGTGGTATTCCCTCCTGTTTATGAATACTTCAGCAGTACCATCAGATCAGTTGGACTTTATAGAGATGAAGTGGATTTTAGCCATATTAATTCCCTTTCTTTAAATGAATGGTATTAGAAAACAAGCCTTTCTCCCAAGTTGTAGGAAATTTCCATTATCTTGCACGTGCTCTGACAGCAATAAACCACAATAAGCTTCCCATTAGTATGCCAGCACTGCATGCTTCAGGCGTGACACCTTTACTTTTATATTTATTTATTTTAAAATCCTTTATGAAAACCCATATGGCAAAAGAAATCCACCAACAACCACCTGTACAGAGTACATTTGCACTTTGAAAAATAAGACTGCAAATAGTAAAAAGGAGAATCAGTCAAAAGCTATACACTGCTAAATTAGAAAAATAAAAACACAAGAAGAAACCCTGCTAAAATTATTCATTCTCTTCCAATGCTTCCTGAGCAAGGAAGGTCCCATAGAAGCATATACTTGTTTTAGCCTGAGCTAGGAATTCGAGCTAGAATGCAAATTCATTTTGATTAGGATTTCATGTTTTAAAAGTATTTTCACAGTGGTGCACAAAACTTCAGGCCTGGCCCTTGCCACAAGGTGATGTGCAGAGGCTCCCACTGGCACTCTCAAATTTCTCTGTCTCTCCACACTCCACAGGTGTGGGCCATGGTGTATCAGGTGGGAAAACAAGTAACATGATCAAGGCTGAGCTACCTTTAAAACTATGCAGGGAAAAGCCTAGAGTACTCAGACACTGTTCATCTTATTTTGATATCATACTCTAGCAAAGTTACGTCAGGTGACATGGTCCAACACTGAGAAAGAGAGTTATCCCAGTGCTGGAAAGCACTTAAAATCAGTTTAGCACTTTCTTGCCATTCAGACACATCATTTTAGAAGAAAAAATGTAGTTACTGTAAAGACAGGAATGTCTGTCATATTTTTGTAAATTTTGTCCAGCAACAGCAGATTTACTTTTTGTATGGTAAAAATCTTTGCACACAAGAAGCAGAAAGATCCATTCTCATTATCATCTCAATCAAATTTATCACAGATTCCCAAAGCAATGAGTTTACCAGAGGGCTCCACTAAATTACAAACAACCATTTTGCCAAAGAGAATATAACTGTCTCTTAACCTGGCTGCAAATACTATTCCCATTCACAGTTCAGAAAACTGAACCTCATTATTTCCACAACTCAGCCAAGTAATATTTACACGACACATGAAGAGCAACTGTCATCAAAAACACAAAAAGAACCCCACAGTTAAAAATTTCACATATATGTATTTAAGGTTTTAGAAAAGTCATCACTGATGGATTTTATTAGCATTGCTGTACTCCTTCTCAGTGGTATTAAATGAAGACAGCACCTTCATTGATTTAGGCAGACTCTTTGGAGGCTAAAGGGAAAGATTTCTTTTTAAATTACAGTTTACAAGGCAAGGTACAGTCATTAAAAATAACTTCTAAAAGGTATGCATATAATAAAATCAAATATTTTTCTGTTCCTTACCTTGACAAAATTCAAAGTTCCCTTTTTTCCGGCAGTCACCTATCACTAAACTCAGTGCTCTCCAAGTGTTTCTTTTGACAGATATCATTCTCCACCAATCGCTCTGCTAATTTCCTCTTTCCTTTTCTGACTGGGACAGATATTATGTTCACCAGCCCAGAGATCAATCTTTTCTAGCGACAACAACAAATGAAAAAAAAAAAGGAAAGAAAAAAAAAAAGAAGCATATATCACAGCCAGTTTGAAGCACCACACCCCTTCATTTGCATGATAATAGTAGTCTTTTAAATAAAAAGGGAAAGCAGAAACATTATTATTCTAAACCAAGTAACGACATTTTCTTAGCTAATACAAGGCAGTACTTTAAAACGGTATTAATTCTGCGACAAAGGCCATTTCATAACTTGCTCAGTTAAAACAGCTGACATATAGAAGGCAACAAATTAAGGGTAGCCTATATTCTATCTATTAGTTAGTTCTGTAAAAATGCTTGGGTTTAAGTACATTCATATAATATAAAATAGTACATACTTTACCTCGTTCAACAGAAGCACCAGAGAATCATTTATTAAATCAACATGGTTACTAAAAACAGAGACCTTCCAATTTACACATCGCTATACTAATTTGGATTTGTAAGTCACAACAGCAAACACATTTGAACAAAGAAAGGCAGATGAGAAAGCTATTGATATATTTACAAATCATCTTCCCTCTTTTGAAAAGGCAATTTCCCTCCCACTCCAACACCTGAAAACCCCCTTTATTTGGTTTACACAAACACTCTGCCATTTGTATGAGTCTGTATTACAGTGTTGTCAGTTTTTCCAAGACATTAATATGCTTTTCAGGGGTTCATAGTTATGTCAAGACAATTTTTTCAGAGCCAAGCACACACAGTTACATACATGCTTCAATCTGCAACCACTATGCAGGTACTTCAGGAAATAAAGTTAAGCATGCAGAAGGATCCAGACGCAGCTCATGCATCTAACACACAATCCAGCCCCAACCCTCTCCTGGACTAGATTTTTCTGAAAAAAAAATGCATCGCCCAAGGGCATTTGCAAAAGGTCACACTTGTGTTTGTGCTAGAAACTGCAATCTTTCCCACAAACAAGCACCCTTCTCAAACCAAAACAAACCTTCCCAAACTAAAGTTAAGGTTACAGAACAAAGGAGTTCACCAAAGTTCTTTCTTTCTTTCCAGCGTTCGTGGTCGGACATTTCCCCACAGTCCTAAGAGAAGCCAAAATTCCACTGATTTCACTGAAAACAAGTGGTAAGGACTGCAAGACTCTACCCAGATTTTGGCAACTGTGGAGCTTTCAGTGTGACACAACTGCCTCTGGGATTTGGAAAATAATCTCCAAAATGTGGTTAGGACTCCACAACTTGGGTACACTACTTTTCTAAAACTATTTAGAAAAGCAACTACTTTTCTAAAACTATTTTTATTTTGTATGAAATTCTCTAGTTGCCACAATGTTCTTACATAGACAATACATTTACCTTTCAGTTGTGCCTTAGCATGAATTGTGTACTTTTCAATTGCTCAGACTTTTGCACAACACTTTGAATTTCCATAAATGCATACAATGTTCTCTGAATTGTTATTGTTTGATCTGATTTTTATGGTCATAAATCCATGTGCCTACCAAAACTAAAAAATCCTCCACTGACCAAGTGGCCCTATTAATTTGACTGAGATCATTTAAACATAAGTTTTCTACCGAGTGACTATAGCACAATCGGGTTGAAATACTGTCTTACAGTGGAACATTAACATCATATCTTGGATTCAGAGTTAAACACAACAGACATCTGTAAAGCTGTATTCATATTTTGCTAACCTTTACTAATTTGTACACTAGAAACAATTATGATCAAATATGTTAAGCTACGTAAAATATAAAAATTTAACATTTCTTGTCTGCTGAATAGAATACTCCTTTTTCATGCCTGGTAAAAGATTTTAAAGATCTTACCGCAAAAAAGTTCTTATTCAAAAAAAAAAACCCCATCTGTCATCCACTTTACAATGAAGACATCACTTCAATTTGCTACTCTTCCTTTGTTTCAGGCCCACGTTCATTTTTTCTATATGCCACATTTTCCAAAGTGATGGATGCATTTTGCTATAGCCATTCTATACTAATCTCCTTCTTTAAATGTATTTTTGCTTCCTGAATTGTAAACTGCTGCTGTTGTTCAAATATACATGCAAAACTGCATAATGTCTGAACTTCACTGAAAGCAGAATGCCTCAAACAATTTGTAGTCTTACAAGAGTGATATAAAAAAGGATCAACATGTTGTATTACCATGGAAATTTTGAAAAACATACTTTCCCAAACAAATATTACTTTTTCTCAATGGTATGAAGTAATGAAAACCACATGTGTAAATCTGCGATCCGTGCAGTAGTTCAAGCTGCAGCTAATAGAAAATACAGAGAGTGAACTCTGCCATATAAAGGATTCTTGTTACAGAAATATAATGTGAAAACCAGATGCAGACAGAAAACCTTAATCACAGATGGGAATGTAATCACTGGCATACAGAATACTTTTTTGATCAATCTCAACCATATGAGAAACGTATTTATTTTCTAAGGAATGCAATAACTCTAGAGAGTCTTCTATTTGAATTCAGTTAACCTCATATTCACAGTGCTTTTATCTTATATGTGTAGAGAAGGGGGATATAACCCCAGCCAAGATTTTTGGAAGAGCCGTTGGCCCTGACAAATCATTCTTGTATCAGCTTATCTTTCAAGGAATTAATAGGATGTAAAGACTACAAATATCAGGATCAGCCTCAAATGAGATCAACCATTATTGTACTTCCTAGATACTGCCAGAAATCCCTTCATCACCTAAGCACTTCCCCAGTTAAATTTTCTCTTTAATATGTGGTTCTTAAGAAATACAATGCTAAGAGCAAGCACACTGTCACATTCAAGTTCTGTGACTCAGAACTGGAGTCCTACAGCAAAGAATCTCCCTTTAAAAAAGCTGAAGAGTCATCAGTTCAAAACCAAGTTTACCTGGGGCTTCCTTCTAAGTGCTGAAAGTCCCTACGAATGCCCTCCACCCACGCAGCGCCTGGGGGTTAGCAGGAAACAAAGGCCGACAGCACAGGGCAGCTATCCAGCTACATCCAGTGATTAAACTGCCGACTGCCTTCTACCAACTATCCAGACCAAGGCAGGACCAAGGTAACTCCTGACAGTTTTCACTGCTGGTGACATTTAGGCTCAACTTTTAAGAGATGGAAGCACTTCAGTAATAGTAAATGCATCACTTAAAATATGGACCATTACCTCAAACTGCAACATAGATTTAAAAAAATAAAAAAACACAACCAAAATCAAAAACCCCAACTTGTGCAAGGAAATAAAACTTAAGAAAGAAAAGGCAGTAAGAGATGAGAAGCCTTTAGGGTCTTATGTACCAGCAGTGGCAGTTTTTTACTTCAAGGCAGTCCCTGATCCCTGCTGCCACCACCTCTCCTGGAGGTACCCAGTCTATCCAAGAATACACAGCACTGCCTGATTGTCACAGTTCACAACTGAGCTTATTAAGGTCACCTAAGGCTGATATTAATTTCTTTTAATAGTCTAATTAAGTAACCACAACGATTTGGTAGCTGTTACACCAAGGCAGAGAGGGGATGACAAAACCCCTTTGACAGGCACAGGACAGGTAGATTCTCCCTCTCTCTTATAGCCTCTAAGTCCACTACACCATCATCTCATTTTAGGTGTCTGCAGTAAGAGGACACAGCCACTTCAGTACCCCACCACAGGCCTACCCAGCAATGGGCACATCACAAGTGTCCATCAGACAAACTCTGCTGCCGTTCCTATAAACGCGCTTTCTTAACACAATGTCTGTAATACTGTAGGTGAATTCTGAAGTCTGCTACTTGTTTTTTCCCACCCATGTTAACAACTACCAAACCATGATGAAAATTCTTTGATTCCACTACTGCAACAGAACAGTTTTTAAAGCACCTTGTCTCTTCTGAGACTTTAAATTTCTGAGACTGCAGCACTGATAAGATAGTGCAGAAGTCCACATTTAACACTAAAGTAATATGGGCTGGATATGCTTGTCTTATTTCTAAACAGGCATGCCTAGATTAATAATAAACTTTGGCCAGATATGTATTTTCATTTGCATGTTTTTCATATAGCATCATCATCATGTGTGTAAAGTGCTAAAAATGGAGTGAAATCTTCCAGCTGTACAGCAGTTCCACGTGACAAAACAGAGAGGGATCCTGAAAACTCCTGCTTCATGTCATGTGCGAGTGTGTGTGCCTGTGTCTTTTTTTTTCTCCTCTCATCTAATTTCATCTGCTAGAGACTGTCCCTAGAGGACAAGACAAGAGAGAACCAATTATATCCAGCAGTTGGTTTCTCCAAAATGAAGGCATCTGTTCCATGCCAACGACTTCCACATGGAAGAAAAACAGAACTTTGAAGGCATCTGTGTTCATGGTTGACAGTTGCAGATCTTAGGGTCTACTGTAATTGCCCAGCTGCAAAGACAATTTGGTTGCTGCTGTTGTCAGCTGATCTTGCACTGAAAAGAAGGGAGCTTAAATAGCAAATAGCTGGGAAAAAAATCAGATACCCTCCCACAATACTGACACCTTTTCCCTTCTGAAGGAGGTATTTTTCCTGGTACAATGGGTTTGATGGAAGTAAATTGCAAAGTGGTTTTTAAACTAACATTTTACAAAATATTCTGCTTTAAAATGCTATTCTTTAAATAATGTACCAGTCCAAGCACAATGTGTTCATTATTTGTTAGTACTTCAGGCTGGTATTTTCTAAGAGTGATTCAGAAACCAGTATGATTCACCAATCATATAATCCTGCAGCCCACCTTATTTAGCCGAGTAGTCTCAGTAAAACCAAGAGTACACCTGAGCAGAAGCTCAGAGTTTTCACCCCAAATGCATATTGCAGATAAATAACTAGTATAATATTTCTTACTCAACTCACGGCACTTCCAACATGAGTGAATACTTTCCAAAAGACACATTATAGAAACATTACTGGTAATTCAAAATCTGGTTTAGAGCACTGGGTGCCATATTTGCAGTGTGATACAGCAATGCTGTGCACCATTACTGCTAAAAAAATCAAAAGAGCTGTTAACAAGAAGCTCACATAAAGTAGCAAGACTCTCAATTGATTTCCCAAAGTGTGGCATCCAGTGCCATTTAGGGATCCAAGATTAATGATAGTGAAGTCGCAATAAAGACCACTAAAACTGGCCTAAGCAGAAAATGCACCTACATTCCCCATTCTCCACTCACCAGATAAAAGTGGATCATAGTTGTCAGAAATATTTCATGCACCTCTTGAGTTTTTGTATCTAGGACTTTTATGAATAGCTTGAAAGAAGGAAAATAATATATGATAGGAAAATACTTTTTCTTTCTTTTTTAATAGAATTATTTGTTATTCTGCTGGATTCCAGCTGCAATCCCAAACGTAGTCTGCAGCAACAGCATTCAGCCCTCCCAGCCAGGTAGCCACTCCGCTTAGAAAGGACAGTAAGGATTCCCAGGCAGTTCCCCTTGCTTGGCACGTACCTCAAACTATTACGAATGTCTGAAGTAGTGAACATGGGGGAACACAGCAGACCTGACACTTCCTGACCACTTCTAAATTCCCTCCAGGAAGGACAAGAGTTGGGAGTGAGGACAATTAACACAGCCACCTGTTTCCTGTGACCTCCTAGGGGGCAGATATGGCCACTGACAACTTGCTGTGGCAATTTTACTGAGGTCCTGCCCATCCTTCTGTTCCCAGAGAAGCCGTGGGATAATAAAAACAATAGTGGCCAATAATAGCTCTGTAAGAGATAGTGACATTTAGGCCTGGACTTAAAAACAAATGAACAAACAAATAAAAAAGAACATTAACATCAAAAGCTGACAGTGTGAAAAGAATGGGACCAGTAAATCTCAGAATGTGGAAGGAAAATTATAGATTGTTCCCCCCCTTAAAACTACCGTAGCTGTTATTTACTGTAGCTGTGCACTTCTCTGGAAAAAGTCTGGAGTATGCAGCTGGTTTAAACACAGCTTAAAACAGCTCTTGGGATACACAAGTTGAGAATCCTGGCCCAAAGGACTCAATAGGAATCTCTAGTTATATTATGGAAGGAACAGGCTTTTTTCTTCTTTAGAACGAAGTCTTGTCAGGTAAGTGATTTACAATTCAAAAAGAATGCCTTGCTTTACACTGAGACCTGAGCTATCCCATATCTAGATCTAAGTCTCAGAATTGATCCAAAAAAGTATTGTCAAGATCACAGACATGAGATGGGAGTATAGAAAGCCTGAAGGTCCAGATACTCAGACTGGCATTTAAACTACAGAAACACTATCTTCAGTGAGAAGTGGGCATGTGAGTACCACAGAAGATCTGATATTTTAATTCAACGTTTACAAGCTCTGCTGATCCATGGAGTTACATTAATTTATCATGGTGCATACAAAATGCGTACAACATTCAAAAACTACTCTGACCTATTCAGTTCAGTGGGATGGCTTCCCTGTCCACCTGCAGCACACTTTAATACAGGCTGCAGCATGCTTTTCTAGCATTAAGTGGTTTGCCATCAAGCTTTAAAAATAATAAATAGTACAGTCATGAACAGGTTTTGCTTAATGGTTCCTAGAACTCAGTGACTTCACTCACTAAAACACTTTCTACAACATTATCCTTAAATACTTTTAGCAATGTCACCATTAAAATAAAATAAATAATCATCCTGGCACTCCATCCATTGATAGCACACCCGCAGGTGCCATTATCCTCAGATTTGTTGGCAGCTTTTTCTGGCACCACTATGCTTTAATGGCTCTGGCAACAAATCCCACCTAGATGTCACTGCAAGCATTCCTTTGGAGCACTTTTCCCAAATATCCTTTGCAGCAATATCATTCTGTCTCCTTCATTGCACCCTAATCATCCCATTTTTCTGGCAACAGTCTCACCCTCTCACTATCAAAGGCTGAGCTGGTCTTGGGGAGTTCTCTTCCTGAACTTGTCTAACACATGTGTGATTCAATGTTAGGATGAATTTTCCAAGAAGATTTCAGGACAGTACCTCTGCTGCTCAGGTTGGATGATCACTCACATTCCAGCTTTAACATTCATTTTATTTCATCCTAGTAACACAACATGACCAAACCAATGGAACAGCAAAGCACAGGTTCAAAACCCTGTATAATGTGATGCTTCATCAGAGAGTTTGTTAACCCTTGTGACTCCCAGAAAGCACATAGAGTTTTACTCAACATGCCACACAACCCGTCATGGCAACATGCAGAATCAGCATTCTGATATTGCCATTACCAAAGTAAAAAGAGAAAAAAACAGAAAATGTACTCTGAAAAATAAGCAATTGTAGGGAAAAACTGGTGATGTTTTGGGGGCTGAATTGTTGGGGTTTTTTCCAAGCTATTTAAAATGACACCTGGGCCACAACCAAAAGGGGCACCTGCGTGATCACCATCAGAAATCAAAAAATGTAGAGAGCAGGTCTCCAAATAAAAGTCATCACAAAAGAAAAAGGTTAGTGGTAATGCCTACTACAGATGCAAATTGCATATTAACATCCAACATGGCAGACGTACACGAGCCTCCTAGAGCTCCAAAAGTAACTACAGTCTGGTACAATTTGTAATGGTCATATAACCATTGTCCCAGATGCTTGTCTAAATTCCTGGGGTTTACTCTCTGCATCAATTTGGCTCTTCATAAGTGATACTCATTTTATTACATGCCACTGCCTATCACCATGTGCATATTAATTCCACTCCACTAGGTGGAGTCTTCTGTCTTTCCAGACTGCAGCCTGATTTCCAAAAGAACCTATTATCTATCCTCCACGCACTCTGCATATTTACTTTACTATAAACACCAGAGTCTACCTGTCTTGGTAGACATAAAAGTGGCAATGAATCAAATGCCTTCTGAAACGGTTAAAGAAATCATGAACTATCCCATGAAGATCCGATATCAGCATGTTACAATATGGGATCATTCCGGAACATTGTTGCTGTGCAGTTCTGTACAACACAACAGTTCTTTCACAAATGCTACATTCAATAAATACTGAGTAAAAAAACGTATCCCTTAAATAAGCCACCATATCACACATGCCGAAAAAGTACATATAAACAAAACTAAGTTTCAGAACTTCTATTAGATATTCTGAAATACTTCTGAGTACCTAGGATACCCTCCCTTTCCAGGCATCCCAAATTGCATTACAGAAAATCAGAGGGAACAATGAAGTATTTCTTTCCATATTCACAACCACTGGAGTCAAATACAGCAACTATTCCATAGGAACAGTAAAACTGCATGTAGTATATTTTGGCAAAGATTACGAAAACAGAGCACTCCCATGAATGTGTTCAGGACATTTAGATAAGAAAATCTGGATACCCTGAATCCAGCTATAATCTTTCTTTTGGGGCTGGACTCCACCCCAAGCCCTGTGCAAAGACAAGAAAATCCCGCGACCAAAGCAAAAAGCTTCTTGGTTTAACCACTCTTCAGGTAGGCAGTATCTGCTCTCCCAGGCTGCACCAGAGCGCTTCTTGGCAGTATGTGCGAGCAGAAAGCCCCACGCAGGCACCGAGCACTAACGCGAGGCTCCCCGAGGCTCTCACATCCCCGGGTCAGCCGAGGTACGGCCTCCTCCTGCTGCTGGCAGATAACACCAGCTATTTAAGGCTACAGACATTTTGCCCCAATCGGCCATGTTTTCTGTAATATTTACTTCTCGTACATATGTCTATAACTATGTATACATCCCACAGAAGGTGAGGTTTAACAGGGTTAGCTTTGTTGGGGAAAAGAAGGTTTGGAGGAAAGGAAACAACTTTCATGTTGAGAAGATTTGAATCTAGTGACTGTCATGGGATGTAAACACTATTCTGAGGAGGGAGGCTTTCTGTTATGTTTCAGGAGAGCACACAGTTTTGGATAAAATCTGTATAAATAATTATCCCTCCGTCATTCAACATAAATTTATGCACATGTGTGCACACAGTTATGCTGGGGAATACAAACTATAAAGTAGACATGCCACAGACTTCTAGACAACCTACCACAAGCACGGATCTCACACAGAATCCATTCTATATTTAAATTTCAGTTTATTGAATTTTAATTATTTCTGATCTGTAGATCACTTTGAGGAAAATCCCCCAAGGTCAAAAGCTTACAAATCCAATTGCAAAACCAAACAGAAGCATCAGCAAGTCCCTTTCCCATGAAGACACCTACCAAAAAAAAAAAAGAATTCCTGACTACTAGATTAGAATCCAACAGCTAAAACCCATTCGAATGTTACAACCAGGTAATTCTCTATGTTGAAATAAAGCAATAAAAGCTCTCATTCTATTCTGTACGTTTACTCATGCTATGTACAAAGGGCTCCATAGATCCATAGATGTAGCAGTGAATTATCACTTCTTCATTTAGATCCTTATTTATAAAATTAACAAACGTATACCCTTTCCATTAGGTTGTTGTTGGGGTTTTTGGGTTTGTTTTTTTTTAATTAAAAAGCAATGATGCTATTTTCTCCATAGACACCTGTGACAGAAAATGTATGCTCTACCTATACTATGCTTTCGAAGTCATAAAACTCACTTGGATTAGCAGCTCCACAACAGTGAGTATTTTTGTATACATGCATTCAAATCTGATTCAATCATTTCATTTACCATGGAAAAAGTTACTCCAAAATCCCCATTAACTAAAATGTCCTTGATGAGCCCAAACTTAAGATTTGCAGGTATATCAGGAATGAAAAAAGCCAAAAATGTTCTGTCATTCTCTGAACATCCTTTACTTTGCTCAAGATCCTCAGTAGTACATAAAGCTGTACTGTTGCAATGGGGAAACAGCCACACATCATTTTAAGATACAACCATAGTTTATTAATAAAATTATTTTGAAAGTATGAGTTAAATCCTTTTACCAACACAGTGACATTCAGCTATCCAGTGTCATTTTCCCAGTTCAAATAGATATGGCCCTAATTGCATAATGCCATTTTATCTGCTGAAGATAAAAGTGCCGATAAACAAAAATGCACATTAGGCAGGAGATTTTTCAGAATAGATTTTTTTTTTCAAATAACCCACTTGCATTAACAAAAGATTGCAATGGCTTCCAAATTATAGGGTGTTATTTTTAGTGGAAGTAGTTCAATATTCATATTGGAGCAGATGTAGCAGTTTAACAAAACAGCTCTTCAAATCCTGCACAAATTGAAAACAGGAAAACTGATTGCATTTTCTCTTATCACTTTCCTTTTCTGAATTGACACTTTTGGCCTTCTGAAAATTTACACATGGCTTTCATCTCAACAGCACCTGCTGATCAAACAGAAACCTAACATTTTCAGGAAAATGGTATAAAGGACTGGTTTTCTTTTTACCATCTTAAAGGGCATCAGCAGTCCACTTGATGGCAACAATTGCTGAGTAGATGGCACACAGAATACATTTTATATTTTCATTTCACTTACTTTTAAAAATTAGTTAAATCATAGTGGCTTTTCTATATTTGCTCCTCACATTAAATTAATTTTAATCTCTATCTCTGCCTTACCCTTATGGGTTTCTTTCTACAGTCAGCGAGATTTTAAAGATGAACTGAAAGCCTTTGAAATAATAAACACGATGCATGTTCTGCAGACACTGGGTCTTCTTTATATATGCATTTATATGCAACCATATAAATTAATACACACCATTATGCATTCACATGCACATATTACACAGACATTTCTTTTTATGGTGCTTATACCAAGGAAAATATGTGTGTATGTGTATATGTATGTATCATTCAGCATTGTCATTAGAACTTGCTGGGGGGAGAGATATTCAAAGGGTATTTATTCATTTTAAAGTTGTTGTTGCCTTTGCAGTCTTCAGACTGGGAGAAGGTCTAGCAGATGCTCTGGAACTTAAGCATCAAGAGTGGGTTGAGATGCTGCCATTGGTGAACATGGCAAGCATGCAAACAGCACAACCAGAAATCCTTGAGCTCCTGCAAAAGTTAAAGGTATCAAGTCATGTATATAAAAAATGAAACATAAGTACCTTGTTATCCTGTCTGCTTCTGAGCCTGTAAACTCTGAAGCACAGCAGCAGGTAACAAGGACCATCTTCCTTTGTATGTAATTCTAGGTGTAATTAAAGATACTCCAGAAACCTGCTATGTGTCAGCTTCTTAACTGATAGAGCCCTCACCCCCCTGAAGTACTCTGCTGCCATCCATTACCATTCTGCTTCAGTGATAAGGTAACCTGAAGGCAGAGATGACATACAGTAATATATGTGCCACTCCAGACAGTTGGTTCATGAATTTCAGTGTTTCATCATGCTCACTGAGGCAATCACAAACCTGAAATGTCAATATGTTCAGTCAATGGAAGTAAAATAATGGGGCTCTATTGTCTTACCCTATTGATCCACTGCTGTCAACAAGAATACATGCCCCCCTGGCTTTAAACAAATTTTAATTAGGCTTTTAGTTAGCAGATCATATCTATATATCTATCTGTGCAAACATTTGACACAGTGAAACGGCAATATAAGTATTTCAAACTTTTAAATATAAAGGTAATTGTTTAATATTGCTTTAAGATATGACCACTGATAAAGCCGTTTGCTAAAGCGGCATGTGTGCACACAGTAAGCATGCGAGTCATCTTAATCTGGGAGAGAACTTAAAAATCACCACCCAAAGTCCTTCCAAAACAAAACAAAAAAAAAAGCAAAGAGGCCACTTTTCCTAAAGCCTGCTGTCATCCTCTGCGGGGATTTTGGAAGTTAAGAGCCTTCACTGAAACCACTCCCGGAGCGAGTGGTGGGTGTCCGGCCGTGCCAATCCGCGGCTGTCACAGCTCCTCGGCCCCGCCGCCACCGCGGGCCGGGGCTTCCCCACCCCGTCCCGCCAAACACCCAGACAAGGCACTCTCCGCTCCCCTGGGCTGTGCTCAAAGCGGGGTTCCCCTGCCACCTTTGTCCTGCGGCCACCTCCTTCCTCCCCGCAGCCAGCCCGGCAGGCAACCCCCTCTCCGCGGCCCGGGGGCGGGGGGAGTCAACACAACAAAAGGCAGACCCCGTCTCCCCGCCGGCTAATCCCTGCCCGTAAATCCCCCGCCCGCTCCGGGGGGAGGTAATAAGTAGTTACATCTTCACTTCTCCCCGCGCCTATCGACTTGTGCAGCGCCAAGGGAGTCGGGCCGGGCCGGGCCGGCCGGGCGGTGTGAGGAGGCGAGGAGGGTCCCCCCGCCCGCCTCTCCGCCTCTCCCGCCCGCGGGTGGAGATTTTACCTTCCGGCGGCGGGAGGGACGAGGAGGCGCCGGCGCGGCCCGGGCTTTGTGCGCCTCACGCGCCTCGCAGCTTATCTGCGGCGCAGGGACGGAGCATCGCGGCTCCGCGGCCCCGCCGGCGCGGGGGGAGCGGCACGGCGGCGTGCATCGGGGCGATTACGGTATCAGCGTGGCCCAGATGGCGGCCGGAGGATGTGCGAGGCAGCGGGGCCAGGAGCGCGGCTGGGGCCGCCCGCTGTCCCCGGGGAGGCCGCGCCTGGTACAAGGAGAGGCGCCACCTCCGCGCCGCCCACCGGGGGAGAAGGCGGCGGTGCCCAGGTCTGTGTCTGTGCCTGGCCTCTGGCCGGCATCCGGGCAGGCTCCGGCCCTGGAAGTTGCGCCAACACCTCTGGGATAAGGGCCCTGCCTGGGGTCGCGCAGCGTTGGCTCCCCCAGGCTCCTCTGCCTAAGGTCGCTGCCACTCACACCAAGTCACACTGTGACTGCCTCCGGCCCCGCTTCCCTTTCACAGACCATACCTACCCCTGCAGCCCGGCTGCCCTTTCACAGACCATATCTATATCTATCCCTGCAGCCCGGCTTCCCGTTCCCAGCCCATACCTACATTCCGCACAGTGCACGACGGCCCAGCACAGTCGTGGACTGTACTCCCAGTTTGGCCAAGTCCCGACCTAACTCAACCTGCTCATCCTCAGCAGGGGCATAAGAACCTGAACACAGCACTGCTGCTACAAAGCGCTGGCATCGTTCACCAGAGGATGAGCGATAAGGAGGAGTAGGCCCCTACACTTCACAACTCAGGTTCTTTGAAAACAGAGGAGCTATTTTGTTGGGATTCATCAAAGAGCACAGGGTTAGCACGAGGTACGGGGAGGGGAGACAACAAAGCAGCCTGGCCTGCCTACCACAAGCACAGCCAGCCAACAGAATAGCTATGCCAGCACCAGGTGCTCTATGCGCTCGGGTTTTAAAGTTTCTAAAATCTTTCTCTCTGGGAATCAACACTTATTTGTTAGGAAATGCATTTCCATTGCATGTCTGCTGAGGAGCACTGCAAAGGCTGGGGTGAGGACAATGACAGCACGCTGGAGTGAGACTGGCATTGTTCAGTGCAGAACTCCTTCCAAAATCACTCGTCCAAGATAGCAGTTTTTTCCACAAGAAAAGGAATAAAGGGAATTTGACACATAATACAAAGTGAAAACCGGAACCTAGATGGGGGAAGGGCATGTGTGTGAAAATCGTGTCACCGCAATGAATGTCAGATAAAAAGGGGTCTGTCACAAATCCTCCACTAATCCAATAATGTGAAAACCTCTTGGTATCACTGAGACATAGCACAAGGTAATTTTTTTTTTTTATTTTTCATAAACCTCTCTATATGTTTAGCGTTGGAAAGATGGCAATTGGGCAAATGTTCTTATCACAAAACCAGGACTTCGATTTTTCAATAAAGGCAAACTGATTTTTCACTTGTCAAATTTACTATGCATTCCTCAGCCAGTATTTTTACCCTGAAGAAGGGCCACTTCTCCCTCAACTTCCTCCAGTTGTCAGTTGTGTGACAACCATATTTAGAGGTGATCGGGTCATATTACAAAAGTTAGTCAACTCGTTTGAAACCTTAGCTCCTAAACTTAACGGTATGTTCTATGCATTTCTAAAGAAAAGTGACTTATTAATTAATTCAACCTGCAAGGTAATAAAGATCTTTCTGTCTGCATATGTTCTTTCAAACTGTTATGCACCAATGAGTGAATGCTCTTTATTGGTATTTCTGTTATGGAGCTTTCCCTTGAATTACATACATATCATGCCATGAACTAATTTAGGATCTGTCAGATTCTCATCTTGCAGGGCCACCATGTGCGTCTTATATCTATGTTGGCCATACTGTTATTACTCAAATCATAATGCTCTAAAGAAAATCTAATCCAGGATCCTTCCTCATGTAAGCAGTTTGCTGTGAAAACTCACATTTAAAAATAAAAACAATGTGTATTAATAAAATAAACACAATCAAAATACAAATGTGTAACAGAAGTGGTGTTCCATAAGCACAGCTGTTTTAAAGTCCAAGCTGCAGGCTAGAAATCTTAATTTCAACTGACTCTCTTGTAATAATGGGTTACCTTCCTCTAAAGCGGAAAGTCCATCTGCCCCAGGCAGATAAGTTTTGAAGCATTAAAATAGATAAAAATCTAACATTTTCTTTCTTGCATTGAATATGTGAATTCTAGTGTGCTATAATGTGAGAATTCCAACATATGACCATTATGGCATAATATCTCATAGCTCAGCTTGTCATTACTTCACTTGTAATTCTTATGTTAATTATGTTCATAATTACTATAAACAGATGTGGTAGAAATTCATGTGACCTTTTACTGCAGAATGCATTTCTCACTCTTTCCACTTTATTTGAATAATATAGACTAAACCAGAGGAAAGTATTTCTGACACACTCTGCATGTATGTGTGCACATATTTAACATGAAACCATTTCTGCCTCATATTTCAGCCAAAGGACCACCTACATGCCAGTACATTGACATGGAAGTGATGAAAAGTGAGAAAAATCTACTCTGAAACATACCTCTAAATAACTGTACTTACAGCGAACCTTTTTGATTAAGCCTAGCTAGAGTCATCACTGAAGCCTAGGACTTAAATGGAGCACTGCATTTTTATTCAGGACCTTTGTTAATGCAGCAGTATCCTGCTTTACCACTACAAGTACATAACAGCCATATAGCAATTTATTTTACTCACAGACCAACCACCACTGTCTGTACACAAAACACATTTACAATAAAATCACTATGGATTTCATTAAGAGAAAGCCTACTCGAATTTCATTGCTTTGGACCTAATCTATAATTAGTGTGGACAGACAGGTGCAAACCCTTCTCCTCTACAGATGGCTACTGGAAATGGTGCAAAATAGCTCCTTCTGTTTAAACAACACACAGATAACCTGCTCTGCTCTTATCGCTTACAATTACCTCCATTATACTGAACTAATGTTTACTTTAATAAAATGTCCACTGTTGTCTAAACATTATTTGGAAACTTTCATATCGATGGCAGAAAAAAAAATGGAGATGGAAGTCAATGCCTTTCAGATGAAAACTTGGGGGGGTCGGAGGAAATAAAAAAACCTCTTAAAGAACAGGATATTTTGTCTTTGATTTTATGTCTGCTTATAATTTTTCTTTATACACAAAACCACACAGCATGCTACTTCCTGATGTATTTGTGCTATCGTACATTAAACTAATATAATAAGAACAGGATAACTGCATTTTAAAAGCAGTTCTTTAAAAACTAACATCTATATGGAAAACCAAGACTCTTAGTCTTAAAAGTTCAGTTTTTAAACCAACTCTTTTAGATCTCTGATGGGAAAAGACATGAAGACAATGTAATCTGGAAGCCAATGTTTTAAGAATTTACACTCTTATTACTTATGCTAAATTCAGTGTCAGTTTCCACTTGTAAAATATTATAGGTTATTTTTAAAGTATGAAAAAGAGCAGGCTGCTACTAACTACATGAATCAAGGTTTTTAAATTTATTCAGATTAAGAATAATTATCTTTTCACATTTCTTTAGCCAAGCCATGAGAAATAGCCCCTTCAGAACACCAAATTCACGTTTCATTTCAGCTATTAAGTCTTCTTGATCTCGGCATGACAACTTAAGTTTCTACAGAACAAAGAACAAGATCTTCTCCTCTCCCCCCCACCTAAAAAACGTGAAGGTCCTGCAATAGCAACATACTGATATCCGTATTCACTTAGCTAAAGATTTAACAGTAATGGACTGTGGCAAGTGGATTTGAAAGTTGAAAATGACAATTGCAAACCCTTTCTCGCATCACTCCCAATGCAAACACTGCAGATGCCTATTTCACCCAAAGCGTCTGGCAACGAGGAGTTTGCAGTCTGCACAGTACCTCAGTGAGGCGAGCTTCGCATTCAACGCCTGTCGTCTGAAGTTCGTTTCAGAGAAGCGAGAAACAGGATTTGACAGGGAAGAATGTCCTGAACTGACTAGCCACTGACCAGCACTCCAGGTGGAGCTATTTTTCTTCCCCATTATTCTATAAACAATAGTGCCAGTATAAAACTCCATGTGCACACAGGCATGTATAGTGTTAAGCGTACACAGATGAGAGAGACACCGTGTGATGTTTTACTGGTCCATTATTCAGGCACGAAACAAGTTAATGTTAAGGTGGTCAAAAATGGTAGAAGGCAGCGTTTTACTTAAAAAGATTTTGGAAACTATTTAAAAGCTCAAAGCCTTTGAAGAAAAACATCTTGTGCAGCAGTTGCCAGGAAGCAGTGACCTAACACTGCTGTCTGCATTCCATTACAAACAGAATGGTTCTTGTCTCCCTACAGCATGCTCACGGCTCAAGAACCCAGACGCTCACCCTTCTGCAAGCACAGGACCAAAGGAAGAAGTCCTGCTATCATCTCCTGTACCCCTTGCCTAGCTCCAGCTTGCCAGAGGCACCAGTGGATTTAAGAGTGGGTTGGGTTTTTGGTGGAGTTTGGTGTTTTCTTGCAAGGATGGGTGCATGGTTGGGCTTCCCATGACAGCGGAGAAAAATGACTCATTAATTGAAAATAGTAGCAATTATACTGAAAGTTCAGATATGATGAAACTGACCTTAAGAAAGTTATCAATTAACAAATATAGTGTAAGTTCCTAATTCAAAACCTTTACAGCAAATCTGCAGTGAACCTAACAAAGCCTTTGCCAACTTCATATTTTCACAGACTATACAGTTATGAATAAGCCATGCTCATGTCTTTTTCCTATTATCTTCCTATTGATGGGCAGCCACAGAAACACGTAGTGCTAAAACCAGAATGCATAAACAAAATGGACTAACTTTTTTAACATTCAGTTGAGCTGAAGGAAATTCCCTGGTCATGTTGGATTTCCTAAGGGAATCAGCCCAGAATAAACTGAATGAGGTTTTCAGACTTCCCATGGAAAGGTCAAGCATCAGCTTTAACAACCATTAGAAACCAGTTTCAATCCTCTCGGCTATCCAGATTCACTAAACCGTTAACAGATAAGCTGAACAGAAAACCTGGACAATAGAATGCAACTCTAAAAATATCTTTCATGTCTTGCCTTAAACTGCAGTTAACAAAGTTGCTTATTTAAACTTTCCATTGCATCTGTCAGGATGCAGAAATGGAGACAGAAGTGTAAGGCTTCAAGGGTGTAGTTAAACAAATTATACTCACCCTTAGCCCTAACATATTGTGTTTACAAATACAATAATTAAGTTTCTAGCTACATGTCAATGGAAAATATTTTCTAAGTCCTTCAAAAAGCATGCAAGCATTACTGTAAGTAGGAAATAAGTCAGAACAGATTAGTAGACCAAAAATGGGGAGGGGAAAAAAAAAATCCTGCTTTGGTCAGCAACTCGGACCACCATCAGGAGATAAATCAATTTGCAGCAGCTGTGGACAGCCATTTAAGTCTGGGGCCTGAACAGATTAATTAGGAGAAGCGATGTTAAAAGTTAAAGGGGTCAACGTTACATTAAGCACACGAGTATTTGCTGAAGCAAACGCTTGGCTGTACATACCAAGACTCAGAAGACATTCTTCTAGTTAGCCGTGGCTATGCCAATAGCCAAGCGTTTGGCACTTGCTCCTTTCCCAGGGAAAGTACGGCAGCTCCCGCAGGCTAATTTTAAGAGGTATATAGCCATTCTTGCCCAGCCCTTGCCACGCCGTGCGGTGCCCGTGACCGCGTTCCGCATCGCCCGCACAGGCGGGCGCGCAGCCGTGCACAGCGCACCTTGGGGCCGCACCGCCAAGCCAAGGCAGCCGCTTCCCGTCCGGCGGCGGGTGTCAATGGAAAACTTCGGCAGCTCTTTCGGGCAGACTCGCTGCCGCGGACTCAGGGATCGCAGCCCGCTCCCGAGCTATCTGCGGAGAGGGAACTGCCGGCTCTCAGCCCCGCGGCTGCGAGAGACGGATCCTCTCCGTGCCGTGATTTAGGGCATGGCAGAGGTAGGAGGGGGTGACGGGCAGAGCCTGCTGCGGACCGGGGGATGAAGGTCTGCTCTACCAAAGAAACCCGAGCGGCTTCGAGGCGGCTGTTCCCCACCGTGGCGATGCCGGGGAGCCCGCGGCTGCGGCCGGGCAGGGCGGTCCCGCCGAGCCCGGCTCTGGCTGCAACCTGGGGGGCAGGAGTGGGAGGCTCTTCGGCTCCTCATACCTTCGCCCTCCCTCCTTTAAAGTTATCAGTGAACTGAAGGAAGTAACCTTTTAGATCCCGGTTGGAGCATGGGCGATTTCAGAGCTGCGTCCGATTAGTTACTTTCGGTTTCTCTCTAACATTTAGGGGAGCAGAGTCTGGGAACTACAGACCCTTCTCTGTAAATTAACTCTGCAACAGTTACGGGTGCTCCTGATAGGGTGGCAAATCCTTCCCAGTCCCAAACCCAATTTCTCAACTTTGGCACTAACAAAAGGACTCGAACTCGCCAAAAGTCAAAGGCTCGTCTAAATGGCCGGGAATGTGGTTTTCATCCTTCCAATCTCCCTTATCGATGGTCTGTTGCGAATTTATAGAATCGAACCCTTCCGCTCAGCCAGAGGAGATGACAGTTACATTGTATAGCAGTTTTGGAAACGCAATCCCTAACGTTATCCTATTGTTTTAGGAACGAGGTATTTGCAAAATCGCGGTGCAGCTAAAGGCGACGTGCACCGTCTGAAATATTTCTTGCAAAATAGTCCGAAGAGATGTTGCTAGTGCTGCGTAAACCTATCATTGCAGTGAAACCAACAAGCGAAACAAAACAATCCTGTCAGAAATATTTCAGGCACTCCGACTCGCACTGGCCAGCGCCAGAGTCCGGAGAGAGGGGAAGCAGGAAAGAAAAAGACAAGTCCTAAATCCAGACAGAAATCTGACGCTATGGAATAATATGTGTCGGAGGGGGTTATTTTCTGCAAAACTGGGTTATTTGGTTTCTGAGCTCTTAAGCAGTATCCGGGGTGCTAGTTTGTGAGCCGGGGACAGAGCGTGTAAGGCTGCATGCAGCGCTAACCTGGCCCGGGCACAGCAGCAGCCCCGGTCCGCCTGGATTAGTTACAGCCACGGGAGCCCCTCAGAGCCCGGGGAACCCTGAGGGAGAGGAAAAAGGGGAAGAAAAGGGGCTCGGGTTCCCCCCGCCCCGGCGCGCCCTGCCCAGCCCTGCCCGCGCCCGTACTCACACTGCAGAGGACCGGAGATGCCCACCATTCGCCACGGGCTGCGAGCTGCAAATAAAAGTTCCCGTCCTGGTCGGGGGAGAGCCGGCAGCCCAGGCTGCTGGAGGGGCGAGGGGGTGGGAAAGGGGAGAGCAGCGCCGCGCGGCTTCCCTTCCCAGTCCAGATGATCCACGTCCACAAAAGTCAAAACGAGCTGAGGAGAAACTCCAGCTGCTCTTCCCCCACCCCACCACCCTCTCTCGCTCTTTTTTTTTTTAAAGGAGGATCAGCTCGAGAGAGACTACTGGTTCCACGGGAAAGGACAAGAACCAAAAATAAAGCAAAGTCTCCAAGTCGAGATAGTTAATGCCGAGGTCCTTCTTGCTGCTGCTGCCGCCGCCTCAGACAAACGTGATGTGGAGCGCAGGGAGCGGCCGCTGTCAGTGGCGGGGTCTCTCCCTGTCCCCGAGCAGCCGACGCATAGCTGAGCCCGCGGCGAGGCCGA
>VZRZ01004301.1:1097586-1108305 GCA_013398175.1 Climacteris rufus | reverse complement strand
TACCCAGGTGCAGGGGGGGAGGGCTTAAAGCAGTGGGAGGTGATAGAGGTAGGAGACATCTGTGTCGTGAAGAGGTTAGTGGGGGTCAAGTATATGTTAACAATAGGCGAGCGCGGTCCCTCTCGGGCAGCCTGCCTACTCTTTCTTTCTTTCGCTCGCTTTTACTGGGTGGACATCTAACTTGCTCCCTAATGATGCCTCCCCGGCTTTAAGAGTCCAGACTGCCCTGCAGTAACCCAAGACAAACACTTTCTCTAGCCATCTGGAGAGCTCCTGGCTGCTCTGCCTGTGTCTCATCACTGTGTGAAGAGACAGCAGTGCTAGAAATCAAGCCACTCTCAGATCTACTCTCTAATCCCCTTCTGTTAGCTGTTTTCCAGTCAGACTGTTTGCTTTTGCATTAGATAATAGCCTTAGAGAAAACAATTATCATTTTCTTTTTCCCTTTGTTTTTTTCCTCTTTCTAAAGTACAGTATCGAGGAAGACCTCCCTCTCTTATTTTAAAAGAAATTTATAGTCTTTCATGGCTTGAAGAACCCAGATGCAATTTCACACTTTCCTGGAAGGGGATTCTGGATTCTTCTGAAAGCAGCGACACGATCACAACTGCAGTGAAAATTAATTACTATCATCTACAATTAATAGAAGCATGCCACCATTTGACTTTGTGTTTCATTACATAATCATTTCGGTAGGCATCCATGTATTTTCCGATTCATCAGTTATTCCCTTCTACGTGTTGCAGAGAATATTATTGTCAGTCACACAATCTACAGCAAACTGGTATTTCTGCTATCATGGTGACACTATATAAAGAAGGCGTTTCCTCAAAAGAAAAACAAACAAGCAAACAAACAACTTCTTATATTTGCTTCAGAATAAAAAAAGTGCATGTTTTTTCCAGATTACAGATAATGGATTGGAACTGTCAGAACTACTGGGACATTTAGCTTCATTTCTTTTAAATGTCAGATGTTAAGTAAAAGAGTGAGCATAGAATAGAACTTCTAATCAAGCTGCCTTCTTTCTTCCTGTACATACACGTGCACACGCACACACACACATACACTACAGGCCTGATCTTGAAAATATACAAATGCTTAATTTTAAACACCTAAATAGACCTATTGAATGCAAAGTAGCTTTCTATATGTTTATTCTAAAGGTATACTAATTTCCAGAATGAGGGAAGCATTTATATATATATTTATATACATATTTATAGCATTATTTGCCTCTGTGGCTGGGTTTAAAATTTTGGTTGATTTTGAAAACATGTTCAAAATATATTTTATTAGCTGGATAAAGCTACCTTATTTGCAGATATTTAAGGGCATGGAGCTTTAATGAACTGGTTGCTATCTTATAATACAGGGTCAAATTTACCTTGAAGTTAATTCAGCTCCACAGATCATAAATCAGGACATGTTTTGGTCTACTGTGATTTCAATTTACAAAGACGATGAGCAGCCACAAGTCTGGCATTGATTTCTAATTTTAAAATTATCTGTTTTACAGAGGTCTATTTCAAGGACAAAATTATGGGAGAATCTTTAAAAAGTTATCTCCAAATATTTAAAAATAACCTAAAGATAGCAAATTTTACAAGGCTTCTTTTGTCTACAGCAGATTTAGAAACTTTAGTTTGAAAATCTTTGTGGCATGATGCTTTCATTCCAATTGTTTGTTGTATGTGTAAGGTGGAAAATAAAGAAGCAGTTTGCCAGTGGTCTCAGGGCATGTTTTGATGAAGTGTGAGGGACTGAACACTGAGTCCTAATTCTCAGTTTACAGCTTTAAAAAAAAACCCATAGTGCTTTCTCTTTAGCATGTACCTTCACTCTAAAAGATTAATCAACTTTCTAGGTGCTACTGTTCAAATTAGTGGAGAACCATTATCTTAGATTTAGAAACTCTGGAAAATCTAGCCTGAACTATTAGCAGCTTAATATCCATGAAGTTTACAGACTTCTGTTGTTTCTTTCCATACTGAGAAAAATACAGAAATCACCTACTAAACTCCCAGCCCTGTGTTGTCTTGTATGGCATTTCCCACTGTTCCCATAAGGACAAAACCTTCTCAGATGATGCAGCGTGATAGAGAGCATTAAATACCAACTACTTCATGGCAAATGTACTTTTCTTAGACATGCTGGGAGAATTGACATGATTCCTAAATAATAAAATATTTGTAACCATCAAGTCTTATCGTTGTATTTGTAAAGCTGACGACTGAACCCTGGCTCATTGCAAACTTCTCTTATCCATACCTTTTTCTTTTCTCCATTTATTTCCCAGGGGTAGCAGATAAGTTTTACTGAAAAAGGAAAAATAAACATGTTCTTAGGAAGATGAATTCATGCTTCAAGAAGGCAAAAAAAAATGCAGCCTCACAGTAGACCTCACAAATACTTGGTAACTTTACACCCTGCAGATTTTTTCTGCAGACTGTAGATGCCATGTCTGATTTGACATATGAAGGATTTACACTGTGTATCACTGTGTGACATTGTGTGAGAGAAAGGCTGGTAAAAGTAAAGTTGCACATGGAAGTCAGAAATATCCTGCTAGGCTGTCTAAATCTGACTATATTTTGATTGTACAGAGACCAATCAAATGTTCAGAGCAGAAAACATGGCTCGCTCTTTACTGTGAATAATTATACTATGGGCAGTCATCTGCATTGAAATTCTTGGAAGAGAACTTAAATATCAACTCACCTCATTGCTGTTTAAAAATAGAGACAAGTATGTCCCTCCTAATTGTCACTGCCTTGCAGCTCAGAGTGTTACACATTGTCACATGTTCCCATCCAGAGCTCATGCTCCTCAAACATTTTTCCAGTCAAACTGTGCAGACTTTAAGTCCATCCTTGCTTTTTTGGGGATGTTTTTCTATAAACATGTCTTCCACTTCCAAAAGCTCACTTTCACAATCCGTGAAGTGCACAAGAATCTCGCCATTTGCTTCCATTGAAGCCAGATTGGGCCTTGGCCTCTGGATCAGGGCTGTAGGTAGCTACTACAGCATTGATTTGACAAGCTCTCATTTGGATGGAGCGACACAGTAAATATTTGTGTAAAACTAGGTAGTCAGATAGACTGCTAAGCTGGATCATTGACAGCTTTAACTCACAAAACTTTCCCGTAACCACATTTTTCCAATTTTCCCTCTAATTTGCAAATATACTTTACATGTTAGTGTGGGTCACACTTCATTTTCACCTCGGTCTGTTTGTGCACCTTTTGTAGGTTGTGCAGTCCAGAGGATTGCAGTGGGATGGAGGCTGCTGCAGGATTCATGCCAGTGTTGCACACTTTTTTCAGAATATCGTTTTCAGTTTAGCTGGGAGTGCAGGCTAAATCCTGCTTTGACCCCTGCACAGAAAAGCAGCAAAGACATAAGAAGTCCTGTGTTGCGGAAATGCTGCCTCCTGCTCCGGGGCTCGGCAAGGGCTGGGACAGGTGAGCCACGAGTTGCTGGGTGTGCTTTGCACTTCATGTATGTAGAAAACCTGCGCCAGGCCCAGCACTGATAATGTGAGCAGAAAATGTGCAGTACCAGGATAGATCCCCACCCTTTAGTATGCAAGGCATGTCCACTAGGTGATGTACATGCTGCAAGAGCTGACATATTACCTGGGTTTCTTTCTGTTCATACTATTGTTTACCCTTCGATAGTGAGGAAAACGTAGTAAGTTCTTTCCAAATTAAAAAAAAAAGTGAGGCTATCTGCTTTCAGGAAGTTATAAGCTCCATTGATGTACATTTTGACATCTTCTTTTATAATGGGATGGATTTTAGCTCTGGTTCATGTATATTTATTCAGGATATTCCTTAATTAAATTATATGCTAAGGGTACTTTTCACATTCTTGTTTGCCTTTTGGCATTGTCAGGAGTCCTAAAACCACTTTAATTTTGCATCATTCTGAAAGCTTTTGCAGAAGAATATAAGCACAGTGACAGAAAAAGGGGAGCTGGGTGATTTTGGAAAGATGACATAAACAAAAATATTACATTGGCAGTCATTTGTGGGAATGCCAGCTTTGTCACTCATTTTCAGTGAAATATGGCTTCTTATTAAAACCCAGACCTTTTAAAGAAAAAAAAATCTACTGCTTAAATAAAGCACACCAAGCAAAAGAGAGAGAAAAAAATTATTTGAAAAGTTTATTTTTCAGAGAAGCAAAAAGCTTATCTTGTCTGAATCAACTGTCTGTTTTATTTATGCAAATATATAGGTATTGAATATCTTCAAATTAATATTGAAGTGTGTTTTTAAATAGAAAATATTTCTTTTTAGTGCTGAAATATTTTTGTCTGTGCTGAAACCAAGAGAATAGATAGTGCTGAAATAATACAGGCTTAGTACTTCTTCTATAACAAACACAAAAACACCAAAATGGAAATTATAAATTTGTTTTTCATCCATGTCAAAGTGCAGGAAGCATTTTGCTGTTGAGGTTCCTGGAAGAAATAAGTGCTATATTAACTGCCACACAGCACACACACACACTTGCACACAGGATACCTCGCCTAACAAGGGGAAACCGTTGCCCTAACACACATGCATACAGTTCCTTAACTTCCCACCTGCTGGGCAGCCACCTGCAATAAACAATAGTGCTCTAATATCAGACAGTAATAAAATAAGCAGCCATGAAGCAGTTTACCTAAATACCACTACAGGTGCCCTCAAAAGTTGAGCTGCAGGATGAGGAACCCTTGCCTCCAAGGTGACCTCTCTTAGGACAACCCCTGAAGGCCGGCACGTTCCCTTTTTAAATATACCTACTGTTTAACTAGAGACAGCGACCATCTGTAATGTACATAATGCACAGCTACTATGAGGTAATGGATCCAAGGTGCATGATCTGTTCCAGGTTTTCTTTTGTATATACATAGTCCCTCGGTGTTATGTCTCCTAAAAAGTACAGTGACATTTTGTATATGGAAGGCTAACAACATAACTCTCTTATCTTTTTCACTGACATGTTGACAGTACATTATTCCACTTACATACATGCTTAAATTGGGAATAAAACTGCATTTCCCCGCTGGGTCTAACTACCAATATATCAGTCCTGCTACTGAATTGAAAATCTGGCTCATTCAGATTTCATAAAGAGAGGTAAAGTCCTCTCGATATATCAGATCTCCATGTCTCCAGCTGTAAATAAAAACAAATTGGTCTAAGCTGAGAGCTCTATTAATATCATGACCTCAGTATGATGTAACTGAAACCGCATTTTCCACATCCCCCCTAACCACTGTTTATATTTGCATCAAACTAAGTTAAACAAAGGTAAGTTTTAAAGCTGTTGTCTTGAAAAAAAAGTCTCTTCTTGAAGACAGATTTTATTGTAGTGATTGCTTTAAAATACATGTGTCTCTATAACCTGGGAAATTCCTCACAGAAGATCAAAAACACTCTACAAGACACTTATATATGTTGGTATTCTAGTTCCCTTTACATTGTGTTTGCGATTGTGTATTGACTCATATGTTTTAGCAGTTATATGTGAATCAAAAGAAGTTTAGACTTTGCCTTGCTCAGATATAGTTAGTCCTTCCATGACTATGTTAGAAATCACAAGACAACAATTGAAAAATAAAGTATTAACAAGTAGTTCACCGCTTAAGCTGAAACATACATATTATCATAAAGTAGATATTTTATTAAAAAAAAAATCAAAAACCTACAATCAAGTATCATAGCGAACAAAGATGATATTTCAAGGTTCAAACTGCTGTGAAAAAAGCTCAGCTAGACAATCAAGTCTGATACTACTGCATTTGTTGGACTCTATTTTAAACCTGGTTTATTTTTAGAAAGAAACTGACAAAATCTGGTTTTCTCAGGAATTGTTTTTTGCAGATCAGTGGCAACTTAAAATGTTGTCTCATATGCACATCATTACAGGGAAGATGCTTTGATACATCAGTCACTTATTATTTCTCCTTTCAGACAAACAGGAAAAGAAGAAGTAATGAAAAAATGATGTCTTACAGAAGAGAGAAGCATTTTTCCCCCTTTCACTGGCAAAAGCTTTCATTTTGAAAACTTTTAAAGATGCAAGTTGAGGACATAGGAAATAAATAAACTGTAATTCAGAAATATTCAGAAAGAACAAAGCACAGTGTGAGACATGCTATTTATAGAACAATGAGGAAATAAACATAACACTTTTAACACTACACAGTGCAGTGCACAAAATTATATTTTAAAGGGAAAGTAGCAATGAGAATGTCTAAGAAAATCCACAAGCTGTATGGTTAAAGAGCTAAATTCAGCCACCTTTAGCTGAATTCTGGTGTATGCTCCATCAGTTTGTTGAAACTTTTCTTGAAATTATGTGCTGCTGCATGTGTCAAAACCTCATGTGAAATGCCATAATAATTTATTGCCCGTCTGCAAAAAAACCTGATCTGTCTCACTGAAATAACTGACATGTTTGGCCACTGATTTCCTAGGAAAGGAGCTGAACTAAAACACTCACAAAACTTATTACTAAAAATATTCTTCTTTTCAAATAATGTTTTTTTAGCTCAAACTTCTTTTTTTCTTACATAATGACTTTCCTTTTAACCATGGGCAAAAGAAATAAATATATTGTATCTGGTAGTTGTGTCCTACATAACAGAAATCAAGTAAGTCAAATTTAGAAGGCATTTTGAAAAATTTCAAAACTAGAAACTACCTTTAGTCTGCAATACATAAACATGTTAAAATATAGAGAAGAGTACTTTCCCTGGTTTGACTTGTGCTTTTTCTCTGCCAGCAGTGACACAACTTATGAACTGTGTCTCTAAATCATCCAAGATACCCAAAAAGCTGTGGTTTGGAGCTGCTTTCACCACCTGCAGAATGTGGTGCTGCAAAAGGTCCAGCCTACAGCAGTCCCTGCCACTTTGCAAGCATCTTAACAAGAAAATAAACTTTTTGGAAGGTCTCATGTCAGAAATGAGCATTTCCTCATTTCTGATATTACTGTGGTGTCTGTGAGTTTGGGGAAGGGTATTGCTGTCAGTGTTGTACATAGCCATGTAAGTGGTGGCTGGCTCTCAGTCTCAAGGCCATGACATTTCCCCTGGGTTAGCAGCCAGAGGAAGAACTTGTAGTTGGTTCTGTTCTTCAGCTCTGATGTACCAAATCGGCAATAACTTTTTTTTTTTTTAAATCAGATTTTAAATTAGTGTTAATGAATCATTATTATTTGCCTATTTGATGATACGGCATGAGCTTCCACTTTGTCCTTTTAAAATTTCCATGGTTTGTATAATGAAAAGGTTATTATACTGACTAGATCACTGTGAGAAGGTGAATATATTTCCTTCTTCTCATAGTGAGTAATTATTCAAACTTTACTTAATAAAAGCCTCTTTCTCTTTCTAACATTTTTTTTGCCTGGAAGCTTCCCTGTCTTGTTTGTTTCTCTTCTTGTATAGTTTTGAGGAAACAATGTACATCTCCCCAAGCCCTCCCTTTACCTTCTCGATCCATTTGTTACATGGCAGCAAATTGCAGTTCCTGATGAATTGCAGGCTTCAGTGATTTCAATATGAAGTCAGTTTCTCTGTTTTCTGCTACTTCTGTGAAATTGATTCCTTCAGATTTCCAGTTTCAAAGCTGAAGATTTCTGTTTATTAAATTTAGCAGTCTTCAACAAAATTATTTCCTTATTGGTATGACTATCAGTTGGTCAGCATTTCAGAGGTCAGTAACAGACAGTGAAAAAAAATGATGGAGTTTAATATACTTGCCCATTCAGGTGTACCAGAACAAGGTTTCCTAATGAGTTTGCCTGAACTTTGGCATTCACTCCAATAATTAAAGAAGAAAGTTTGAGTATTCCTAGAGTTAACATCTGTTCATCTGAAGGCCTTTAAGCAGACCCCTATGAAATGGCAGATTTTCATCAAGTTGGTAGTCGTGTATTGGGGTTATTCCACATCACAAAAGCTATTGAATTAGGCCTCACAGGCTTTGTATATCTCACAGATTATCTAGCTCATATATATGCACATATGTGATCATATATATATATATATATATCTATAACAATGTTTCTGTGTTTTACTTCTGTTTGGAATGAGTGAGAAACAGGATAGCCACACAACTTAAAATAAAAAAGAAAAAAAAAAAAAAACAGAAAGAAAAGAAAAGAAGAAAAGAAAAATGAGAAACCTCAAACAACCAACCAGACATTTTTCTAGTTCAGATGCTGCTTTCACTGTTCTTCCCTAAAGTCTCCCATTGAATGCTGTGTATGAGATTTCTCTGATTTTTTTCTTTCTAGATATCACAAGATTTGTGATTTTATCCCTAGGTTTTGGAGCTACTTACTTGGAACTCTTGTACCTATATACTGCTCTTCAATTGAGTAAGTATCAGCGTCCCTAATGTTTCTTTTGTAATAAATTCACTTCTAAAAGGCAAATTACAATTCTTAGAAAAGAGGTATAGGAAGCCTGAAGAGTTGTTAATTATAGGCAACTAGTCTCAGGCTTCGTCTGTCTCTCTGCCTGCTGAAACCTTGGATGGTCACTGCTAAATGCCTGAGCCAGCAGGGTTAGATCACTGCAAACCTGCATTGCAATAGTGCAAAAGCCGCATGTGATTAGTTTAACACATCTGGTTTCTGCAGTGATGCTAGTGTGTCAAAAGGACACCAGCTTACACTTTGGCTTTGATGGCCACTTCTGCTGACAGGAGTGATCTCTGTAAGTTTCCAGATGAACTTAATGTGAACAGATTTTGCAGTAGCAGAATTTGTCTGTATTTCAAATGCGTGAATGATCTCTACAGTCTAAGCAGTACCCTATTAATAACTTGGGAATCATGGGGCTGTCATTAGACCTTATCAAGACCAAGAACATGCTATATCATTCTTTTTGTGCCCATCTGGTTGCCCAATATTCTCTCTCTATTGGACTGTGCTTGGTTTTGGCATCTAAATGCTATCTGGAACAATAAGCTACAGGTTTCCAATCATGTCCATGTAATTGGAGTAGCACCATACCAAGACCATAGCTACTGGCATCTGCTGAAACAGCTGTAGACTGAGAAATAACATAAAATGCCAGAACTGGGAATGTAGTCAATAGAGTCTTTAAACTCTCAAAAGCACACTCCTGTTCTTTATCCTGTTTCTTTTCAGTGTCTGTTCTAAGCAGTTGATAAAAAAGATTGGCCATTTTAAGGAGAGTTTAAGTACGAATTTGTTTCTAATTTTATCATGCTGATGAATCATACTAGTTCTGATATATTTTTATATGGAAGTATTTAAAATATAGACTTGAAATTTTTTTCTACCTCCATTTTATTTCATGTCTGTCACGAATCCTGACTGCCATAGCCTGTATTTCCTGCTGTTTTAGTCCATCAGGTTATGTGATCTTTACAACTTATGTTCACTTTAATGTTGCAATGTTTCTTAAATTCCCAATAACCTATTATTATAATTATATACTCCCTTTAGGGCTCACAGGAAGTCCTTTGGAATAGTTCTGAGATATCTGTGATGCCAATCTGATGATCAAAGCAGTATTTCTGATTGTTGTCACTATTTCAGCACTGTCATGAAGAAGTAGACCTTGTCTGAGTCTCTACCTGCATCCTGCAAGATGTTGGCATATGGTTGATTGTGAATTAGGTCTTCCTGCTGACAAGAACAGAGTAAGAAAAGACCTCTTAAGTCTATTTGTGTGGTAGTTTCACCACAACTGATGCCAAAAAAGTAACAGTTCAGGTCTGAGTTCTAACCTGTATCTCATCCTAAAATTATTTCCTTTAAATTGTGAAAAATTTATACAATACTTGGCGTGACAGAAATATATAACACTTCAGTTACGTGAAACCACTTTTTCCTGAATTTGTCAAATTTCACCAAACTGGCCTTATCTCCTCTGTTCATTGTGCCAACCTATTTGAAAGATTTACCTATAGTGACATTATTAGAGGGAAAAAAATCGTCAGAATACAATCTTTGCCTGAATAACCAAATCAGATGTTAATCCAGTGTGTTGTATGTCTCCATGCAACTGAGCTTTTGACCATTACTGTGGGGTACTTCAGTGTAGCCTTAGATATTTAGACTTATTTAGAAAGAAAAATCAAACAAAAATCAAGGAGAGAAGATATATTTTTCATTGTTTTTAATGAAGACATAGGGAATACTTTCCAGATTGCTTCCATATTTCTCCTGGGCTATGCTGTAAATTATTTCAAATTGCTCATGTCCTGGACCTGTCTCACGTTTTTGCTGCTTAAGGCCAAAGAATTCAACTGAAACTCCCAGGACCCGCCTGATGCCTTGTCACCAAAGCAAAGTGGAAACTACAGTCACTGTCCTCAGGGAAGTCAGGACATGGAGACTAAAACTGGGCTTGGCGGTGTTGGCTTCCTTACATTTTATCTGCTTATCTGTCCTCAGGTTCTTCATACTGAGGTTCCTGTTCCACAGTAAAGGTAAAGCACAGCTTAAAATAAGGAAGTGCCTGAGAGCATTCATTCCTTCTGTATGATCTGGGAACAGAGCTGTCATCTGCCTTCATCTATGTGGACACATAGTCACACTGGGATCTCTGGTTTGTGTATGTGTTGGTTCTGTCCCATTTCCTTGATCAGGGGTCATCAGTCTTGCCTTCCTTCCTTCCTTCCTTCCTTCCTTCCTTCCTTCCTTCCTTCTTTCCTTCCTTACCTCCCTCCCTCCCT
>VZRZ01004301.1:1055933-1097391 GCA_013398175.1 Climacteris rufus | reverse complement strand
TCCTTCCCTCCTTCCTTCCTCCCCTCCTTCCCTCCTTCCCTCCCTCCTTCCCTCCCTCCTTCCCTCCTTCCCTCCTTCTTTCCCTCCTTCTCTCCTTTCTTTCTCCCCTCCTTCCTTCCTCCCCTCCTTCCCTCCTTCCTTCCATCCCTCACTCTCTATCACTTTTTCTCCCAGAAACTTTCATTTTTCCTAAAGTTATTCTTTCTGTGCCACTTACACTACATTTTTAAAAATTTACCTTGGCTTTTAACTGTAAGATTTCTGTGAGACGTATTTGTCAGTTCTTTACAATTCTACATATCAGGCACTCTCTGATGTGTTCATTCTTGTTGGTATCAAAGCTGTAGGCTCTCTGTATTCATTTTGAGTCTATCTAAAGACTTAAATCACATCAGAATGTGCTTATCAAACATGTTAAGGGCAACATCTTAGCATCACCTTCCTTTATAAAGACAAATGATTTATAAATAATTTCCACTTGACTTCACATTGGATAAATTGATGTGCTAACACGTACATCACCACTCTTCATGCTAAGGTGTACTTCATCACTCCTCATGCTAAGTTTTCTGTACTATTAGTTTCACACATGCCATTTGATTATATTCATGTCTGGAACTCTGGACAGCATTGCATTTTGTTAAATAATAAATTTCTGGTATTATGTCATAAAACAGCACAAAAAAAGAGAAAAAGCCATTCTGTTTCACAGGTGTAGCTTCTAGAGGCCAGTGGCAGTGTTGGGGACAATATTCAGGGTGCCATGGTGGTATTTCTTCAAAAATCTATCATATGATTTACATCTCTTCCTATAATCATATTCATACTTCTGGTCTTGTGAATTGGGAAATGAAACTTGCTTCATTGTATTTGCAAGTGCTTCTCCATATTAACAAGTACTCATATTTCCCATGAGAACCAGAGTAACAGAGAATACAAGATTTGGGGGATGAAAAAATCTGTCTCTTGTCAGTCATCGAAGTCACAGTTGTATTTTAATCAGAAATATGAAATCTGCACCAGTTGATATGCCAACACATTGGTTAGAGACTGTACTAGATTCTCAGTGTCAAGGTCATAGGTATCTCAGAATAAACCTATCTGCCAAAAACCTCCCTTTCCTATATCAGCCAGGAATACCCGGGACTGACCCCACTGCTCTCACAGAAATGTCCTTCCAAAACACACTCTAGTGTGAACCCGCTTTAAGTTGTAAGTGGGGTTTTTCAGCTTTGCTGTCCACAGTCAGATGGGTTGGAGCTCACTGCCATTGCCACCACTGCTGGTCAGGGGATCCTGCTCCTTTATAGGGTTTAGACCTTTATAGAGACTCAAAAAGATCATTGACACCTCTGCTCTGCCCTGGTGATACTCTTGGCTTTGTGAGCTCTCACTCCACCCATGTTGATAAGGCCAAAATGGTGCGCTCAGGTCATCCAACTGTAATCTTGGTTCCCTGCTGACAGTCAGACTTCAACATCCCAGTAAAGCCAACTTGCCATAGTCAGGTTTATGTCACCCATAGCACTCCCTGTGCAGCAAAGCAACACCTGCAGTCTCACAGAAATAGGGTTCTGATAGCAACACAGGATCGGTTGTGCATGTTGAAATATGACCCAATTCCAAAAAAAACAAAACGAAAAAAAAAAGAAAAACACACACAAAAAAAAAACCAAAACCAACAACAACAACAAAAACAACAACAAAACAAAACAAAACAGCAAGAGTAACAGTAAATGTATGTATAACAATACAAGAAAATATGTTCACAGTGGGTCTTCTTGTTCTTCCCAGTAGAGGAAACTGGGAGTTTCCTTCATTTTCCTCCATCATTTCCTCTACTTATTTTGTGTAGGTATGGAACTTAAAATTACAGCAAGAGAGAAGAGAAGCTCTGTTGCCTCTTTTAGTTCTGTACATACTTGCTTCCTACACAGGGTGGGTCATTCTTCCAGACTAACTCAATGTCTTTCTTGGAAAACTGGTTTCACTATTTGGATATCATTATGCAACACTATGGGATGGGTATCTGTAGCAAAAATACCACAGATCATTTCAAAGGTTACTCACACTATCGAATATACTATTTTGAGTCACGTGCTTTTTTCAACCACTCAGCAGAATTGGCAAGCATAGTTTCTTTAAAAAGGAATCAAGAATAGGTCTGGTTTTGTGGCAACTGTAGTTCTTGGTTAGGAAGAAAACAAGGGGAAATGATTCAGAGGCATTCAGATAAGAACAAAGTGTTTGCAATGGTACCATGTCAGAAAGTGCATGATCATGGTATGTAACACTACAAATATTTTCTCAGATTCTCTAGTGATTATCAGAGTTCTCTGCTCTTACCTAGTGGTTTTCACCAGTGTTCTTCATATTAAATAAGAAGATCCAATTAACAGGTGAGAAAACAGCAGCACAGTGAACGAGTGTGAACAAGAGCCACAACACCACGAAGGTCATTGGCACGGAGTCAGCCTCGGACCAGTACAGTGCTCTCAGCCCCAGGCAGCATAGCTGGCCTCCCACTCCATCCCCTCCCAACAAATGCAGTCTAATGATAGCTCCCAAGGAAGAATCATGGAGCAGGAATCCTGTTCTTCTCTCGATGACAGACTTTAATAGTCACAAGCTACCAGCTTTTCTTCCCAATGAAAGAAGATCTCAGTAAAGTTACATACCTTCTGTAACTATCAGTAAATCAAAACCTACTCCGCAACACATGTGCAAGTTCATCACTGAAAGGAAGGAACATCAACACAGAGCCATAAACCCAAAGGGATCATTGGCAGCACTGTGGCACACTATTGGCACACTTTTCTTCAGAATGAACCTGTCCTACTGTAAAATGCTCAAAATTGGGGAACCTCTTCATAAGCTTAAGAACTGCAGCATCACAGAAATTAAAATAGTCTCAGGCACTAAGCAGAAACTGTTTCTTTCCAGGGTATTAATCAGTCAGACTTAAAGAATTGTAAAATGAACCTATTATTAATTTGGGCTGTGGTAACTTTTAGAGTAATGCTAATTGCTTAATATTAAAAGCCAAGGAAAGGTGGTTCACATTGCTGATTTTGTTTGTTTGTTTGTTTGTTTGTTTTCCCCAAGAAAAAATACTATGACATCTATTTTTATCAAGTTCTTTTTGAAATTTCTATTAACCTGGGACACAAAGGTCCATCATAGAGTGTTCCCTAGCTAGTAGTACAAAAGCATATTGAATGTGGTCTGACACAAAGACTGAAGCTTGTTACCATTAGAAGCCCCAGCAGCTTTGGCTCATATAGGGAAACAGCAGTATTTCTTACAAGGGTGTTATCCCAGCCTATGCCTGGGCTCAATTACACGCATACAACATGACAGCACAGCATCCTACTACTTTCTTGATTTTTCCCTTGGTATTTTGCTCTCAGCAACAGTACACTACACAAGAATGATAGGGCCTGACATGCAAAATGGTGTGTACCTTTCTACTTTCCCAGATTAGCTTCTCCTACGTTTGATAAGATATGAGTTGGTCTTGGGCTATTGATGGCCTGGCTTTAATTTCTCCTGGTAATTTTTTTTGCAAATTACACAGTTAGTAGTACAAAGAAAAACACACAAAAAAAGGTTCACCAAACCACATTCCAGACAAGTCCAACCTGTTGCTCTGGTCAGAGTCCAGCAGGCTCAAAAACCAGCCAGAGCTTACCAATAAAGGACTTTTTGGCTGCTTCAGCACATGATTTGGCTACTTCTGCTCTGACTGTGGTATAATAGGTGCTTTTCGCTTCTGACATTCTCCAAGGAAGTCCAAGCCAGTCTAACCTTGCCAGTCAGTGCATAACCTGTCACCTATTTTGGTGGCACCAAATTTTGTAACAATCTCAATTTAGGTTTCTCTGGCTTTTTCCTCTTGACTGCCACTGGTTTCTTGATAATGCATCTCTTTCCTTGATGCATTTTCTTCCCTGCAGTTTCATTTCATGGCACTGTTTTGAAACAGATGCTCTGGCTACTTGCACAGTCAGTCCTGCCAGCTTCATGATTCTTCCTTGCTGTTTTTGACTGTAACCCTCAATTTACTAAGGCCTAATTGTAAGAGATAATGGGAAAAAAGACCAAGTAGGCAAAACATAAAATGCAATTTAAGACTTTCAAGCGTACATTTTCTGCAGCATATTTGATTTTTCAGTAATAAGAATTTCTGGTTCCGTGCTTTTTATTCTGGATGTAATGAAAACATACTGTTTCTGTAACTTAGTTGAAACAAAATGAGCTATCTAGTAATACAGAACCTCTGGGAAGGGTATTGGAAAATAGTCTTTTGTTCTTCATCTTCCTCTTACTAAAGTGTTTTACTTTTTTCAGTAGGATCATCATGGTTGTTTAAATCTAGGTACATAAATCTGTATTTAAAAATACAAGCAGATTGCTTGCCTGACATATAAACTTTATACATAAGACTAACATTAGTTCAATAAGGACTCCATAGTTAGGATCTCTGAGTACTCAGCTATTAGTGAGGTATCACAGTATGTCATAGGTATCTAATTTTACACTTCTAGTTTTGACATATCGATATCAATGTTAACTTTTAATTCACATGAAAATTTCCCATAAACACAACAGAATACCAAGTAGTTATCTATAGCAATTTAATATTTGAAAGTCCTTGGATTTCAACATTTGTGACTCAGTTTTTTTTA
The DNA here is from genome assembly GCA_013398175.1 of Climacteris rufus. Lineage (NCBI taxonomy): Eukaryota > Metazoa > Chordata > Aves > Passeriformes > Climacteridae > Climacteris > Climacteris rufus. The sequence goes on along the minus strand of VZRZ01004301.1, from coordinate 1,092,703 downwards.
CTGTATGACACCAGTGCATTTGGATGCAAAATGAGATGTGGTTTCCTGGAAGTGTAGTGGATTAGCAAGCCTTTAGCAAAAACTGTCCACTTCATATTTCTCTTTCTGTGAATTCCCTCTGTCTTCTAAGGAGAAAAAATTAGCTCTCTACACAACAGTGCAGTCAGTGATTTCCAGAAAAACAGAATGCTATGCCGGAGAACATCTTTGCTCAACAGTGTGCATGGGTCATTGGAATTTATAGTCCTTAATGTTAAAGACTGTTCATTGAATATAAGACCATTTATTGGTCATAAGGCCATTCAGTGGTCATAAGGCCATTATGTGCAGGGCACTGAGAGTGCTTCTGTTGATTTAATAAAGAGAAGGTGTACTTAACCTTGATCATTAGAGATAGCATTACCAAAAGACTCAAATGAAGAGAAAAACCCACGTATTAATTACCCTGGAATTAGCTTTCACAGGTACAGGACAATATTTGTGCCAATACAGCAAAAGCAGGAAAATTAGAGGAAGACAAACTTATTTTTTTAGTTGGAATTCCAAAATTTAAGGCAGGAAGAAGTAGTGAAGTGGTTCTATTGGTTTTAAACTGTTGAGGTCCAAATCTGAACACTGTTGGGAATGTTTGTTAATACAAAGTGGTTGATGTGATGAAATAAAATCACAGATAGCACCCAAGTTCACATATCATTCAAAAATTCCTGCATAAATATGGATTTTTAAGATTATGCTGTCTTATAGGAAAAGTCCTGTGAAATAAGAATATATATATATATTTGTGAAATGTCGTTTGTAACCCTCAGTATGTCAAACTCCTGTAGGTTTCATTAAGGTGGGTCAATTTTTCAGCAAGTCTGGTGAGATTTAAGACTGCAGGAGTTTCATAGTGTAAGGTTATGTATGTTCTAATAATTCAAGTAAGAAGGATAGTTAAGACAGGTTGGATGGTTTTGACCTCAAACTAAGAAAGTTCCTCTTTTTTTTTTTTTTTTTCACTGAGTTTTGGATTTCATTCGAAGCTGAAACTCCTGGCAAAACTCCAGAGTCCTGCTTTGTGTTTTCTTGACCTAGGGCCTGTTGTGTTAATATGTCATGTGACAGAGCAGTTTGAACAGGTTAACCTCTCAGACTCCTACAGCATTTTTTTATGGTAGCCAAGTTACAAGGAAGAGCATTACCACCTACCTATCCCAGGGTGAGATTAGAGAAGCCCTTTTTTGATGCTTGGACAGGTTATGCTGTGTTTAGGAGCACTGCTCAAAAAGTGACTCCAAGAAATGGAAGGATGCAAGCTAAAGAGGACAAACCTGTATGCATTGAAAAACAAATGAAAAATTTACCCAAAGACTTGGTGAGTATAACTAACTGCAGTGGTTTGCTTAACTTTACTGTAAAACACGTATTCCTGTGAGAGGAAACAGACTCAAAAGCTTCTTCATGGGTGCAGACTACAGAATCAACAGCTGTGCCTGAGCCAGCCCCAAACACCATTCCCCTGCATCTCAGGTGGATTGGTTAATGGCAGGGTTACAAGCCAGACAAAAAACAGCAAGTGAGCTTGGATGGTGGTGAATGCTTTACTATGAACAGGTCACAGTTTGTCACATTATTCATGCCAATGAGAGTCATTGCAATTTTTAAATGGACTATATTTTACTTTGAAATCTTAAACAATAGAAAATGTCAGGTTCAGTTATGTGCTCTCAGATTTGAGTTGTAAATGGCCTTTTATAACCACAGACACACTATTTTGATAGAGTCTGTAAAACACACGTACAATATGAAATATGAAGAGAGGAAAACATAAATGTCACACAGTTGTACTCTTCACTCCGGCTGAAATTTCAGCTTTTCACAGAACACCCACAATCAAATATTTACAGATTTCTTTGGAGTCTCACAAAGGGTTAAGGCAGCTTGTTTGGCATTAGATATTTGTATAATGAGCTTTTACTGAAGTAATTAAAATTTGTTTATAATTAATACAGATGAATTAGTTTCTGCACAATAATAGTTAGGAGATTAACAAAGGCCACATTTTGGCAACAGGACTATATTCTTTTCCAAGTGCTGTGGGACTTTATCCAATGAATGTCTGTCCAATCCGGCTGATTCTTCAGAGATGCCATATGGCACTGCTATGCATTACAATTTTTTTTCTAAAAGGCAGCCATATGACATAACTGATCTTCAAAACGTTGTCAGAAGGCATTACCTGGGTAGGCTGCGAGCTGCTTTCCAAAAACTTAGCAAGCACAGGGGCTATTAATTATGAGCAAAAGAAATGTGCACACACACGCTGGAAAGTTGGCATCCTTTCCTCTCTAGTCACAGCTGAGCATCTCTTAAACTGCTCAAGCTAGGAAAGCAAAGATGGATTTATCTTTTTTTAACTTTACACATCTTCTTCTAAAATTTTAATGCAGCAATTTCACAATCAACTTATCTGGGAAATGTCAGCACATCTGACCCCCAGTGCCTGTGAACATCTTGTTTTATCAGCAGCATGTGTGCTTATACTAACTCCACTGCTTTCACTAGCACATTTTCTTAGATCAAGAAATTTTTGCCCTTCCACACTCTCACATATGTCCTCTCAAATCAAGATGATACAAATCATCCCTGAATTCAAACATATTATTTGTTATATATATATATATATATATATATATATATGTATATGTGTGTGTGTGTGTGTGTGTGTGTGTGTATGTATGTATGTATTGACCTGTTACTTGTTATATCATTTGCCTTCCTGGAAAAGAGACTAAAGACCCCCATGTCTTTCATAGCGTATGACTGTAGTTATGAATGACATCTAAAAACCTTGATTTTGGTCCTTCTTGCAACACAAGAACTGCAATATCACCATGGGTTATTCATGTTCTTTTCTATTCTCTTTATTATCCCAATAGGCATAGTCATGCTCATTCTTCTCTGCAAAAGCTCTCGAGCACTTCAATTCACACTGCTCACTCTTCTAAAACATACCTTGGGGACCTTTGTAATCGTTCTCAGGTCAAAAACTTTCTACCAAACTGGGAATATTCTATGAGTTTGTCTGCAGTGTGACCCTATTTTGTACCTCTTCTAGTCTCCTTTCCTGTGTAGACAAGATTTGTGCCTAAAAAGGGAATAATTTTTCATGCAATTACTTAGGAGTGGGAATCACATCTAGGCATCTCTTATCCATGTGTGCAGTGCCTCTCTTTCCGATCATTAAGACACTTGAGCATGGCTGCAGTTCAATTTTCTGAGTGATTTGCTGGTATTAAATATGTAGAATGATCTGTTACATTGACTACTCTGGTAGTAGTACTGGTCACACTGTATTGCTATTGTCCCCACTGCCATATGACAGCTGTTTAGCATGGAGATATTTTAGTGGATATACTCTGAATTATAATTATAGATCCTATAGTACCTTCCTCAGTTGAAGTGCTGTAGTTCATTTATGTTCCACTGTAGGAATCAAATAGCAGGTAGGAAAATTTGGAATTCAATTAAATTATTATTTTTGTTTTCTCCCATATTCTCATTCTCTTCAGGCATTGTATAGCCATGCAGACTAGTATGTTGTTATTCTTGTGGTGATTAGCAAAAGGAGGCTTCTGCAAGGATATCAAAAAGATCAGGCATGATCTTGAAAACTGGAGGCTGATGTCAAAAATCACAGACAGAACTTGTTTGAGGTGGCTTATTGCTTGCACATCAGTCAGTCAGTGGCAAAGAATTGATGCAGTTGGCATTGCACATCTGGTGACAGAAGTTCTGAGTGCTGAAGCATTCTTTTCTAACAGGTTCCTGGAGCAGTGGATGTCTCATCTGAAAACTATCCACATTGCTAAAGCTATCTGATAACTCAGTATTTCCCACAGTATGTAAGGAAGGAGTTCAAGGCAGGTAGAACAGTTTGTGACTGGTGTAAAGGATTCAGCAAGACAATGCTGGACCAAAAGACAGGAAACTACACAGAAGGCTTTGAATAACATTCAATGATTTGGTTTCCTAAAACATTCAGTGGCAATTCATGAGTTATCTATGCCCTCCTTTGCTCTTCACACTGCATTTGTGAAGTCATAAATGGAAAGAGTTCCTTCTTCACAGTGTTAGAAAGCCAGGATGATGATTGCTTGAAGAGACCAACCATATTGATAGGAACTGCTCTAAAAGCCATCACTTTTAATTTACTGGATATTTTCTACAATAAGAAATTATTTTTTCCCCCCCTGGTCTATACGTGTATTGCTCTTCACTCAGCCTTTGGGGAAAATGTGGCTTCCCTAGAGATGATTTTCCTGGTCACCTCAATGGGACAACAAACCCCTGAATATCGGAAAAAGAATGTAACATATGCTTAGAGGACTGGTGGAAAATGACTGACTATTAACCTTGGATTTGATAGCTTGAAAAAGATGACTGCACAAGTCAGTTACCACTTAGAAACATAGAGTAAGGCATTTGCCAAGCTTTAGGTTGGAAACTGATGACATCTCTGAGCATTACATGTTTTTCTCATGATTGCAGCACATTAATGTGCAATTGTTGTAATCCATCCACCTAGTAATGCTTCTTATGTGAATTTTAGTGTGACGTAACGTGTGGATATTCAAAGAGTGTATCTTTGGACTTTCATAACATGCTTGTTGAGGCGCAGGGAAAGCTGTGGGTTTAAGGAAAGTGTTTCTGAAAATAAGAGCAGAGTAGGTGGGCATTTCAATTGGTTAATGAATAATCAATACACTTTTTCAGCAATTAAAAAAGTGTCAGACAGACACAATTATTCAGGAAGTTCTGAAGTGTAAGCAAACCAGATATGTTTTGCTGTTAAAGTTAAAAACATGCATGTGTTCTCTGCATTGTATCTGTTGGTAGAAAGGTCTGTCTTTTGCTAGTGTTAGAACTGAGGAGAATTTGCTATGCCCACAATTTCCTTTCTTGTTTTGTGACACAGCCTTCTTACAGAGGGATTTCTGTAGAGGTGATGCAGTGAATAGTGTGTTAAAGAATGCATATGCTTCAGAGATAAAAGTCTGAAGAGGACATGCAGATGACAGGAGAGCCAGAGATAAGAGAGCCCACAGCTGCCATACTCTCCAGACTCTGGTCATCCAGCCCAACGAATTTGCCTGGGAGAACAGACTGCTTTCCTGTGTTGTCTTGTTTGCTCCTTGTCCTGCTTCATGAGCCCTCCTTAAGTGCTTTTCTGAATCATGTTACATCATGGCTTTTAAACAGGGAGTCATTATAACATGAAAAAAATACTGACTGTAACAGCTGTTTCATAAGCGTTAAAAGTTTACCATGAAAGCAAGAATTAAGGCAGATTTATGAATATGTTATTTTTAACATGTCTTTGGGATAAAAACATATTTAGAATATGTGCAGCAAGCCCCCTTATGTAAAGGAGTTATTTGACATGTAAAAGACACACTCTCCAAAGTTTAAGAGCTTGTTATTTTTCATAATACAAAAAGCAATTAGAATACATTGTGAGTTAACATCAAACTATATCCTTGAGCTGAAGAGATACTGATTTATAGAAATTTTAAATATGTCTTGAACTGATAAACTTTCCATTTATACAATTGAAAGATGTTTAAAACAACCAACTCAAATAATTCTTAACTTCAATTTTTTTTCATTTTTTCTTTCTCCTGGTGCCAGGTTTCATCTTGGAGGGAACTTTCCTAGGTGATTTAAAACACCATAAAAGAGGATTTATAATGGAAATCCCTACCCTTGCTGTAACAGCATTAACGGGTACCAGCCTCTAACAAAAGTCCTTACTCTGCCATGATGTACTGAAAGCGATGTGAATAGAATGCCATTATTTGAAGTGAGAGGAAATGAAATTCAATTCATCCACCTTAATAGAATAGTCTTATATTTAAGAGATAATGTCAGCAGAATAGAACATTGTCACAGGAAAATTAACTACTGCTGCTACATGAACACCAGAGAAAAGCTGAGGTACTTAAAATAAATGTGGGGCTAAGCTGATGGTTACTTTTGAAATAGGAAATCCTGATCCTGTGACAAGGTTCTGCTACACAGACGTCTTGTTTATCCTGAAGTACAGCAGAACCACAGGATCAGGGATACTTCCTTCCTTCGGGGGCAAGCCAGCAAGCTTTCCCTCCACCCCTCCTATTCCAGCTGTTTGCTCGCTCTCCAGCTGTAATGTGCTCTCCTTTCTCGGCAGTCAGTTGGTGTACTGATCTGTGTTAAAAAGTGCCTCCATCCTAAATGTGGGAGGTTTTAAAAGAAACAATTTTCTGTTGTAAATTTCCAGGTTTGCTTTCTTCACAAGATACTGTCTTAAGCACCGAGGTAGCTCACTGTGCGACGGGGAAATGGGACTAGCAGGGACTCAAGAGCCTTCAGTCATTAGCATTGCCTCCAAAGTCATCAGTGATGAAGTGACAGCCCCACTGACAGATGCAGACAGGATCACCCCGCCTGGCAGTGTCTGTTGTGGCAATGATGCTTTCTTCAGTTGCTGACCTCCTGTTCCTGTTTGCACACACCCGTACTCTGAAAGGCAGTGCTGGAAGAAGTCCAAGGTGTTCCCTCAGCTCCTCTTCATACGAGAATTGAGCACTGAAGCCAGGTGCAAAACTTTTCAGCCAGGTGTTGAATTCTGTCTTGGGAGATTTAATCACGGTCTGAACAGCACTGGGATTTGGAAGTGCACAAGCGATGTCGGTGTGATTTTAATTCTGCCACTGGTTGCTGCCGTGCTGTCCCTGTGGAGGACGGAAAAAGATGCTGTGGGCACTGATATGTGTTGGGGAGGGGACAGAGGTTTCCCATTCATGCCTTCCCTGACCCCACGGTTCTGTTCCTCCCAAGAGTGTTTTGAGTTTTGTGGATACTGACCACAGAGGGGAACAAAGCCTTTTTTACCTTGGTACATTGTATATTTAATATACTATGTATAAGTCATCAAGGTGTCTCAAACAGTGTGTTCTCTCATTATTCAAACCCCTTTTGCATTACATTCATTAACACCGGTCTGATTCTTTCCCAGTGCACAGAATGGTGAACAATTCCCCTGAAATAAATGAGTCTCACCATGTGTAGAATGGCAAAATTCAGCTGATGATGATGAACCGGAATGAAGCTCATTTTATACTCTAGATCCCATTTATTTTAAGGCCAGAAAAGACCCTCATAATAATCTAATCTAGTTTCTTGCATTACATGCATACCAGAACTTTACTAAATAATTGCTGTATGTATAATTCAGTAACTTGTAGTTGAGCCAGATTATATTGTTTCTCTTAAGACAAGCAGACCAGGTTCCTTTTGACAAAGACTTGCCATGTAACTGAGCAATTTCTGCCAATATTCAATTAAACTCAAGTAAAATTGAAGTCAAGCAAAGTGATAATTTCTAATGATATATAAATGTTCCTGATTGTTACCTTCAACATTCTGGGCTCTGACAAAAATTACTTCTGTCTATAATAATAAAAAGTTTGAATACAAATGACAGATATTTTAGAGAAACCTTTGTTAACCTACACTACGCCACATTATATTGAATATAAAATGCTTCAATATGCCATGTTTACTCTGCCATGTTGCTACCAATTCATTAAAAGTCTGTTTATATTTATTTACCAATTAACAAAGAGCTTTATATATTGATAACCTGAGCAGTTTGCAAACATCTGCAAATAGCCTATTGTTTTATTTTTCCCAATTCCTAGCACTGTTTTCAAATATTCCCTCATTCAGGCAGTGTATATTATGAGGGAGAGTAATGGAGGCATCACAATAAACAGCAAGTTAAAAACAAATGAATGTGGTTTTTCATACAATTTATGTCCAAATTGTAGAATTCCAGATCACAGAATGAATGTGAAAACGTCGCATTCATCCATGTCTGATGCATTAAAAAGTGATCATAAAGTATTTAAAGTACTATACCTGTCTTTCAAAATGCCCTTGAGATACAGATGTTTGGAGGCCGGGAACATATCCTGAGAAGATATCCGCATTTGCCATAGGTTGTTTTTTCGGTTTTGGTGTTTTTTTTTTGTTTTGTTTTTTTCTGTTGTTGTTTTTTTGTTGTTGTTGTTGTTGTGTTTTTTGTTTTTTTTTTACTTCTTCAAGCAACTGCTGGTGCTTAGCTTACTCTCAGGAACCGACTACTGGGTAAGATGGACTTTTGTTCTGATTAAGTAATTGTTATTTTATTTATTCAGACCTGAATTGTTCCACTTGAGCCACAATGCAGTACATCTAAGTGTAAATCAATTTTATAAAGAGCAAAAAAAGTAGAAAAATTTAAATGCTCTGCCTGGTAAGGTTGCACATATCTCACTATTAGGAGAAATGTGTTTTCAGAAGTGTGGTTCATTTGCAGTCTAACCTTTCAGACCCACTATCAAAGTGAGAATTGCCATAAATATATCACCGTGTAAAGCAATTGGCCCTCAATCAGCTGTCAAAAACTTGAAATTACGGCTAGATCATATCTTCCTTTATCTGAAAAGCCTCCCAGATCTGTGATTCAGAGACAGGCAATTACTAGTCCAACAGGACAAAAACAGTTACAAAGTTAATTACCTATGATTATCTTACAATAGGTGGTGATTATATAGCTGAATGACAAAAGAAGAGTGTTCATGGAGACAAAAACAGGCGGTACCATAAACTGATAAAAACAGGACCACCCGTTGTTCAATTAGAAATCGCCCACTTTAGTTTGTGTTGCTATTACAATAACACCTTCCCCATTCTCTTAAACCACCCTGCTTTTTCTCAAAGGAAATACTAAACTCATGGAAGACCTACATTTCTTCCTTTTCTTAAGACTCTTTTCCGTCTTTGAAGTTGCACCGTGATCGTTAAGGGCTGTTAAAGTAAGAGCCGACACAGGGTACAGTGTGGAAAGGGGCAGCCAGCACCATGCCATGTCCTCCCCCAGTTAGCACATTTACCTTAATCTTCTAGACCTTATCATACCTCCTTGACTCGTCCTTTAGTCTGCTCAATAAGAACAATGAGTTCTAGCGGCTGAATAGCAAATCTGAATCCCCTTCACAGTCCCAGCCCTGCAACACCACTGGTGTGGTGCCGGTGGTAGAAATCTGAATGCAGTTTCTTAAGAATGAACGTTATGAACGTTTCTTAAGAATTTGTTTCCAAAAAGAACTCCCACGATCATGGAGGCACACATATGGGTTCCATGATAAAGTTTGCCGACAGAAAATTTTATTTTTGCAAGAGCCCACCTTTCTTTAGACAAAAATCCTTTGAGGTGTCACGAACATTTTGCCTTCCGTGGGATTTTTGCTTCAGTCCAGGAATCAGTTTTCTTCTCTCTGCAACTTTTAGCAGTTTGGTAGTCATAGATTCGTATGTTGAAGGTGTTAGCTGTTGTCTAAAGGGAAAAAATATCCGTAAACAGCGAGGTGAGTTAGAATTGGCACACACTGTGTTAGCATTCATTTGGGTTTCCTTAACGTGTGTGAATGAAGGTTTTATTGTACAAATATTAATAGGATTCCAAATGCATGTCTGTAATTTGATGGTCTTCGCAGCTCCTTGGGACTTCTCAGAAAGATGCCCATGATGTTGCAATCAGGAAGAGCAGTGGAAGATAAGTTCCTAATATTCAAATAAAAAAGCTTTCATAAATGCACTTAAATGTAACCAACACGTAAGTGATTCTTTTGTACCTAAGTTCGAAAATATTCCAGCTAGAGTCTGGGCACAGGGAATTAAATTAGGCAATATAATTAGGTCCCACCATTCAAGATAAGACTGCATAAATGTAAGTGTGCTTGTTACAGCCATGTTTGAAAGCCTGTGATGGGAAAAATTAATTTGAAATACAATTTCAGCTCTTAAATAAGTATCAGACCTTTAAAGTTTTCTATCAACATGAGTAAATCCTCATCAAGGAGGTAAATGAAGGATCCTTTCCCTTCTGGCCCAGTTTCCAGAGTACAGACATCTCACTGTTTGAAGCATTGGCTGCATTGCTCCATGGTAAAGACAGTGACTGCGTAAAGCTCCCAACCTTTGGATGTAAATACCCTACAAATTCAGCACTGGGATTGTCATAATTGCTCCAGTCTACCTGCTGTGCCCTCACTGTCATGCTGCTCTGCCTGATACATTTCATTTTAGTGGATGAGGATCCAAACAAATTTTTAGGAAAACTACTCCACTGAGGACTGCAGAATATGTAGCACAGCTTTTGGCCCAGCATCTCCCAAAAAGCAACACTTTGGGTGTGGGGATCACCTGGTGCATGGGGAAGGAAGCATCACTTGACACTCTGCTCCTCCACTCTTGCCCTGAGCTCCATGGTTGGCCTGTGCCCAGTGTACCACCTTCCTGGCTGGAAACTGAAGGAATGTGATGGGGGAGCTTCATAAGCAGCCAGGGAAAGGAACAGGCTGAGCCAACACTGACGCCATCCCTACTGCACTGTGCTCCTGCTGATTTCAGTGGGTGTTGGATGCACATTTTTGAAGGGCAAATTTACCTCCAGCTTAATAAGCATGATAAGTCATAGATTTGCTGGGAGTAGGAGCAGAAGCCCTCCCGCATCTGTTAGCACATTATTAGCACAGCTTGTTATGGGGCCTCACGTGATGCAGCCCTGGTCGAAGGACGCAATTACAGATGAATTCCTGCTCTGCCTCCCCCACTGACTCAGCATCACAGCCAGAGCCAGCCATAGTCACATTGCAGGAGGTGAAAGGTACTCTGAATTATAGATTGCCTTTGACCTTTTTTTGGTTTAAATTAAGGATATCATCCAGGAAAGTGCCTCCAGCCAGGGCACTGCTCAAACATATGCTTAACTTCCACCAGGGACTGGTGCTCATAAATGGAGATGAAACGCTTGTATACAGTACCATGCATAGAGACACTACCCCAATGATGATTAAATACCTTTCCAAAGAGGGGCGTATATGACAGTTTCCTATAAAAATGGTAACCAACATAGCTCCTGACATCCAGAAACACCCTCAAACCCAAGAAAATATTCACTTAAAACTCAAGGCAGATACTGAATTTCAGCCAGATAGTATAGATTCATATATCTGTCTATCTAAAATTATATATATTTCAAAAGAGAAAAGAAACAAAGACTGTTAATGGAGAAAATAAAAACTAGATATTGGTATGCCATCACACAGGGGTATCAATCTGAACAAACAAACTGCCTTACAAACCCAGTAAGAGGGAATTAAGGTCAACTTAGTGTCTTTACATCAGAGTGTTTTCTATGATAACTTTGTAAGTGCTCTTAATATATAACAAATAATCTCAGGGCAAAGATCTGTTTGAAGGAGATATGATTGATGACCTATCATCCCTAATTCACTGTTTATACTCGTAGTGAGCCTATTGGGAAAATACCTCATTCATCAGGGTATTAGTGAATTCAAGCAACGTATGGCACCTTCATTTTAACAAACTAAAGGAGAAAAGCTAAATGGGGGAAAATTGACAACCATCTCTGATTCTATGATAATGCAATTAGGCTGCTCCTCTCCAGAGCTTTTGCTAATTCACAAAACAGCTTCAGTCGGCAGGTCATAAATATATGATCATTTTTCACACTTTGAAAAGTAATGATGCCTTGACATGAATCAATAAATCTTGGTGAAGTCATTTATACTTTTGTGTTGTGCATACAAATCAGTTTAAAAACAACTATATATTATTTTTGACTCTTATATAGTCTTTGTTTAGAAAAAATAATGTTGCAGAGGCTTCTGCATTCCTTGTGTACCCAAAACTCAGAATGAAATCACTGCCCATTTTCAGGGCCCAGCAATCCTAGACCAGATTTTATGGCTCTTAAAATCTCTTAAAATCTGATGAAGATGTAAAAGGAAAACAGGGTGAGAGGGGAAAGAAGCAAAATATCATTCTCTCTTTTTGCCTTCTCATTTGGCTTTGAACTTCCTGCTGAAAATACGTTGAGAGTTTCCCAGTAAATATTGAGATTCCTGTTGTTAATTCATGCAAGTTCTCACTCTGCACCTTCAGCTGTCTCTGGGGAAAGGCACGTGGTAGGCTTGCCATTATGGACTGCAATGTTGCTATGAGGAAAAAAGGGAGAGAAACAGTGCAAAAAGAAAAGATATTGGAATACTGAGACTTGCCCCTTGGTCTCAGGAGAGATGCAAGAAGAACCATACCTGATTGTTGCATAACAACTGAACCTTGCCACCTGTCTCATTTCGTAGAAATTTTAAATCCCAATGATCTTCTTAATGCAAAGTCTGTCTTCGCATAGGATTATGGCATATTACAAGGTTAAAGTAAGTAAAATAACTCCCTGAATATGTGTGTATGCCAATAGGAACAACACATCACTGTTCTGTGACATATGAAAGTTATTTTCCTCTGCCTCCTAAGTTTTGTGGTTAATAATTGAATAAAACCCAAATACATTTCTTATGTCATGAGTATGATGTAATTTTACCTGAGGCAGACCTATGCAAAGATAACAAATAAAATTGAAATACTAGCCACCGATTCAGTGATAAAACCGCGTTGTACAACTTAGCAAAACATAAATCATGTACAGTCTCTCTACACATCCAGGAGCATACAAATTCACAGAAGTGTACTACAGTACACAAAGGAATGATCAGGAATGATCCGCAGTAAATGTAGAGATGCACGGTCTGATAAATACCCCAGGTAGCTGCTGATGTTTGCCTGGTTGTTAATATGTTTGCCTGGTTGTTAAAATACCCACACATTGTTTTTGTAGTATCTGTGTAGCCTGCCCTGTTTCCATGATTTGATCTCTATTATGATAAGTAACCAGTTTGCAATAGACTGTGCAACTAAGCCAAACACATACAGTACATGGATGAAAATTTAACAGTGCACTAAAGTGCAAGGTCCTGTGTTTGTGTAATTTATATTTTGCATACTTAAGTAATAAAATAATAACATTTTAAACAAAGACAGGATGCATTTTTTTGAATAGACATTAAATACCACATTATGAAATGGTACTTCAGTAGTAATTTTAAACAGTGTTAGTTTTCAATCCCATATTGTGTAATAAGTATTTTAATAAAATACTGAGGACTGGGTCTCAAACTGATGGCAATTAATCTGGCTTTGCTGAAGTTAGAGAGAATTTGTCATGTGCTTGTACGTATGTGATTTTCTGAATCAGAGCCAGGAGACAATCTAGACCATTGTATCTCCCCCTGATGTCTGACGCTCGGCCTCATGATTTTTGAATTTCAAGGGAGAAAGACAAAGTACCTCAATGATTGTGTCACTGGCCTGCTCAGCAGAGTCATCTGTAACAGACCTGTCCAGCATCTATAACTGCATCATCTTCTGTCAACTTAATCTGGTTTCCAACCCTGCTGAAAGTGTGGTATGCATTTTGTGAAGGTTTTTACAAGGAAAATATTTGGATTAATGATATAATTTAGTGGCAATTTAGTGACAGTAGGCCTCAGTAGTGACAATGGGATTGAAAAAGTAAACCAGTGGGATATACTTGATTGTGGCTGTTGGGCCGGCAGCAGGGAAGCTGCAGGGGTCACACTGATTGGCATTGTCACTTTCCCCATTCATCAAGCAAGGCCAGACTTCCCAAATCATTTACCAGATGGGGCAGCTCGTCAGTTTAAACACCTGATATGAAGCCATCCGTCATCTGATAACATGATCGTTGGGCTGCAGCTGGCTCAGTGCTCTGCAGCCTGAGTGCACATGTGATGGACTGGAGCCAGGGAAGCAAGCTTAGCAGTGCTGCACTCCCCTGATAGGATTTGCAGCCCTCCACTGGACCATGGAACAGGTGGAGACAGAGAGAGAATGAAAAAATTACCATGTGTTGCAGGGATTAGAGAGCACACACTTACCACTCCACTTGAATACCAATCAAAGGACAACCTTGAGCCAGACGAATTTAAGGCCATCCATGATGTAATACTGAGAATATAGGTTCTTGCATATGTTGACATATCTTCATTTTACTACAGGGTTTTGAAGGGATATTTGGCAATACTGTAATTTGCCTTTTGTTTTCTAATTTGAAAGAGAGAACAAATATTTGGAAATACAGCCTTTTTCTATTTTGTTTTTCAAAGGACATTTTGAACTAGGAAATCGTTTAACAAAAAAAAAAAAGAAAGTATTTCTAGAAACTGACCACAGATCTTATTAGTTTAGCTCAGCAAGACAAAAGCCTGACGAGATAGAGAGGAAGTGCTATAAATTCAAAATATGATGAAGCTGACTGAAAGCCAGTCGCATTGCTCAAATTCCCTCAGTTATTGAAATGCTCAGATCTCCCTGATTTCAAAGGAGTTAGGTGCCTAAATGGCTCTGAGGATCTGTCTTTTAGTGCCTCTGGAGCAATACTGCAAGTCCTTTCTCAGACAGCAGGTAGTGTGGCTTTGATCTCAGATAAGTCCCTCCTGGGAAAACTACTCTGGGGGAGAATCTCTACTGCAGTGTTAACAGGTACAGTGATTGGCTTTAATATGTCTAGGTAACTTCCAGAAAGTGGTCTGGTTTTCTACACAAACATAATATTCACCAGCCTCCCTGGGGGCATCAAAACAACAGGATTTCTTTCAAAGAATTGTAGAATCACAGAATCATAGGATGGTTTGGATGGGAAGAGACATTAAAGATCATCTAGTTCCAACCTCCCTGCCATTGGCAGGGACACCTTCCACTAGACCAGGGTGCTCAGAGCCCCATCCAACATGGCCTTGAACACTCCCAGGAGCGAGGCATACACAGCTTCTCCGCCTAACCTGTTCGAGTGTCTCACAACTTTCTTGAAGAAGTGTGTGTCAGTTGATCCCATTTTGGTGCATGCATCCTGAGGGCATTCCTTTCTCCTCAGGACCAGGTCCTTTCCCTAAAGATCGAAAGTTTAGTGTCTTTAGGAGCACAGAATGCCCCTTGGTCTTCAGGACCCAATGCTGCTTCATTGGAGGAACCTGCTTGAGGTGTCAGTGCTGCAGTTGGTTATTTTGGGATGGAGGCGAGGGAACTCACCCCTCTGGAGGATACACATGGTCAAGGACAGGATGCAACATGTGTATTTTCAATGTGTATATGTCTTTTCCTTCAAAGACAATTGCTTGTGCAAAATTCTTCCCTTGACTGTGCCTTTTCCTTCCTGAAAATTGTTGCCCATGAAAGATCTGCTTTTAGGTGAAGATTTATTCCTTTCACTTCTGATCAGACATTAAGAGATACCCTTTAGGCCTTGTTACAGTTATGTGAACTAGACTAAATACAAGTGTAAGGTTTGGAGGTTTTTGGTTTTTGTCTTGTTTTGTTTTGTTTGTTTGTTTTTTCCTAAATGGAGTAAAAAGGCACATTCCCACTCCACTTCTTAAAAGGTTTTATCTCTCCATGGGAATTGACCTGCAATTGCAGTGTGAAACGTTTTACTTCTTTTGGGAGAAAGGGACACTGTTTTGTCAAAAACTCATTACTCAGCTGTAGACACTTAGAAGCATCAGAGATACTACAATTTATGTTTGCAATTAATGGAATAAGCTGTTGGCTGAAAGGCAAGTTAAAAGACTGTCATTTGTTTATTATACACCTTCTTTTGTCTTACTTTGATTTTTTCATATATATATACTCTGTACTCGTTCTCTGTTAGATAAGTTCTGCTTCTATTTCCATTTCAATGAATGTTTTTTTCTGAGTTTGATAGTAGGGGACTATTTCCAGGGATGAGCAAGCTTAGAAAACATGCAAAAATTGTATTTAGATACAGTATTTAAAAAGTGAAAATTCATTAAAGTATCATACAAAATAAGACCAGTTTTGAGAACTAGTCAGACATCTGCAGGCATATGTAAAGATCCCTCATTCCAGCAGAGACAACAGAAAAGTTCAGCAGAAACCTGAGAACAAATTACTGAAAAAAAATGCACCATGCCTCATTAGAACAAATGGTTCATGATATTCTAGGGATGAAACAAAAGGTTTTACGCTGGCAATATACCTTTAAATCTGTTTCTGTTGACAACTGCTTTTATTTATCTATAGAATAATAATTAGCACCTTCAAACAATAACAAGGCTATTTTATGAGAGGACACATGACTTTATTCCCAGCATAAAAATGGAGAAGCTGAGACAGATGAAGTAAGTTTTTATCCCTGTGAGAATTAAATCAGGCAACGGTAAGAACTCAGGTTTGGTTTTAAACTGTAAGAAAGTTTTGGGTTTGGTGATGTTTTTTTCTCCCTCACTTTTAATATAGCAGCTAAATAATACACACAAGTGTACAGATGATTTGTGAAGAAAGTACAAAGCAGAAAAATAAGGTAGAAACGACAGAAAGTGATAGATGGTGACGGAGGTTACTTTCGACCTAAATTTATACCAGTATTTAAAAAGGCATCATCTTAGTTTTTTACTTAGTGTATGGGTAGTTTTAGGTGCCTTAATTGCCTAAGTATGGTGTTACATTTATTTAGAAGTAAATAGCTACGTTAATTTCTTTACAGTTTTCTTTATATTAATTTGTTGTTGATTAATAAATAAATCTCCCCATAGCCACCAAATACTGAAACGAAAACCCAAATTTGAGAAGTAGACAAAACAGGAAAACTATGCAAACTTGTAAATAGATGCCTCTAAACACAAGACATCCCAAGTTTTCAAATCAATTTCTCACATCTTTCCTATCTTCAACTACCTCCCACTGAAACAAATTATATTTTCTTCCTGAATTCTGAAGCTCAACTGAGTTCTTTCTATACACCACCACGGAGAAATATAGTAACAAAATCTAATAATAATAATACCAGTTGTCATGGTTGTACAGAAAAATTTGTAGAAGACAACCTGAACACTTAAAATTACATATTTACATTTCTTCTCTGCATCTTTAACACAGAAGTAAAATTCATGTCTTGCTGATAACCTTGGTGCCAGAATGTCACATTCTGTTTTTATTCTCCTTTCTTTTGCAGCTAGGGGAAAAAAAAAAAAGGGCAAAAAAAAAAAAAAAAAAAAAAAAAAAAAACAAAACAAAACACTCACACATAAATNAAAAAAAAAAAAAAAAGAAAAAAAAAAAAAAAAAAAAAAAAAAAAGCACATCACAATCCTCATATGTAAATTCTACAAGCTTTACTGTTCTCCTCAGGTGTGCATGCCAAGTTTTCATTATGAAGACTCCCCGCTGTGAAAAAAAGGTACATTTTCACTTTCATGTGTCTGTTCCTTTGTGGTAGAAAGGCTTGAAACATTAATGAGTAAACTAAACTAAAACTGTACAGACATTCCTGTAGGAAATTGGGTAAGTTTCTGATTCTGAGAGGAAGAAATTCAACTAGGTCAATAAAATCGTGTGATTCTGACACTGTGAAGTCAGTTGTCACTAAGGAGTTACCAGTGCTATTTTTATTCATGTTAATGGCATTTTTATGCCCTGGTGTTTTGTTTTGAAGATTTTATCCCACTGAACCAGAAGACACAAAAAGAAAATAATATTAAAAAAAGACCATGGAAAAGAAAAATAATTTTTTCACAAGCTGAAGGCTGATATCCATGATGACTTTTTTTTTTTTTCACATTATTTTACTAAGTCATCATATCATACTACCTATAGTTATGTTAGATGCAACATTAGGGGCAAGTGTGGTACCTTTATTGAACAATCATTATTTATGGTTACAAACCACTGTACAATAGGTTAAATGGGTGTACTTGTGACATTAAGTCCAGTGTATTTATCCATACTCTTAGATATGTAAATTAAAAGTAATGCATGTTTGCTCAATAAATATTATTACTTTAAAAAAAAGAAACATAATTTATCCTTTTATATAGGTAGGATGTTGATGTGGCAGAGATCATTGGAAATCTTACAGTAAAATAGACTTAATTGATAAAGTGGTATTTAAATTTTAAATTGATAAATAAATCAATTGATAAATTATTGATTAAAAAAAAAAGCCAAAACAACAACCAAATCTTCCTAGAAATTGTAGTTGTTTGTCGAGGAAATTGCTTTGACATGAACAGCCAATGGAAAAATAAGAAATTGTTTCTCTCTTGCTGAAAACATAAACCTCTATTTTTCAATTTAGTTAGGAAACCAACCTTTTTTTTCCAGTTAGATCTAGATTTTTAGTTTTCCCAAGGATGAAGCAGAGATCCAGGCAGTTTCAAGTAAGGAGCTTGCTGTAGACAGTTCAGTCTCACCAAGCTTATCTCAGCAGAGCATCATAAATTTATTCCAAAACAACCTTGGAGTCCGAGATTCTTCACTCAGAATGACAATGAACTCTTGCCTAAAAGAGAGAAAAAAAAGGAAGCAACTGCATCTACAAGGTACCTCAGATTCTTAAATGCTAATGAAAATAGCTTTTATTAATGTTTCTTAGAAAAGGGGAAATTCAATACAGTATTCAGTATTTGGGACAGTCAATCGTTACTCTGTGTTATTCTGGCTGCTTCTGTTAGCTAGACCTGTGATGGAAATAAAAGAATGGAGTTTTTTAAGGAGAATGGGGGTTATTGAGCTCAGTGGACTGAAAAGCAACTGAGAGGCGTCAGAGCGCCCTTGTACCACGGAGGCTCGGTCTGTCCAAGAGCTGGTGGCTCACGCCCGGCCTTCAGGCACGGCCCCAGCCTCAGGCCAACAAGCGCTGGTGCCCACGAGTGGCAGGACTTCTTTCATTCTAGCAGCCTGCTGCCAATCACATAGCACAGAAAATGGTATAGATCTCCCCCTTCATTTCCATTAATTGGGTAAATACCTTTGATAAGAAGGGAAACTAAATCAAACTTTCTTGCTGGTCTTTCTACTGCATGTATTGCACGCAGCAACCTGCTTCTGAGTGGAGGGGCCTGGTCACAGACGTGCAAGGTTCTCTCTGATTACACTGTATTCTGTAATGTGATAGTATCGCATCTGCTAAATATTATAATAGTACAGTTTATTATCTCAAAGTACTTGGCAAACATGTTTTAATTACTCTCTATACCACTGTAAGACAGCTAAGTTTAATTTTCCATATTTCATAGATGGAGAAAGTGAAATGTAAGGGTGTTAAGTGACTTGACCAGAAACCAAATAACTCCAGGAGATGAAGATACAGGCCTTCATACAGGAAAGCACTGGAGCAGATGCTAAACTTCCAGTATTGAAGCATTCAATACAAGACAAACCCTTTAACAGAACGACAAAATACTGCATGGAAAACTGTCCACTCAGCCTATTCTTCAGCTACTGCAAAAAAGGAGTATTAGCCTTGACTAGCCATTTAACAGCTTGCAAACAGCCCGATATACCACACAAAAATGTTGCTCGCTCTCTATTGTTTGTTCACTTCCCCCAGATAGTATCTATCCAAGTTCTGGAGCACTGCTGAATATGGTGTAGTGGAAAAAACAGAGCAGACTTTGATTTTTAAAAGATTTATATCACTGCTTGCTAAGGGAGGAGTCCACCCTTATGCAGGCATACTGCAAGAAGAATGAAAGAGCCAACAGAATAAATAAATCGGGTGATGTCATGAGGTGTCCTGTGAGTGATGGATCACCCGGTTCCTGCTCTGCCTACTTGTGTGGGCTGCTTTGCTGGTGGACAGCAGTTTTATCAGCACTCAAGAGTCAGCTGGGATAAGCATTCTGACTATCAAAATCTGGAAGGCAAATCTCCTCAGAAGAGGTTTTCTTCAGATCTGTGGTAAATTGTAGTATTGGCTGGTCAGAAATACCTGAGATTAGTTTGATTTTCTCTGCCTTTGGCAAGAAATGCTAAATAGGATCAACATTTAATAAGTGTAGCTCAGTCTTCTCAGTATATAAGAAATGATTCAGTCCAGTCTCTGTTTGATCATCCTTTTTGATCCTTGCTGTAACTCCAAAGTTTTCCTCAATACATATATGAGTACCACATTTATAAATGAAAATTTGTGAACCTGAGAAGCCTTGGTTTGGAATCCTTGCATCTAGGATTCACTTCTAAGCATCTTAATACTAAAGCACATTCCTCTGTAAATTCCTAGTGCTTGATTCATCCCTTCCAGCAGAGGTATGGAAAAGAAAATGCCCTATTTTAACCACAAAGCATGCATTGCTCTAGAGCATCTTTCTGCCAGAGACCATCTCTACAATTTGTCTTCTCCTACGGGCTTTGTTTTTCAGGGGAGGACCCAATGGGGCATTTGCATGGGGCACCCCCACCCTCCCCAGCCAGTACTACTGGTGTGTCCAACGATGTCCATCAAGGATAACAGGATGGTGTGAGTACCATGGCCAGTTTGAATCACTTCAGCTTCCCTTTAATTCCTTTCTCTTCCTTTCTCTCAGCCTGTCAGGTCTGAATCCACAGATACAGGGGTCTGCATAAACAACAGCCAAACCTGCTAATGCACTGTGTCTGGAAAGAAATACTCCTTTCTGATATTTGGATGTGCACATGAAACTTGACACCACTGAGAACCAGCTAAAAGGAAGCAGGCTAAAACAATGTAAGTGGGAGGAAAAAAAATATGTATTCTGTGCACAAGGAGTAGATTTGACCATTTCCTTTTAATACTGCTTACTAAACACTCTATATTGGACCTTAGATATTTAGTAATTTTAAAACTTATTTCTGAAGTTGGGTACACTGAGATGGCCACATGTGTCCATCAACTATTTAATACCAACACAAATTACTGGGGCCAGTGAAGATCAAGGATTACTGGGGCCATTAAGATCAAGGATAACCTCTTATTACATGTCTTTGGTGGCTGTCATTACAAGAGCAGGTCCCATAATATGGGATGCTGTGCCCTAGCAGTTGAAACAGTGTTGTGGGAATATAGAGGAGAGAATAGATATGACAGCAGTAAGATCACAAGCTGATAAAATGACTAAGTTCGTAAAACTAAACTAATACTAAATATTTAAAAATGCATAAATAGATATTTCCCATTTTCTAAAATGTAGCATGGAGAATAATTCTGACTACAAATAATTTCAATGTTTTTATTTAACACAAGGATTTAAAAAAAACCCCAAACTGTGAGTAAAGAGGATATGGGATTCCTACCAGAAATGTTCCTCCTTTGTTAGGGCTCCCAAGATTTTAGAATTAGTAGGCTGCTTTGATCAAGAGACTATTTTCTTCCTTAAAATGAGGTTTTTAAATAAAACATGCTACTTCCTAGGATCTTGATGTATGTTGGAAAACAATAGCTACCAGATACTTATTTTTTGATGATAATGTAATTTTAGAAGACAAGTGCTATTAATATTGTGCAGCATGTACTCTAGCAATAAATCTGTTCATGTATGTGACTAATTCCTAGTAGCAGAACAGTATTTGGTGAAATTTAGGTCTTTTCCAGGAAGCAATTCAGGCAATATGAGCTACAAAGCATTTTTCTTGCTCTTGCTTTAGAAAAGAAGAATTGTAAAGTGTTAAACCTCTTCAATATACATGTGTAAAAAAATGTTTTTTCCTGTAATAGAGTCATCTCATCCTGCTTCTGCTCATGTAAGGTGTGAGTTTGAAAAGAGGAACATACAGAATAACATACCTTTTCACCCAATCTGCTTAACTGTATTCTTCTCTCTTACTAACAGCTGAAAAGTGAGTCTAAGTCGCTGATGAATATAATTAGAAGCAAATGATCCATTGCATTAACTTTAATGAGCTGCAGTAGGTCACTTGGTTATGGATGACACTGTGCAAAGGTTATAGTTCAGGGCAATACTAAATTTCTAACAGTCATCCACAAAGCTTTTGTGCAGTACACACAACGAACAGTTACCAAGTCCTGGTCACAGAAGTGACTAGATTTCATAGCCCACTGCTATCTGCTGAAGCTTTAGTTCTACAGTTTCATAATTCATAATTATCTCATATAACTGACAGCTACATAATAAAGGGCAGTAACTTAGTGGTCTTGTAGTATCGGGGTGTGAGAGCAGGCTTTTCACATCTAGCATATTTTCTCAGATAAGGGTCAAAAAACTCATTCCAAATTTACATTTATTTCTCAAGCACTGGGAAAAAAAAATTAAGGTATGGTAAGAGAGCCCAGAATAGTAAAATGTGATACACGGTCTCATCTGTACTCTCAGAAGGAGTTCAGCTCACAGAAGAAATTTTAATTTCATGGTATTAATATTGATACAACTCTAGAAGGTAGGAATAGCCAAATGAATTACTTAAAATTCTGGTATTAGAAAGTAATGTTTTTGCATATGCTATTTTCTTTGACTAAAGTCTTTCACCTCTAGAATTGTGATACTGAGAGAGGCCAATTCTGTATTTACATCAAGATAAACACTTTAATCTAGATATTCTAGACATCCACTTTATTTTAGAGCTTAAAATTGCAATAATCAGAAAACTTCTCATGAACCCAGCGTGGACTCTGTCAGAAGTTATCATCCAAGTACATGGCATGCCCCGAGCTGTGCCAGCCGAGCATGAGATCTGCATGCCAGAGACTCAAGGCCACCAAGCCACGTGGTCTGGGATCACATGTGGATCCCAGCTGGATCTGATCCCACCTAGCTGGAGTGAGTGCTCACTTGGGGTAGGGCAGGCTCAGGCAATTCACTCTGCAGCTTACCTCCAGCAGAAGGAGGCAGACAATTGGCATCTGCTGCACTAACACAGCTGTTTCCGACCACCGGTCGAGCAGCAACCTTACACTAGGTTGGGGATTTCTCTTTTTCAGTTGCACTAAATGCACTGCTCTCTAGAGCGATTGCAGATAATTATAGATTTGGGGGAATACTCATTCATGCATTGTCCTTTTTTTCTCGGCTATCTACAAGTCGTCTTTACTTTGAAAGGGTTACATTTAGTAGATGATTAACTATTTTTAGACCGTGAGGAACTGCCTAATTTGTCTGCTTGTTACTCTTACTTTTGATTTGTATTTGATCACCTAGGTCATGCACCTTGAGTGGACAACAAACACTTTTAAAAGGAGAATAATGGTAGAGAAACACAAATAACCAATGGTGAATAAGAAACATTCTTGTTCACACACAAATGCTCTTGTTTGCACATGAATATGGGGGTTTGTATGAAAAAGACCCATTCGCCAAACATCCATGTGAAGGGAAACCCATTCAGCATGACTGTTTGTGAACACTGAATAACAAGTGGATGAACAAGCCTGAATCAAACAGCCGTTCAGACTTTGAACCAATGTTAGCAAACACTGGTTTGCATTATTCACCCAGGCCTGTGAACAGCCATCTGTTCGATAACTGATAATGGAGGTGGAAGTTGGGTTTTTGGGTAGATATGGCTCATCAAGCAGAAGATGGCTGTCTATTTGCAGGATTTCTGCTTAGTCTGTTGCAGGCGTAGCCTCTGTTCCTGTTGACCTGTGACACTATGTTTATCTTCTCCCTCTCCTGACAACAGGAGGTTTTGCTTAATACATAATGTGAAATAAATTTTTGTATGCAAATATACATAGCCACAAACATACCTACACACACACACACACAAACACACATATATATTTACCATTGCGGGGTTTTACTCAGTATTTAAAATATATGTTAAGGTTAGGCACTTGGGTGTCTCTGCGACTAGAGTGCTTAGCACATGTTTAAGACCTTGATATGCAAAGATAAATACTTGGGCAGTGTGAGAATCGGGCTTAGGTGTCTTTAGATTTAAACTCAAACAAATTAACATTTCCCAGAACTACAGCGGTCTACATATGGTAGAAAACAATCGTCACTTTGCTTATGATTTTGTAATTGTGATACTAAAATCAGTATTTTCAGATATCAGGACAGACTTTGAAACTAAAGTTTTTGCATCTTGTGTCTCAACCAATACTTCCTCACTAAGACAAATTCTTCTTCCCTTCCTCACTAATATGAACTCTTATCCAAGAGATGTTAACTTTGCTCCACCTTTTAAAAATTGTTTTTATGTAAGAATAGTTAAGTACAGACAACTTGTCTGGATTGGTTGGTTGCAGCAGTATATTTATTCCAGGTATTTCAATGAATAATGAACATGGTTGAATATATAGGGAGGTGGTAATTGCTTTTGTTCTTCCTATGACAGATTGGTAAATATATTTCTATGCAACTGATTTAGTATAATTCATCTTAAACTCTGAAACCTTTCCAAGTGCTTCTACTGCTTTTCTAACCCCTAAATGAAATATTTCTTTGAATTAGAAAGCATAAAAATACTGTCTTTATAAAGTGTTATTTTCTATTTTTGATTTCTGACCTCAGCTTCCTGCAGTCTTCAGAGTGTCCTTTATCATCTTGGGAACAGTTGATCCTGTTTTAGGGCAAACACCAAAGGTAGAGAAAGTCTATAATACGTAATACTGTTCCAGTCAATGTGGGGTATTTATAAACTATGTTTTAGCACTTGTATAGAGTGTAAACTTTCAAATATATCTTTGCTTTGTCCTTCCTGAAGCTTTCTTAATCTAAAAAAAGCCTAAGTGTACCACTCAGAACAATGGAAATAATTTAAAAAACAAAAATCTAATAAACTGATAGCTGCACCTCGTTCCCAAACTGCAGTTGTCTAGTGTTTTGATACTTCACTTTATCAGCATAGATATAGGCTAATTTTACCCACATATGATTCAATATTTGCTCATTTGCAAGAACTGGGGAATCAGGTCTCTGTGCACAAACTTTGTTCTAACATAACAATGCTATTTGCAAACCAGTTGCTCCATTCTTATCTGTGAATTACAACCTGAGCGTGTATATATTATCACAACTCAAATAGACGAAGGAGAAACAATTAATTAAGAATTTAAAACTAAAAAACCCTGAGCTTATTTTCTATTTAATTTTAAAACCCCATATCTAAAATGTATATGTACATTTTCAGTTTTGCAGTGACAATTTTAAAAACAAATTAACAGACTCGAGTTAAAATTAGAGTTGTAGCGTGGGGTGATTTTTTTTTTTAAATGCTGTTGATTAAAACATACACAAAACTAAATCTACATTGCAATGGTTTTGCAGTGGACTGAGTATGTAAGTTAGTAATGATTACCTCCCTCTTTAAAATTTCCCTTGCAGAGAAGGAAGAGATAGGAGTAACAGAAGCCCCCAAGCAGTCAATCAGCTGATGGGAAGAAGAAATAGCTTGATTTAGGAAAACAAACAGTATGCAAAGGTAATGGCTGGAGCTATTGCCCAGGTGATGGGTGATAAAGCAAGACAGAAGCAGCACCGATCACGAGGAGATTACGTTTTCAGTAGACCATTTAGAGAAAAAGTCTGTCAGTGTTTTAAGAAATATTTAACATTTTTGATAAGAAGCAGATTTTTTGGTGCTCAGCTCTTGAAAAAGGGGCTGATTTGCTTTAGCTTTTCCAGTGACACCTGAAAACTGTCAAAGAAACACACCTACTCATGAAAAATATTCATTTTCCACAATAATCTTTTTTACGAGTATTTTTTTGTGTATCTCTCCCCAGCTTTCTAAGGCTTAAAGCATTTTGTGAAGAACACGATGTGGTGGCCATCCATGGCCTTTAATGCTGCAGAAGGCCCCTAGGCGCTGCTGTTTTGCCCAAAGCAATGGGAGACCAGTGATCCCACCGTGTGTTCTCTGTGTGTGAGTATAGAGTCATAGCATCACTAAGGCTGGAAAAGACCACTTAGATCGTCGAATCCAACCATTAACCCAGCACCGCCAGGTTCATCACTAAACCATATCCCCAAGTGCCGTATACATACGCTGTTCGAACATTTCCGGGGATGGTGATTCCACCACTTCCCATGGCAGCCTGTTCCAATATTTAACCCCCCTTTCAGTGAAAAAAAAAAAAATCCTGTTAGCCAATCTAACCTCCCCGGCACGGCTTGAGGCCATTTCCCCTTGCTCTATTGTTTGTTACATGGGAGAAGAGAGGAATCTCAATCTCCATCGACTCAGTTGTCTTTCAGAAGAGCAGAAAAGATTACATGTGTGTGGTTTGACCTCTTGAATAAATTGCTGCATTTTCAGGGAAAGTAGAAAAATCCCTTCCTAGATAGAAATATGGATTATTTCCTTTAGTACTGAGACTGGGTCTTTGCTGTGTTTTTATCAACAAGGAGGGTTTAAAATCTGTGCATCAAGTAATAGGTTTTTACTCCTACTTCTGTAGCAATATATTTATACAGTCTTAAAGACAAGCAATTGAGAACAAGTAGGTGTTTTCCAAAGTTTATAAAGAAAAACTTTGAATAGTCAAACTTTTTATTCATTTAAATACAGTAAGGGGAAGCACCATATTTCCCTTGTGTGTCTTGTTCCCAGAACTGTCGCCCCTGGCTGGCAGAGAAGTGCCTGTCCCCAGCTGATCTGGGGTCATGTTGCCTGGCTCAACATGAAAGCTCTGGTGTGGCAGTGAGCATCTTCAGCCAGGGAAACCTGCCAGCCCCAGGGCCAAGACGCCTGCTGAGGATTTGCAGTGTTCTCTCTGCAATAAACTTGGGCTTAGTGACAGTGTTAAATAATTATTTTGCCGACTTTTCATTGACTGCCTGACTTTTGTGGTTTTGCTTAAGGGATGGAGCTCCTTTCTGGGATGCATTTCTGGCCTTTTCTGTACCTGGCACTGGGATAATAATATTGCCTTTGATTATGGCCTTGGCTGCTCTCCAGCTCATACCTTGGAGTACATTATAAGGCTGTTGGAACCCCGCAGAGCTCAGTTCACAAAGAGGCTTGTGAATGGAAGCGTGGATCTCTGAGGCTGACAGAAAAGCCAGTCAGTCGTATCTGACACCCTCTGCAGCCCCCAGTACTCCCTAGCACCACCCAGGGCATCTGCCTCCTCTCCTAAGTTTTACCCAGATGGAGACAGAAACTAGTGCTCCCCAACACCAAGTACCCTTTGATACAAGCAGTTCCTATTACTTCAATGCATATTGTCTTTGGTTTTTAATTTGAGGAAGCTGTTCTAATTGAACCCCTAACCATACTCTATGTAGAGGCAAACTTTACAGCCATTTAGTTCTAGTAGCCATCACCTTAACATTAGTTTTACCAGGACAAAAAGATGTTGTTACAGCTATGCTCATGAGCAACTGTAAGAACTACCATATTTGTTAACTGCTCCTAGTAAAACTCCTTAATAAGGAAAAAATGCAGCGAATTATTACATACGTATCTTTTTTGCTATATTTTATCTTTTATTTAGGATTGAGAAGGAATAGGTTTTGAGTGACTCATAGGCACCCACAATGTAAAATAAATAATAACTTTGGTTTTCTTTTCACTCACATATTGGTCAAGCTCAAAGATATTAGAACCACTGTCAGTTATTCACTGACCTTAATGAGCGGTGAAAGAGCCTTTAAAGACCTATATCCATAGGATAGTTGAAGAAAATTAAAGCTGATTTGGCTGTGAAGTCACTCAGACCAAGGGTAAAATCTGAGCAAGTTTTCCTGGGGTTGAGTTTTTCTATTTCTACAATAAAATACTTTCTTTTTTATTTAGGATTTTTGTTACTGCAGAATGATTAGAAGCACGGATGCAAAACGAAAGTGTCAAAACAGATATTTTATGATTGATCTTTACAATATAAAATATGTTTTTGTCTTTTTATAACAAATACAGAACTAACACTAAAGTTTTATGCTCTTATTTCTGTGGCTAGAATCTAATTTTATTTTTTTTGTCTTAGATCCTAAGATTCAATGCTCAAATGGATTTGTGTATCAGAAATTTGTTTAATACAAGGAACATGTTGCTAGATATGGAAAGCTCATCTAGTCAAATCGTCACCCTGAGATCTTGCCATAAAACTCCCATCTTTAGTAAACAAAAAGTGTTTATAGATACATTATGCATTCATATATATTTATATAGATGTAGATGGACATATATACTTATATTTATTTTGCATATGTGTATATACAAGATAAAAAATAAGCACACACAAATCTAATTAATTTCAAAGAACATAAACCATTCAAACAGGTGTTGATATTACTTCCCTGTTTTTATCAACACAGAACACGTTCTTTGTTAATCTGAAATTCGTTGATAACATTCAGCAAATTTTCCATGATATGCAGCTGCTGTCTCATCTACACCACATTCATTGCAAACATAAGATTGAAGACCTTTTGGGGAAAAACTGCTCTCAAACACTGCTCATTTTACAATTATGGTGGCTTGTCAGTCTGAAAAGACTATGGTCAAAATCACAGGGAATGACCTAGAGCTGCTGCCATCTCCCAGTAGGAGAGGGCCATGTGTACACCTCTTAGGCACAAAGGAAATTTTCTCTATGAAATCCCAGAAGCCCATACTCTCAGGAGGAAATTGCTGTCCCAAGAGATATTTATGTTTTTGTACATTGACCCATTTCTTAGGTCTTCATAGCTCTTTTCAACGCTTCTTTCTCTCCTTTCCACACCTCCAGGGGATCAGCATTTCTCCTGACTTCTTCTGTGTCACTTTGTCTTCTCTAAAAAAGTAGTTTTTTCTGATTCCCTTGTTTCATTTTCCCAACTGGTTGTAGGACATGCATGAATGTTGTTAATACATCCTGAGTGGGCTCATTTCTTTGAATCCTTGTGAAAGCTGAGGGAAAAACTCCTACTACTCCCATCTTTGTGCCATCTTTTTTTTTGGATGTGGAATTCTTAAATCTTCACCCTTAAGAACAGAAGTAAACAGCCCCTATTTTGACTAGCTTAATTGCTCCCAATTCTTTCTCACTAATGCAGACAGAAAGTTTTTGTTTGACTGGCCAAGGCAACAGCTGCTAATAGCGTTGGAGGAAGGGTGATGGGGAGCTTAAGTCATGGATCAAACTTCTGCCCTTCTACAATAAAAGATATAATCCAGTGTGTGCATTATTAACTTTACATGTTCAGATTCTAAATCGTCTTCACTCTTAACCTATCTATAAATAAATGATAGTTTTATGTAATTGTTAATGTCAATTAAAATACAGCCTTTATTCATTCTTACTATAATCTTTTGAAGAAAAACTGAGCATGCTTTTACTTTGGCTTTTACTTAAAATAAAATGTAGGCAGCAGTAGGATGACACAGTGAAGTACATATATCCTTCAGGAAGATTGTCCTCTTTACAGTTATGGTTTATTTTGTTCTGGCCTCCTGATAATGCATTTGGCTGGAGTGAGGAATATGATCAGTTCAAACTTGGTCTGGTAAAATCAATTTTGCCCACTTGGACAAATGTGTTATATGAAAGAGTGAGATAAATAAAGACAGCATAATAAATTCCAGAATTGACAGACTGTGTAACGAAAGCCCCTGATAGATCACGCCCATGCTTTCAGAGCACTACAGTGTAGGTGTGACTGGGGAGCCAGGGACTGCTCAGCTGGTGGCTGCAAGGTTTGTCTCAGCAGGAGTCACTGAATGATGAGCACCAGGGAAAAGCAGGCAGCAGTCTTTGGTGCTGACACTTGGACTGAAGAGCCTAGCGCTGAAAAAACAATTTTGTGCAATTTTGGCTGCTGCTTGTAGATCTTGACGTCTGCAATTTCTCATTGTGTTGATTTAATAATAATAATAATAATAATAATAATAATATTTTAATTTTGACTTTTTAAAGGTCATTATATAATTTTGATTTGTTTTATCAATATTTTTGTCTTACATTCCATTTTTTATGACTACAAAGTCAGTATTGGCTCAGTGGATTGGGTTTGCCTGCTTTCTGAAACCCGGCACTGTATAAGGTGGGGATAGGGGACAAAGAGCATTAAAACAAACCAGCTCCACAAAAGACTTAAGAAGAAAAACCGAACCAAATCCGGTAATAATGTAGCCTAAAATCCAATACAAGGCAGAGCATTTAGGAGATCTGAAGCACAGTATGGTTGTCTGAGGAATCAATGGTTCATTTGTAGTTGCACTTACAGGTGATATTTAATTTAGGATTTAATTGCATATCCCCTCTGTGCTTATAAATAGCGTTAGTGCCTTACTAAAGCACCCTTGTCACCCTCCCTCTGAACAATTTCCTGTCAGTGGTATGAACTGTCATGCAGTGATACCAACCCAGACTCAAACGATTCATATGTCAAAGCATCTTCGTGAATTGGACTGTGATGACACCCATCTAACTTGTAGATGAAACTTGAAGCCAAATGACCAGGTGTATTGCTTAGCAGAGTCAAGGAGGGAAATTTCTGCACAGGACCTGGTGCAGAGCCAAAGGATTGCAGTGGGCATGGAGTTGCTGCTCCCGAGGTCTGATGCCCAGCTCTTTGCTCCTATCAATTAATGCTCACTCTTTAGTATAACACAGGTAATAGTTTAACTGGTCTCAGAGGTTTACAACCACATGAAATGAATGCGTTTTCAGTGACCTGAGAGTCATAGAATTAAACTGTGTAATGATTAACTGACCAAAGTGTAGTTCTTGAAACTATTACCTGTGGGTGCCCCACTTCCCCACAATTTAAACCATTGTAGGAGCTGTCTTAGACTACACCTGACCTTGCCTAAGGCTGTGGAAATGCATACCTACATAACAAATGTGCTTCCTTTCCTCTGTGCGATCCCTACTTTGTATTTGTCTGCCTTTAGGAGCTGTTGTGGGTCATGTGTCTACCTCCCGCACACATCAGCACCCATCGAGGTGTGCAGGACTGTGCTAGCAATGCTGCCTTGTGCTGACTCCTACTGCTAACACTGTCCTCAGAAAATTAGTTTCCGATTTTTGAAGTCTCAGTATCAAGTGGAGAACTACTCCCTTATGACATGAGCTGACCTGGAGAAAATATGAGATGCTGATAACACACTTAGAGTTTTACACCCAGACACTGGTCAAGTCCAAGGCTGAGAACTGCTTTCCAAACTGTCCTGCACAATGAGAAAAGATCCTGCCAGGTGGACGTGAGTGCCCACAGTCAGGCATGTGCAGGACTGTGGAGCTCTGTCTGCCCTTTCTTTGCTTTGTGTTCCATATCTGGCAATACAGTGTTCTGTCTGAGTTGTTTTGGTGCTACTCAGCAGAAGATCCAGCACCACAACATTTTCTGGCACTTGTTTCTTATTTACATTAGTATTTCTTCTTTGTTCATGTTTAATTCAGCCTCTTGATTCTTATTTAAATGTTTGTGAGGTTTTTTTTAATACGCCCAGTGAAACACAACAACCTTATTTCAGTGATGCTGATACAGCACCGAGGGAGGACAGAGGGGAGACTTACATTTCTTCTCATCTAAAGTCAAGCATCTTCCAGAAGAAAACAAACCTCACAGAACACAGAATGTATTTGATAAACATATTAAATCACATAACTGATTCTGGTCATCTCAGTTTGAATAGTGTGTAATAACTTCAGGATCTGGAAGTAGTGGAAGAATAAATTACTCCAAACAGCACAATCTGTAAAATACAGGACACACTTGGGATAGAATATCGCTATTAGAGCAGTGCAATGCTGCCACTGCTGCCATCCCAAACTGATGGGGAACATCTATCTGCAATAGTAAGCACAACATACCACTAGTTATCCAATAGAGTTCACAAGTATTTTGGGGTTGTGGTATGCCTCCATTTCTGGGACACCCTGGCATACTGATTGAAAAAAACTTGATTTTTCTGAATGTGCTAGAAGTAAAGCCTCATATATTTGAAGTTGCTTTCTGCTAACTTCCAGAGTTCAAACTATTCAAAACCCAGTCATGGTGAGTTAGTGCTTTGTAACAACTTTACCTTTTCCATGTCTACTTATTTCACCATTTTGACACTATTTGGCAATATAATTATAACGGACTCAGAAGCTCTTTCTCTTTTATTATCCCTTTCTTTCTATTTATCTTTATCTTATAATTGCTTTACATAATAAAAGCTTTAACTGTTTGTTGTTTTGTTGTTTTGTTTTGGGGTTTTTTTTGTTCCCCAGAAGACAAAACAGATATTTTCAAAGAAGGCTGCTACCACAAAGGCCTTCAAATAATCTTGGCTATTGCTAAGATACCCCAGGCAAACACTAAAAAAAGCAGGCAAAATAATATGAAGAAAAGCTGGAGAGAACACAAGTTCTGCCAAAGCAAACAGTTAGAAAAGGAAAAACAAACACCCTCCCCCTGTTTCCCCAGGACACGCATGTAAATTCAATTGCATTTACAAATAAATTTGCTTTTGTTATGCTTACACCTTTACATGTGTTCGTTACATGAGTGACTGTCAACATTTACTTATGTAAATACTGAAGACCTGTGATTTTGATCTTTGTATATGCAAATATTTACACTGGAATTCTTGTAGTAGGATATCACACCTCTGGAACCACCAGCTGACAGTGTTCCCTCTCACCACGTGTAGCAGTCTTGGCTGAGAAAGAACAAAATCAGCCAAAGAAATACTTGACCATGGGCTTTGAGTGCAGGTCAGGGCAAGCACTTCAACCCATCTTGCTTCTGTGATGCTGGAGTTGGAAAATTGCACTTCAGGAAATTTGATGATACCCTTGGAAGAATTTATCTGGGCTGGAGAACTCAGAGATTCCCTAAATTCTTTGCTGGAATAAAATGCATGAGACAGATAACATTATATCAGGAATCCTACATTCAGTCGTGCAAACTGCTAAGGGCAAATCACATTTGAATTCCTCACATTGCTCAGGTTTTTACTGAAAGTGATTTTTGGGAAAGGTGTGTCTAGCTCAAAATAAATAAACTACAGCACCATACATGGCAAGTGTTCAAGGAGCCCTCTGCATTTGCCATATAATCAAGAAAATCAAAATTGCAGGGAACTCATCTAGGTCAGTGTCTCTCAGATTTAGTGTACACAATATAGGCAAGTATTTGCAGTTCTTTCAGATAATAGAAGAAAATGAAAAAAAAAAGAAAGGTAATAAACAGTTTTATGCTGCAATCAAGTGAAGGTAATTTCAGTCCAAAAGCAGGGATGGTGTTCTGCATCACTGGCTGCTTCAGAATCATTTGCTCAACATCTGAATCTGATTTCATGTGTAAAATGCTCTGTCTCACAAATTTATTTGTTCTTTTATCATCTATTTTCATGGCTTCTGTTTGTAATCATGGAGATAATATCCCAAAAAACTTTGTATGGGCCAAAAGACTAGGAAGCAAAAAAAGGTGATGAGATCCACAGAGGTGAAGGGAGAAGACACAAAGTTCTTCATTTCAGCAGTTCTTTTTGCTCCATGACCTATATAGACTCTTCTGAAAGTTTTTTTCTTATTCATGTTTATTTACCTACTCCTTGTCCAGGAGTCAGCTTCATCCTTCATCCTCCCCAGATTGGAAGCCTTTCCCTTTTAGCCTGGAACTTGTATCTGACATCTTATAATGATAGTTTCCCAAAGGCACAATAAACTACCACTATCTTGTTGTATATTTTATGCTAATAAGAATAGAAATAATTTCAATAATATAAAAATGTTTATATCTACAATACTTAGCCCGGATTAAATTAGCACTTCTGCCCTGCCATAATATGCTTTCACATTAAGGATACATTTTCGGGTACAGTGCTGCTATTTCAGCCATCATTTCCAGGATATTTTAAGGCAGGTTCTGAAGAACTTCACAGAAACTGCTAACCTGCAATGGTATCTCAGGCAATAGCCATTTTTCCAGGCTTCTAAACAGATGGTAACCAATCCAAATTCAGCAGTGCTAGCAAGCAGCACTCAATAAAACTGTAATTGATGCATATGGTACCTGCTAGGCTGTTTAAAAACGGACTCTGTGGCATTAAAAAGAAGTTGTTTAAAACTCCTGATAGACCTGCACCTGATTTTGGGGGCAAATCTATGCAAATCTATTGGAGAAGATGTCTGCACTTCATGCCTTTAGCATCTCAACAACCTGTCTGGTTTTATGTTAGAGCAGCAGAATGTTTCTGACCCTCATTTTCTAGGAACCTTCTACACAAGCTGTAGGTAACATCAGTCTAAAGATGTGCATTCGGTTTTTCAGGCTTTAGCAAAAAGCTGTGCAAAAGGAGCTGAAATAACTTCTTTCAGCTTAACTGAAGACAAAGGAGCGTTACATGTCTTTTCCATTCTGATGAGGTTCCATGCCTGGTGTTTCACAGAAAACACCCCGTTCAGCAGTTTGCTCTCACTGTAACAGAACACACTGTCACAGGTTGACTTGTTTGTCTCTTGCATAAGGAAGGGGAAAGGAAAAATCGCAGGCACTCAGCAAGCACTCAGCTCTGCATGACTCTCTGATTAGCCCACAGAACGACCTGGGGGAAGGACTGCTTCACCACATTATGAACCACAGTGAGATTTTAATGGAGAACGGTGAAATCCAAGCTCACTTGTTAATTTACACAATACAATGTGACACTGAAAGTATTCCTAATTTATGTCTGCTAAGAAATAGGGATAATTGCAGTTGTCTTTTAATAGGTCAGATATTCTGGCAATTTGACTTCTACTCTGAAAATAACCAGCCATCAGGTATCAGGGAACTGACAGACATACCAGCCACCAAAAGATACTATTTTTCAAATTCATCATAACAAGAGCTCCTCTTTCATGAAGAAAATGAGTGAGATTCTTCGGTGCTTAAGCTGAGAAAAAAAAAAAAAAAAAAGAAAAGCCTATAGGAAAGTGATGTTTGAAGGCATGTTTGCTTTGCACAGACCAGTGTTATACAGGGATCCTAGCATTAACTCTGAGTGAGACCCAGCAGGGTAAACCAGCTAGGCTTGGCACTTTGTGCAGCCTCTGAAATGGGCTTGCTTATGCAGTAGCTCTGGCTCATTGTAGTGCACTTGTAATGCAGGGGGGCACATACAGCTCATGAGAGGCACATGAATGGGCATAGAGAGCCACCAGGGCTGCTTCGGCTGAATTCCTTAGGGGAAAACCCCATGTGTAAGGACAATCCAAACCCTCATTCTTTAAGTACTCGAGTTTCAGAAAATAGGGTGAGTGGACTGAGAAGGAAAATGAGAACTGGAGTGGGAGATTGACTTTTTATAGTTCTGCTTGAGAGGAAAATGAGACAATAGTGGTAACATGAGCTGCACAACTGTTTGACCATTACTGGGTGGTGTGAGTATGACAATAGACGGTTACAGGGCAAGGATTTGAAGGAAGACACTGAGAAGATATGTACAGTGACCTTTTTTTGGGTGTGAGGGGCACTATGGGGAAATGGATGACAATGCTTGTTTACATAGGGGAGAAGCGACAGAAATAAAGTGAGCTGAATGTGGGTGGGAGCTGGCATCCTCACAGTCACACCATAAGAAATTATAGCCAGGGATAGGCTGTGGTGATTTTGTGGTGAAAATGAGAGACAGAGAGATTCCTAGGAAAGATGATAAAATCCAAATCATGGATTGGAAAAATTATCTGAGCAACTGACTACTATTGGGATTGTATCTCATTTATTGGGGGAAAAATATAAGAAAAAAAAAAAAGAAAGGTGATACAAAATTATGAGAGACCAAAAGGATTTCTCTCTCACAGAGAGATTAGAGAAGCCATGACTTGGGGAATATCCTTCAAATGCTGTGAGTGAAATATATGCTTGCCCAAGCTGTAAGGTCTGGAAAACGATCCAAGCTGAAATGGATGCCTGAGTTACAGGCAGGTGCTAAGTGTCCATAGCAATGAAAAAAACATGTAGACAGGGGGCTCCATAGATGTATGGAAATCTCTGGTTTATCCAGCCTGAGCTGGAAGTGACAGCCAGAGACTTGTGAAAAAGTTTCTAAGAAACAGGCCAAAGTTTTGAATTGGGGTAGGCCTAAGGTAGAAAGCTGTCTCCATCCATGTGTTTGGGTCTGGAGTGGAAGATTTGTCAGAGACTCAAATAAAACAAGGGTCCAGTGTGAGTTTATCAATGAAATTACTATAGCCCTGTGGAGTAAAGAAGAGAGGACTGAGTCCAGGTCTTGGACATATTCACAGACATGCATAGGGAAATCTCCACTGCTTTTGGAAAAAAATCTCCACTGACCTAGAGCCTCCACTGACTGCACATGAAGGCAACTGAGAAGTAGAGCTATGGACTTTGAGGGATGCAATTATATCATAATTTTGGGGAACAGGAGGAAGTGGGGCATGGAGGCACCGGATGGGGGTGGTGGGAGGTCCTGGATCAGGTGCACAGCAAACTCAGATGCTGAACAGAAAAGGGTCTGGGTGTGCAACTGAAGAAGCATATAGGGCTAGGGATGGGTGTATCAGTTTGGTTTTGTTTTGAGATGGGAAAGACTGAAGTGGGTTTGCCTTGTGAGGGAAAAGAACCAGCTGGGACTGAAAGGTAAAGGGTAATTTGGGAGCCAGTTTATTCTAGCATGTCCTCGAAAGATTAGTTTGTACTGCTTAGAGCAAACTCTTTGTAGCTTTGGTTAAAGACCACGAGTGTGCTTTTTAACTAGAGGATCTCTTGATGACAACTCCAACAATGCTGGAAATGCATGGTATCTTAAGGTACAGCTGTTTCAGCAAATGCTAGAAATGAAAACCTTAGCCTGAGACACTGCTTTTATACCGATGTGTGGTGGCCTGTAGGAAAAAAAAAGCCTCTGGATATAGAGATCAGGTGTGAGCACAAAAAGATAAAATGTTTGGCAGGAATACAGAGGGCTCATAACCTTTTACATGATCTTACTGGTTCCAGCCTTTTGGCAGACTACACTCCACTAGCACTCAGTCCTGCCAAGTGTCATAATTATATTGTAAATCTCATGAAAATTTGTGCTTTTCTTAAAGTGCTCAATTCCATACATTAGAATATCAGCTTTCATTAGAAGAAAGTCTAGTCCTTATACTTACAAAAAAAAAAAAAAAAAAAAAAAAATTAAAA
>VZRZ01004301.1:836240-1050316 GCA_013398175.1 Climacteris rufus | reverse complement strand
TGTATCTAGGTATGAGGAAAAGAAAAAAAAAAAAAAAAAAAGAAAGGAGAAAAACCCGAGAGGTTAAATGGTTGGGTGGTTGTGTTTTCAACAGGTGCCCATTTACCACCACCTGGAGCAGAAGCTGATTTTGTGAGTTAGGACCAGGCATGTAAAAATGCAAACACAGTGTGGTAACATTCTGGTGGGGAAAAGCCTCTGAATTAGGCTGTACAGACTCACAGGCCTTAGCATTTAAAAGTAGTTCCAGGTTCAACTGGAAATTTGGCTCCAAGCGTATTTTACCAAAAGAGAAAATTTAGCTGAAAGTTTATGAGGTGAAATGTTGCATTTCCTGCAATAACAACGATGACTAATTTGTGATTGTATGGCATATCCTAACAGCTGTGATATATGTTGCTTTGAATTCATTTAGCTGTAGCAATATTTGTTAATTTTTTCCTTCAGATGCCTGTTGTTGATATTTTCTAAATAAAGCCAAGGAAAAGAAAACGCCAGCATTTTGAAACATAAAGCAATCTGTAAAATTAAAAAAGCTTTCGTACTCCCCCCCCTCCCCCCAAATGCATACCATATGCCAAAGCTACTCCTTAACTACAACCGACTGTTGTTACTGTAGTAATCAGTCTATGTCAGAGCAATTACTTAAAGCCATCCGTCCTGGTTCTTCTGGAGAGACTGCATCACATGGAGCAGAACAACGTGGCCGTGGCATGGCCTGACCCTCCCGCTCACCCGTGGGGCTGGGCTGGGCTGGGGGGTGCCCTGCCTTGGCCATGGGGGAGCAGCTCAGGGTGGCTGTGAAGCAGCCTGGGCACAAGAGGCCACGCTGCTGTTGGCTTCACTGGAGACAGCAGAGTTAGGAATGCTCAGACCCCCATGTGCAGCTGATGCTGGGTGATGAGGAGGAAAATAAAAGCCCAATAACCCTTGTCAAAATGTACATCTGTCAAAAATCGTCAGATGCTGCAGAACCTGCTAATGCTGAATACCTGCTTCCAAATCCTGTCCTTTACTGGACATCTCTACTTGAAAACAATTTGCTCTTGTTTCTCCACTTAAGAACATGCTTACACAGTAGGAAAAAAGAGGCCCCCAAGCCTGCATCATTTTCTCTAACAGTCCTGAGATCTTTTATTTTTCACTACCCACAGAAAGATTTTCAAACACTTGCACACGTTTCATTTTATTAACAAATAAGCTCTGTTAGAGGGGAAGACCATACAGAATCAATTGGTAATTGAAAGGAGACGTACACATTGATTTGTACATAAATAATATACTGCACTGGTTATGGCACATTATATAATGTTTACCTACTAGAGTTATTATGCATTTATTGTTCCTTTCTTTTTTTTTATTATTATTATTGTAAATTATCCTTTTGAGTAGAAGGAAACACATGATGTATTATAGAGCCACAAAAGCAGCTCAAAGACATTTGCAGAAAAAAGAGCACAGAGCTTATACAGAAGACAGTAATTCTGAAACTTCAAATCTTTGAAGCTTTTCTGTGACAAGAAAACAAAACAAAACATAAAAACTGAAAACCAGAAAGCAGGAATAAAGCATTTGGAAACTATAATGTTATTGGTAAATTCTCAGTAAGAGTTTTCTGCTCTGTTAATTACTTTTACAATACCTGGTGAGATGGCACTATAACCAGAGTGCTTAGGATACTGCAGTTGAAATAATAAATAATCATTTGACATTTCTTAAAAGGCTTGCTTCTTTCTGAGAGGTGTTGTCTTTTATCAGCCTGCCTCATGCCTTTATCACGTTTGTTCTCATTCAGATCAGTGGAGGCTTTCATTTCCTCAACAGTCCCCAAAGCCAGGATTTGTAGCCTGTATTCAGATTCATTTAAAATCAATGCAGTACAAAATAATTAGAGAGACAAAAAAGGTGTTGCAGGTTCTTTCGTTTCCTTAGATCTTTTGACCATAATATGATTACTGTTTTTATCAGAGAAGCATTTAAAAATAGATAGTGAGCGCATGTGTTACCCTGTACACATCCTAGCAGTAGTGTATTTGTAGAATCCTGAACTTTAATACAAAGAAATACATGTTTTTTTTTTTCTCAGCAACAGAAGCATCAATAAAAAAGCCAATTAGAAGAGATGAATTTTTATTACATGCTGATGATTAAATTTACATTAATCATAAACATCCGCAGGCCACCAACAGGGCTTGTTTAATCATTTTCAACCATTTGTGTCTCTCTCCAGCTCCCATTCTGTTAGATTTTTCTACATTACTTCCATATTTGGTATTGGGGTGTTAGAAAGTGCAAGTATACTCCTGGGTAATCAGGATTTCAGACAATATGAGTCAAAAAACATTCACAAAAGAAATCTCCTGAAAGGGTTCTAAACCCATGATTTGATGGGGTCTGCAGTTATGTGACATTGTTCATGGGGCTATTGTGTCATACAGGGCACTTACTGTAGGTGCAGAGGTTATTTCAAGCATTAGATAGCTTTGAATTGGGTATAGAGACAACTGTATAATTGATATAGATATGAAAGATATAATAGAGAATAAAAGGTCAAGAAAGCCTCAGGTACAGTGGACAATGATTCTAAAATCAACAGGAGAATTTTAAATGAAATTTGCTTTGAGCACCAACTTAGGAAAAAAAAAAAAGGATGTACCACATTGTCTCATTGCTAGATGCAAGTAAATAACACTAAAGAAGAGTTCAGACTGAATTGGAAGTTGGAATAATTATAGATGATGATAAGCCAGCCACTAGAGAAATGCAATATTCAAGATGTGTGGTAACAAAAACATTGATTAACATAAGTCAGGACAAGAATGAACACAGCTTAGAAATACAGTATATAATTTATGACCATGGCAAAAAATCAATATCAACAATAGATATGAAGAGAAAGAAAAAAATAATTAGAATTCCCCTCTCTCTTTTAATATTTTTTATTTCATAGTGGTCTTGTAAAACGCATGTAGTGAACAATTTTTCTTTGAAGTATGAATTACGTTGAAATTGAATGCAGCCTCCCCCATACCCTTCCTGAACACTCACAAACATTTCACAACAGTTTTTGGTGGGATACTGATAAGTTTTTCCACATAAAATGATATTTCAAGTTGCCTGGTGCTGATCTTATGTTTTTCTTTTTATAAGCAGACTTTTCTTAAATGAAAAAAGGGGAGATGGGGAGGAGGTAAGCAGAAGCCATTTTAGCTTTCCCTTAGATAAATTAAGCCAGCAAAGATGCTCTTGGGAGATTTCCAATAGGAAAAAAGTAACAGTTTCTGGGCTCTCATTCTTAAACTGTTTTTCATTCCCAACAGCTTGACAAAAGGCATATCTATGTTTTACAGTTTCACAGAATTATGTATTTCTTCCTTGCTTTGGAAGGTTTGGAGACTGCAGAGCCAGTGAGGATACCCTGATTGTCTAGTCTGGCCTGGGGCTGCAC
Organism: Climacteris rufus; assembly: GCA_013398175.1. Taxonomy (NCBI): domain Eukaryota; kingdom Metazoa; phylum Chordata; class Aves; order Passeriformes; family Climacteridae; genus Climacteris; species Climacteris rufus. The sequence goes on along the minus strand of VZRZ01004301.1, from coordinate 1,046,868 downwards.
TGTGTCCCTCAACAGGACCCTGCCTGGGGAGCTGCACGTGGTGGTGGGAATGACTGGGGAACAACCAGGCAGGAGCTACCATTTCCCATCCCCTGGAGCTCCATTCCTACTGTGTTGCCCTAAAGATTGAAAAGGAGATGGGAAAGAGTGACAGCTCTTTAGACAAGAAATCATACTGTCTCTGTCAGACAAGTAATTCTTTGAATATTGTAGGATTTTACAGAAGTGCATGTCTGTGTAATAGGATGTTTATTTCTCTGGGAGCATGGGTCAGACTTCAACACAAGGAATTAGGTATACAGTGGCTCTTGGGTGAGCAGATGTGGTGATCACACCATCAGGAATCTCCTTGTGTCTCCCAGAAGCAAAACAAACTTCCAGTGTGCAGATTTGTAGTGGCAGATGAGGTGTTCTCTGTTCTAATTTTAAAATGCCACCCTCATCAGCATGTACTCCATCAGCAGAATATGCCTTGGCTGAAGTCAGTCAGCAGGAAACTATGGAGTTATATTGCTTAAGGTGACAGTTCAGCAAAGTTCTGTGCTCCAGATTGGTCATCTCTGAATTTCCCAAGTACCTCTGTGCACGACTATCATCAAAATATTAACTGAAAACACTGTTAAAGGCAACATGGCTCATTGACCACATACCATGGTATTGCTGTCAAACAGTTATTTGTGGAGCACTCTTTGAGAACCACTCACTGAACCAATCTAAAATGAAGTGCGGAAAACACTGTAAGAAACAAAGCCAAGGAAATAATATATTGGCAAGGAAATGTAATCTAGCCTGATCTTTTTCTGTCTCAGAATTGCTGAGATATATGATAGCTCTATCAATTGCAATGCCAGTCCAAGTCAGAATATATGGTCAAGCACAAAGAAATAATTAGGGAACTGTCACAGCAGGCAAAAAGAAGGTATAAGGAATAGTAAATGAAGCTAAGCTGAGTTAGATTTAAAATGTCGAGAGTCATGAGAAAAGTGAAAGATGAAAGGTAGCAGCCAGTCCTACAACATGAATATGATGTAAAGCAGAACAGCTTTTAGTTAAGGTAGATCTCAGTTTCTTAACATTCTGTGAGGAAAGATTTGCAAAAGAATGGAGCAATGTGTGAAAATAAGAAACAGAAGGAGCAGAAGGAAGACAATATGGTAACACATGGTTACAGTTCCAAGACTTGAGAATATATTTCTTGTACTATATCCCTTTATGTTAAAATGCATTCTGTTTATTCTGGCTCAATGGCTCAGCTGGTATCATAGTGTAACACCCCACCACATGGTAGACCCCAGCTCAGGAGCAAGCTTGGGCCAACAGAGCTTGGGACTGTCACAGAGGTGATGCTGTTTGCTTCAGTATCGGATAATGCAGCCCAGGGAAGAGATAGAGCCGTGCTTTCTCTGAGAACAGCAAGTATAAAAGAAAATGAAAAGCAAAATGAGAGAAAATGCATCCCACAGGAATAAATAGACAAAAATATAGAACTCAGGTAAGCTGTGTTTTCTCTGGGAAGAGTGAACATTTTTTTCTCATGGTTTTCTGATACAAGATGCTGACATCCATACTGCAAATATTACTCTTCAAAATAAATTTTGTTTGCTTCCCAAATATCTAATGCGTTAGTATGGCTGTAGGAAGTGGACTGAGATGAGCAGCAAAATTTTAGAGATAGAATGATGGTTATAAGAAAGCAAATGGTGTAAATCAGGATCTTATAGATCTCTTTCTAACCTACACATGATTAAATATCAGGGCTGCATTTTCTCTCTGATGGAGCTTCCCTGCCTTCAAAGTTTTAACAGAAATTGGAAAGAAGCATTAAAAGATAAATCGGCTCATTTCAGACATCCTGGAACTTGTTTGCAGAAATCACACTTAAAGCATTTACTACTTTATGGAGTCAAAAAGTGGGATTTATCTAACCTCAGCGATCTATTGATGTATCAGTTACTTACTTACTTTATACTGACTCCAGAAAGAGGCCTCTCTCTCCATCTAGACAGAAAAGTCAATGAAATTTAAACAGATATGTGATTATTCACAGGTAAGATGGAGCCTTCCCCTGGAAAACAGAATGGAACAGTTCTTAACTCCATGTATTTGATGCCACCTGCCTTCATGTCTCTCAAATGTACCAAATATTGTAGTCAGAGAGAAATCAAACTGATTTATTCTGCCTCTCTCAATATCAATGACATATTGATAATGAAGAACAAGTGTTTTCCCTCTGTAAAATTCATTCCTAAGTCTGTACTGTAGTACTTCAACCTGATGAATATTTTGCAACAAATCTCACTTGGATAGAATGGTTCTGAATTGTAAATTGCTCTTTTAAAATCAGCTCAGTACCTTGCACATTGGTCAATAGCTTTTGATTTGTTCTACGCATGGTTTAGACAGTGCTCACACACATAAACATATATTATTCAAAAATGCTTCTTATCACAGCAGTAAGATCATAGGACTAATTCTCCTGAAGAAATAATAATGCAAAACATTGCCTTTTGAAAGCAAACTCTACCTATTTCAGAAATTCCTCCTTCCTCCCTCCCTAAGCTTAAAAATACCAAGCAGGTACCTGTGAGTTAGTCCTGAAGACAGTCTCTGTAAAACATATTTAAATAACAAAAGCAAATGCGAGGTCATAAGGAAAAAAAAAAAAAAAGAGAACAAAGTTATAATTAAGAACTATTTAAATTCTACACACAATTAAGTTTGATCTGATCAGGGAAATAGGTACCTTTAGCCTGACAAAGACAGGTACATTTGCTTTGCCAGATCTGGGACAATGCATCTTTAAGATACTGTGCCATTTCTTTTAAGCATTACATCAAAAAGGTGGGAGGAGGGAGCATCTAAAGCAAAATTGCAAATGCAACTTTTGATTGTTATGATTTATTTTTAATTATCCTTTTCTCCTTTTGTCTTAATTGGACAGAGCCAGTCTAAACTTGTTCTGTGCAATTAAGAGCAGTTACATGCATAGAAAATTGAGACCTATTTTAAATCTCATTTGGACTGACTCATAGTTCAGCTTGCTGCAGGAAAATTAGAGCAAGAAAATATATTTAAAAATCTAATGAGCTTTAGTAAAAATATTCTCACAAAATGATGTGCTGGGAAGTTTTACACATTCACTTCAAATCATATCAGACAGCAGATCAGGGGGAAAACATTTTGCTCTTACTCGGCTTCCACAGGAGACATCTAGGAGCATGTTATCGAATTCTCTTAAAAATCCGTTCTGAAGTTTGAGCTATTTATTTCCAAGGCAACTAAACAAATATTTTCCAAATAACTCATACATGCAGCTCAGATGGGGGCTAATTCTGTACTTGGTAATTTCCTACCTCTTGCAAACACAATTGCCACCCAGTGTACACAGCAATGCACTTTCCAATAGTTAAGGTAACAAAAACGCTGTAAGGTGAAGGCAGTGCTAAAGCACCTGCATAATGCCCATTAGTGTTAATAGGGGCTTGGAAGAACATATCCAATACACCCATAAAAGGCCTCATGCAGCTTGGAATAAATGTGCAAAACAATAATAAATTAGTGAACCAGTATGAGAATAATCGTTTGAAATGAACCCAAATCCAAATATTGGAAATTTCTGGGGTTTCACGTTACACATGGGCTTCATTTCTTAGATCCTTTGGCTAAGATGCTTGGGATGGGGGCAAAGTGGCGGAGAAATCTTGCCTTCTCTCCTCATTGCTTGACTGCAGCTTGTGGTTCAGGACATGGAAGAAGTTGCATGTATGAAGAGCAGTCGTTGTGCCTGCTTGGAATACAATACATCTTGCTCTCCTGACCACTGTCTGCTCTCCCCTTCCCTGCTTTAGGTGCTGCTAAACCAGTGTAAAATCAAATGAAACTGCTCAGAGCCATGTGTGAGCTTGAAGGTTGAACCATATGCTTTGTGAGAAAGTCCATTTGTTCACAGTTCCTATAGATCCTTTCCAGATTAAAAAAAAAAATAGAGTTATTTAATTTTTTAACTATTATTTTTTATTGACGAACATCCTTGCCTCCTGTATTCCCCAGTGAGAAGCAGCAGTAGGAATACATAGAATGCTGAGGTTTACCATTTGTCCATTAAAAAAAAAAGAAATTTTCAAAACCAGGACTCTTTAAAAATTTGAATTTGCTTGATAAAATATTTGATTGTTGTAAGTACTTTCTTGTTTCTGAACTCTCCTTTGCTTTAGGGCCTTTTTTGCCAAGGTCCCATGACGAGGTTCAGTTGATAGAACAACCTTGTTCATAAAGTGTGAATTTCCATCAAGTCAGATGAAATGTGAACTTGAACAATGGAGAGTTGGCTTCTCTCCAGTCCTAAATATAGCTGTGTGAGAACTCTGTGAAATCTGCCATGTAGTCGGCCCCACTCTCAAAGAAAAGAAAGACCTGAAATACTTAGGGTCCTTCAGTTTGCCTTATTCATTTCATGCCCTCCCAGAGTTTTGAAGGTCCCTGTGACCAATTAGACCCTGACTCTGTGCATTTTACAGCCATTTTTTTCACACTGCAGTGCTGTGTATGTCTGCGGGTCATCTTCCCTTCTTAAACAGGGGCTTCATTGTGCCCTGAGAGGTGCACTGACACTGCAATGGAATTTCAAGGGTGTGGTAAAACAGCAGGTGCTAGAGCTTGGTGATGTTAAAGTCCCCTGGGACAACACATGTGTTGGTAACCTGCCTCCGGTAAGGAAGGTCAGGGTCCCGGATGAGCAGGTCCAAAATAGGTGAGGTGTCAGCAGTGTCCAGGGGCCATCGGCTGTGGTGATGGGGGTGAGCTCTCACCTGAGTTTGGCTCACCAGGCACCTATGGCTGGATCTCTGAGAAAGACTAAAAGAGCCTCCAGATGGTCAACAATAGTCTTGTTGGCCAAGGGACTGTTAGTGTCACTTCTATGGAGGGTACCAGGGAGAGACTGTACCTTGGCAATGGCAGATAGCCCCAAATACAGAGCAGAGCTGTGGTTTGCCCCAGTTAAGTGAAGTCTGAGTATGCAGAGTCAAGAGATGGTGAGTGGCCCATGATGGACCTCTGCCAGGGAACATGGCAGGCAATCATTAATGCTTTTTGACCCTCCTGCCAGATCTCTTTCTTCAGCTTTCAGCTTCTCTGGCTTTTCCTCAAGACTGGTAGAGATTTAATAAAGAATTGCCTAGTGCTATTTTTGTTCTTCCTTTTAACATGTTCGATGTCTTTTAGCGTTGTTTTTGCTTGGACTGTCCTCTGCCTTCCCTTTGGAGGGTTTTCTGCAAAGACAGAATGATACTAACGTGGTCTTGCTGCTGACAGAGGTTGCACACTACCAACAAGCTTGGAAATTAAGTTTGGGGCCAAGGTTTCAGTAGAGTTCTTCTAGTTTGTGAGAGAATTAAAGCACATGCAGAAATGTACAGAAGCTGACTCCTGCAGACAGATTAATAATAAAAGCATTGTGACTATTTTAAATTTTGAAGGCACTTATAAAAAATAGCTCATTAATTACTTTCAAAGTGAGAAAAGTTATTCAGAGAGCTTAACATGCATTTCTTGGGTCCAGTGTTGCATTATACAGGATAAGAAGATGAGAGCTGCAAGAGGGGAGGAGCTGTAGCTCCTGGAGCCATCCTCTTGGATGTGTGCAAGGGGAGAGGACCAGGAGCATTCTCAGGAGCCTGCCACTGCCATCCTTCTGCCACCCCATACAGGATCCATGCAGCCACTACATATTTATGTCTCACATCTAAGAGTGCCAAGAAAGATAAGGAAGGAATGGAAAATGGAGAGAAGAAAGAGTAAATGAGATACAGCACCAGTTCTTCTCAGGCTCCAGGACTTATCAGTGTCTATGCAGAAGCATTCATTCTTATGTACTACTAACAGAGGGAAAGAACATGTTGGTGTACGTGCATTACACACTTGGTGTAAGGGGAACATTTCTGATGTGGAACTCAATGTGAAAAAAATGACATTTTGCTTTGAAACTAAATATCTTTCTCCTCAATTAATTTTAATTCTTCACTTGGATTCTAACCTTAATTCTTGGGGTTAGCCAGGTGGCTCTGAAACTGGGAGATTAACACACAAAAAAGGCTTCAGTTTGAAGTCAACAAATAGACAGTAACACACTGTTGACATTGCTGGGGATTTTACTTGTGGCTGATGCTGTATGCAACCTCTGGATCTTAATGCTTAAATTGTTAATTGAACTATTGTCATAGCAATTCTCTAAAATTTTACACACAGAGGAATTCAGGAGTGGATAACTGAACAGACAGTTCTGCCAAACTTTCACAAACTGAACAATCGCATCTTAAAATTTGTTTGTATTTTTCCAATCTTATTTCCTATGAAAAGCTGTTCCAGAACCTCATTGGTTTTATGATTTGAATTTTTCCTACTTCTAGTCTAAATTTATCCTTGGCCCTACACTGTCCTTTCTTTAAATAGTTCGTATCCTTGCCTGATATTTATTCCATAATAAATAGCATTCACATCGCCTTTCAAGCAGTGCTTTGATAGGATGACAAACAAAATATTTTAATTTATCTTCTTTGAGATAGGCTTTTCTTTCTCCCCGCTATCCCCATAGCAGTTCCAGCCAGGACACATCAGTCTTGCACATGGATGGCCTGTATGGATGTGCTGTATTTCAGATGTGGTCTTGCTGGTGCCTCACTCAAGGGCACAAATACTTTCCTATCATCAGTTGAAATACTTTGCCTGACACATATAGGCTCTCATTTGCCTTTTTCTCTAACTGCAGCATCTTTCTGGCTCAGAAAAGCAGTTCATTTTATTCATCCCTGTTTGTTTCAACTGATGAACTCAAGATTGTAGCAGGAAAACTAATTAGTCTGAGATTGCATAACCTTACATTTAAATTAAAAATGAGCCTTTTCATCTGTTTATTTTTAACTTCTTGCTTCTTTGGAAAATTACATGATTTCCTTCTTCACACAGATACCCCTGGTGCAGTGCTGTCTACAAAATCATCTCAAGATGATACTGACACAAATATTGCTAAATTTTGGAGAAACCAGTTCTAGGCACAATCCAGTTGAGCTCTTTCTGTCAGAACTTCGTATTTTCTCAGCTGCTGCTTATTTGAGCAAGAGCAATCAATGAGGAAGAACTCACTACATTTTCTCATCAATTTGGTTAACCAGATAGTATTTTCTGTATAGAATGTAAGCTGGTTTGGGCAGAAATCAAACCTTTTATTATGAGATTTTTCTGCGCATCACAAGGCAGTCCTCTGATCCATGGCTGGAACTTCTGGGAATCACAGAAAAGACCTTGTAGAGGAACCCAAGTGATAGTGTTAAAGTTTTTTGAAGATAATGGTAAAATCTCTATACAGAGTTGAAATTTGAACATTAATCAGTATTAAGTTCTTAGATGTCTTTAGCCAATTTGAACTTTAAAACATGCTAAATTGAAACATTATTTATGAAGCAGGGATCTGATCTGGGCCAGTATCCAGTAATGAGTATCTCCTGGTTTTAAGAAGGTACTTGGCTTAGTGAGAGATGCTTACTGCAGTGGAGATGCATTGATATGCGAACTGCATCTGGAACTGGTCAAAAATTGGAGAGCTGGTTTCACCAAAAATCCAAAATGCCAGTGCCTTTGTTCTGAAAAGTGGGATTAATTTTTTAAAAACACTGGTTACACATTTTTAAAAGCACTGAAGAATGTAATCAAAGTGGATTTAATATTTCCATTTATTTGAGAAATTCAGATCTATTTAATTCTTCATACTTTTTTAGTAAGTTCTTAAATTTTCAGTGTCTTGAATGGATTTTCTGTGGCCCTTGAATCCTGAAGCTGATTGTACATATGCTCTGTAAGCTATCTACTGTGGAAATTTTAGATATCCTGAGCACTGAAGCATTTTAGTGGCACTGTGCTATAATGAACCTGTTTGAAGTACAGACTTTCTCCCCCATAAATACAAAGCCAACTTCAAATTCCGATCTCTGAATACAAAAAATACCAGCAGCGGAGAACTGTGCTCTCTGTTTGCAAGGGACTTCTTAAAATAATTCTGAAAAAGCCGGGGTTTTTCTTCAGGTAAGTGTAATTCCAGTACTTACTTTAACGAAAGATGAAAGACAGTTTCAGGAACAAAAGTCTTTCTTTATTTTTCCTCCCAGAATTACTTCCCTCCAAATGCAAAGATATAATTATGTTGTACCTGGGGCTTCTGCCTCTGCCAAATTATGTAGGCAATAGCAAAAGGTATTTCAGCCTTACTTACACATCTACCAGAAGAGATGAATATTTAACTGAGAGACAAAAAAGCTATTTTATTGCATTACCTAGGGGTAAAAAGACAAAGACTTTACTGTACAGGCAACCAGCTGTAGCTGCAGAGGCTGACACAGAGTGTACAATTCCACTGAAAACACTGTGGCAACACTTTTAAGTGATGGTTAATGGTTTTAGAGACTGTCACAAACACAGAAAATGGAGCACAGGGTATAAATGAGCCTGTGAACAGTCACTCCAGCTGCTCTAGGAGCATGTGAGTTTGGTACCACACAGGACAAAATGCTGTGGGATCATCTAATGGAGAAATCTTTTGTTCTGTGTATTTAGAAACAACTGCTGTTTAAAAGAAAAACCAACAGTAGCCCCATACAGATGAGTGGAAATTGCTCACAGCCCACGGTCAAAGCTAGGAAAGGTTATAGGACAGAAGATTTACCTCAGCATTTTGCACAGGTACTTTTGCTCTTTGCTAGCACCAGTCCACCAAAGAACTACACTATTCACTGTTTTTGTTTTCAGCCAGGATGACAGGAACATATTTGCAGTTTACAGCAGGTGCCCAGCTAAGTCAACAAAGTGCAAGCTATGCAGTAAAATATAATATATAAAAAAGGTCACTTTGCCTGGTATGCCGCTCCAGCAAGTTTCAGTGCCTTACGGGGGAATGTCTGAATCCAGTGACTGGAGTGATACTTTGCTTACCACACCATCAGTAAAAGTGTTGTGTTGTCTCCTGTTTAATGCATGCAGAGACTTTTCAGATGCTTGTCAGCTCTTGTCCTGACCATCATTACTACACCTGTTTATTTGAAAGAGAAAACAGATCTGCCTATTCATTCACAACCTCCAGGTGGTCACCTTTGTGCTTGTGGCACAAGTCATCCTTCCTGTCAGGCTTTTCCAAATCAGACTCCTAATGTCATGTCACTTTACTGAAGGTTCTCATGTCACAGGTCCACCTGCCCCTCTGGCAGTGATGGGGACCTGACTCCATGCCCCGTCCAACGACTCTGACTTCCATATCTTCCTACTGAGGATGAAGGAGACAGAATTACATATCCTGTAATTATCTGCAGATGATACTGCACAAGAAAAACAGCAGTGGTTAAACCTGTTATTTAAACAAAAATGTAAAGGATACTCTCAGGTGCTCAGTGCATTAATAGTTCTTAATTGACTATTGCCTTTGCAGCCTTACCTGGGACCTCACCCACACACTTTGCTCTGGGTCTCCCCTCCTGTGTGCATTCAGGAACAGGGATCAAAGATCTCATCCAATTAAAGAGTAACTAGGGTGGGAAAAAGATTACTTCTCAGCTGAAGTCTCCATTATTTGCACGCTGAAGCTGGCATAAGGAAAGAGGCTCAACTGTGCAGTCCTGGTAAGGGTGAGAACAGCTACTTCCTTTGCTGGTACACATGATAGCCTAACGTTTACCTTCTGATCTCTCCTGGTGCAGAACCTGGAAGGAGGATCAATGGCAGCTTCTAAACATAATGAGAGAACCATAAAGCCTTTCAGAATTTGGGCTAAAATGTTCATGCCTTGGTAGCTGGCCACACAAACATCAGCAGAAGTGTAAAAAAAGCCATTTTGTGAATTTTTGTGTATTTTTAAGAAAAAAGGCTGATAGTAATTTTGCTTACTTTGTAATGACAGTGTGGTTTATCATATAACAAAACTAGAACAGTGCCCACATTAAAAGGAAGCCTAAAAAGGTATTTTCTTTCATGTGATATCAGAACTGTGTTATCAGTGCTTGTTACTTCTGTGTAGTTTGTGAACATTGAGCCCTAGGAAAAACACAGATGTGGACAAGAGTGTGGTTCTTAAAAAGCACCTCACTGAATCAGACTGGGACATATAGGATTCGGAGCTCCCACTAAAGATTGCCTCAATACAACATACAGATTTATAGATGAGGGGGAAAGATTTTCCTTTATAGGGTATGTGTTCATCCCAATGGCAGAAGAAAGAGACAGCACTAGACAAGGCATTTGGTATCATGCCATCCATTGCTGGTAATCCATTTTCAGACTGATTTCCTAAGAAATGTCATTTATGGAGTCATGCTGTGTGCATGTCCACCTTTCTAACTGCTGGCTCCACTGACTCAGTTTCAGACAAATTTGATAAATGGCTAGAAGTCTCAAGTACAGTAAGAAAGTACAGTAAGAAAAATGTCATAAAAACTTTTTATTATATAGTTCAAATATACATAAGTACTCAGGTTGAAGAAAAAGGGCATATCAGCAGTGCTGCTAAGGGAAAAGTTGGAGGGTGAACTCACCCGTACTCAATATTGAAGAATTTACATGGAGATATCATAAAACTTGGGAGAAACTTAAACTGGTCTTTGTGTCCTAGTAAATACCCTGAACACAAGCACTAGAAAGTATGTTCACTAGTTTTTGCATCTCCTGGGATTCCTTCTGTACGGTAAACTTCTGTCATACCAGGGTTCTTTAAAGCATCGAACCACTGAGAAACGGGATGAGTGAGTGTTTCTCTGGTGAGTAATTTCTAACCTTCTGCAGTAATTTCTAAACTTCTGCAGATCCCTCTGGGTGAAATAAGTAACCAGTTGCCTAAACAGGGAGATTGAATGATAAACAGCTGAGAACCTGCTGTGCACTTCAACCTCTCTTAAATAGCCACAGCAAAGGTGAATACCTAAGAACGGAGTAGTCATAGTCATATGTGAAAAACTAGACAGAGCAAAGCTAGAAGAAGACAAGATGCTGATTAACTGGAAGGTAGATGAGATGGAGAATTTTCTCTCTAAGAGTAAATATTTGTTCAGCATGGCAAATGAGGGGCAGGTGCCAACTGGGAAAATCAGACTCTTTGCCTGAGAAGCAATGCAATATTCAGAACAATGAATACAATCCCAGGGCTTATACAAAAAGCCAGTCAAAGTCATATTTGCTGGCCTTTCTGTGCACAGAACAGAATGTACCTATGTCCAGTCACGACTGCAAGGGGTCTGTGCTGATAGAGACAGGCAGTGTTACTTCCCTGGCCACACACCCTCTGCAGCCCTCAGGGCTGGCAGTTCAGTCTGCACTTCTTCCCTGCAAGTGTCTTGGGCCACCTTAGACTGGTATAACCTATCACTGCAGAACTGCTTTCTCCAGAGTCTATCTGAAGTTCATCTACTTACTAAGCTTTACAACGTGCCCTGAAGGTCAACTGAGTCAGACTTCCTTGGAATGGAAATGAGGAAGGGATTTCAGCATAGACCTTCAGTAAGGAGGTGATCGCTGCAGCACCCGGGTGTTTCAATTGATGCCTGAATAGTTCAGGTGGACCAAACAGCTGACAAAAAGTAGGGAAACAAAAGCACTTCACTCACAACAAGCAGATAATAATTAAAGTGGGTTGATACAAGTTTTAATTAATTTTTTTTCTTTCTCCAGACTTCAAACTGTACTTGTGCCTCCTGGAAGAAAGGAGAGAAAAAGTAATGGAGACATTCAATTTTTTTCGTTAATTAACCGTCTGGGACTATGGAACTATGAAAATACGATTAAAAAATCTGATATAAAACCACATTTTTTTACTCCTGGTCAAATGGTTTTGTTTGAGGATGGAGGACCAGAGTCCATTTAAAGCTAGAAGAGTTTTTAACACTGGTTTAATGGGCTCTGGAATGTGTGCCTTAATACCACATTTTCCAAGGTACCCAGATATCAGGCAGGAGGTAAGGAGGCAAAATCTAATCTTTCTGCACGTTTAGACTTCTGACCACTTTCAGTCATGTGGTGCTTGGTGAATTTCCTCTGTCAAAAATCTGGGCTACATCTGTGTTTGCTATGCAGTCCCAAGTCTTCTAGCACTTTGCCACCCCACTGATCTCCTGATGCTTGTATTTCAGTTCCATGGCCACCCAAAGCTACATCAATGCAGACATCTCCTAGCAGTGATGGTCCCACCATTTCAAGCGGCCCTTGGGCACCTATCTTCAAATGGGATAAATTGCTCCTGGAACAATCCCATATCTGTCTATCTTTTGAACTGTGGAGAAAATATAGATATCTGTCTTACACAGCGATGTCACTGAGAGATCAATGGGCCAAGACAGAGGCCAACTCTAGGGGGTCCAATAAAACAAAGTACTGCATTCCTGTGCTTGGGTCACAACAACCCTAGGGCTACAAGCTGGGGGTAGAGTGCCTGGAAAGTGGCCCAGAGGACAAGACCCTGGGCAACAGCGGCTGAACATGAGCCAGCTGTGCCCAGGTGGCCAAGAAGGCCAATGGCACCCTGGCTTGTATCAGGAATAGTGTGGCCAGCAGGACCAGGGCAGCTATTGTCCCCCTGTACTTGGCACTGGTGAGACTACACCTCGAGTGCTGTGTTCAGTTCTGGGCTCCTCAATTCAGGTAGGACTTTGAGGTGCTGCAGCATGTCCAGAGAAGGGCAATGGAGCCAGTGAAAGGTCTGAAACACAAGTCTGATGAGGAGCAATGGAGGGAGCTGCGTTTTTTTAGCCTGGAGCAAAGGAGTCCTTGCGGGGAGGTTATTGCTATTTCTACAAGTGCCTGAAAGAAGATTGTAGCCAGGTCAGGGTCAATCCTTTCTCCCAAGTTAACAATTGATAGGACAAGAGGAAATGGTCTCAATTTATGCCAGAGAAGGTGTAGATTGGATATTAGGAAAAATTTCTTCACTGAAAGGGTGGTCAGGCATTGGAACAGTCTGCCCAGGGAAATGGGGGAGTCACCATCCCTGAAAGTGTTCAAAGCCCATGTAGATGAGGTGCTTAGGGACACACCTAGTTTGGTGGTGAACATGGAAGTGTTCAGTCTGGCAATAGTTGAACTTCATGGTCGTAGAGGTCTTTTCCAGCCTTAATGATTATATGAGTATATGATTCCCACATAGGCACTTCTGGAGAAGCCTGGTTAAAAAACGGGGTTGACTGTTATCCTACGTAACTCTAAATAACTGTTTTTCTATCACTATTGTGGAATAATTCACCCCTTAAAACTGGGAACTAAATAGAAGTAACATTTGTTGAAAATGTTGAACTTATTGAATAATATTTTCAGCCTTTTCTTTAACATGTGCTAGGATGCTCATACTAGGAACTTAGCAACTGGGCAAGGAAATATGCTTTTGACAATACCTTTTATTGTTCCTAATAAATATTTGCCAAGGATCCTCCAACTGCACAAACTTGAAAAAAGTCAGGTTTCTTCATTATCAGCAGATATTTCACAGCTAATATTCCAACAGCTGAAATGTCAGTCCCATTGCATCCATCCCGGGGTGAAAACACCCTTTTTTGCATATCAGCTTTGGGCTGTGCCATGTTGAGTTTGAACATGGAGAGGTAACAATGATAAGCAGATTGTCTTCTTCGTTCTTGCATTGCTGGTCCTCAGGTACTGGTGCCAACTGCAGAGCAGAAATACAGCCTCACTTAAATTTAAAGAAGACAAACTACATCTTATTTTGATGTGTGAAGAAATGCAGATTAGGACATGATGGGGGATGTTGAAGTGGGGCAGAAAGATCTGAAGATGAGGAGTGTATTTAAAGAAACTGAAACTGAGAGTGGGCTGGGGCAGCAAAGAGGAGGCTGAGAAGAAATGTAGCTAGCTGGCAAGTGGAGAACATGGAGTGAGGTAGGATATGAAAGCTGAGTCTAGTTACAGAAAAAAAGAAGGCGTACGGGGGCTGAGAGTTATTGAGGCTAAGATTTGAAGGGGAAAGAGCACCTGAAACCAGACTAAAGAAGGGTGTTAAGTAAAATGAAAATTCAATTGGGAGCTGGCTAGGTGAGTGGAGTATGGGAATACGAGGAGCAGAGATGAGAAACATCTGATGGGTAAAACTAGAGCTCACAGGGAGACACATTTGACTCAAATGCCTGCAGGAAGAACCTGGGAAACAAGTGATGAAAGTGGAAGTGGAAAAAGAGTCAGGAGAGGAGAAAAGAGCCAGCTGGAGCCCAGGACACTGTGGAGGTTTTGGCTGGGCATAAAGGAGTAATAGGAGCATAAAGGGCACTTGGGTGTGTTTGCGTAAGGTCTCTGTCTTTTTAAGCAGAATCCTTTCAAAAACCTCAAACAGAAGGCAAAAGTCCTGAAACTCACTATTCGTGTGCCACGAGTACTGGTGAAACCCTCTGGCCAAGGGGTACCTGGCAGTGCTGTTTCTAAGAGACCTATTGTGTCTGTAAGCTACTCCCTTGGTGCAGAGCTCAGTGATATTCCCAGTCCTGGTGGCGTGCAGCAGAGCAGAGGAGGCAGGCAGTATGTCAGAAATGGGAGTTCTGATTTCTAATGTGCTTTGTCACAAACCTCAGAAATTATACAACTTGTATACAAATTGACCTATAAAATAGAAGTCACACATAAATATTAGGAATTGTTAGACTTCAAGTCATCTTCTGGAAGTCCTCTGGTTTATTCACTAATCATCTTATTTTTGCTCCAGATGATTCAGGAAATCTATTAAAAATAATGACCTTTGCAGCTGATGTCTCCCCAGCACACTGTCTATCCTGAGTGCTGAATAAGGCAAGGGTCCAGAAGAAAAAAAAACACAGTAAGAACATGTTATGTAGGACTGTACAATATTCAAGTGCAGGCATGCTTTAAATCAACAACTGAAAAGATGCTATAAAATGAAGGAAGTCACCCAATACTTTTTCCCAAGGAAAATCCAGACCTAGAGATTGATTTTCTTTCCTCCTAAATATTTATCAAGGTCGGTGCATGACTGCTCTCTTGGCCTTTTCCACCTTGTAGGTTTATATTAAACTTAAAACACCCAAGCAAAAAAAAAAAATTACAGAAAAGAGTGACTTGAAATTATTCTGCCTTATTTGCACATTCCCATAATAACACAAATGCGAGAATTTCAAGTTCTTCCTAATTTAGTATTCATGTGCCTTATTTTTTCAACAGAAACAATGCACACATCACAGGATTCTGCATTATTTTCTGTCATTGGCTAGTAATTTACTCATGAGAATCATCCCACTGTAGACACTATGATTGTTCACATAAGCGTTGCTTAGCAAAAGGAGGGCAGATTGGACCCTCCTGGGGTCCAGCTCTATGTAGTTATAGAATCAGTCAAACAAGTGATGAATATATGGGAGTGGGAATGGAGAAAGCAAAATGGGTCTGTGACTTGAAAAAAAAAAAGCATGTTTGATTGTCGTAGGTCTCCTGTGTACCTTTCTTCCATGTCTACAGTAGAGAGAATATTTTCTGGCAGCTATCATTTATTATTTATTTTTTATGCTTTAATTATTTGTGGAAATCCTTGGCTTCTGCTTGTTCAGCCAGCTCCTCTGACGGTAAAGTTTACACGTTAAGATGCGAGAGGTGAAGCTCTGGTTCAGAGGAAAGAAGGAAGGAAAGCAGGAAGGAAAAAAGGAAGGAAGAAATATTGCTTTGACTGCTGGTGATGTAATATTGACCATCTGCAACTTTTATGCATTAGTCTGCTCCTATATGTTTTTCAAAACAAAACCCCACAACAATACTCTCTGTTTTCTTATCTATTTCCAATACTTTCTCAGATGTGCTATTTGGGTCTTCATGGTACTGATATGACTTCTTTGTGTTTAAATTTAAGGTTTTATTTAGAGCCAAAGTATTTGACTTCTTAACCAAACTAAATCCATTCTTTTCTAAAACTTTGTGTTTCTCATTCCTCCTATTCCCTTCTCATCTCTACATTTCTCATTTTCTTCTTCCCAGCTTTGCTGCCAGATGGCTCTTTTTTTCCTAGGCTACCATCTGAGTTTTCTTGGATGCATCTACTTTTTCCACCTTGCAATCCTGTCTGAGTGGAGTTCAGAGATTCTGGACTATTGTCAGGGATTTCTGGACATCTGGCAATCCGTTTGAAACAGGATGGGAAATTTTATACGTGTCTCCACCCACATGCAGATGATGCCTCCAGCACACGTAGGCTATTGCACAGATCCCAGGAGCACTGGCCTACAGAGTATGTGCTACACAGGTGGTCTTGAGGAGAATCGTAATTCCAGCCTGTTTGAGAAGACCAGAGTCACAGTGAGTCTGCTGGGTGGTGACTGTGCACTGGTGCTGCTGTGTCCCAGCCCCAGGGCTGACTGCATGAATATGTGCAGTGCTGCCTGTCCCAAACAAAACGGAGTATTGCACAAACAACCCAATTTCTTTCATTCACTAAAATCCTGGGCTTCTCAGTGCTCTGCCCTTTACTCAGTTCCACCCCAACCCCCTTTCTGCCTGGGGCAACAAAAGATTGGGGATTCATGCCTCTTTCCAATCCTTTTGGAACAGAAAAAATTAATTTGTCGGTGGAAGGCAAGAGCTCAGGGACTTCCGTCACAACCCTTCAAACCTGGAGAGAGGTGTGGTGTTGAGTGATATTTGGGCTATTTGTCTCCCCCAATTCGTCTCAGAATTGGTGTGTCTCATATGATAATCATTATTAGTAATAATTCGTAGGCCTTGGTGCCAGAAGGATTTTAGGTGATACTGAAACCAACTGAGCATTAAATACCTACAAGAAATACAGGCTCTTGGCTTTAGTGTTTATGACCTCCTGGTCTCCAGTGGGTTTACAAGTCAGGTAAACTTTATTCACAATTCAAACACTGGGGAAAAGCAGTAGTCCAGATGAAATTCTTTCACAGGTATCACATAGCTGGATCAAGTCTCCATAATCTCATCCAAAGTACTATATATTTGACCACGCTCTTACTGTTTCTCGTGCTTTGTCTCTTTCAAAACCTTTTTTTTCTGCACGAGAGCCCTTTATCCTCACATATTCGAAATCTCTGCTGATAGATCCCTAGCAGTTTCTCTTTCACAGCTAACCCTAAAATCAGAGCTCCTTCATAAAAGCGAGGAAGATCAGAGGGAAAAAGAAAGCATTTTCTTAGAAATTCTGGATACAGCACACACAGGCCAGGATTCTGGGAAAGCAACCTTTCTGTTCTGTTGTGATACAGTTGATGCCTAAAAACTCAAACCAAATGACTTAAATAAATTTCACAGACACTGCCAGGAAGTCTTCCAGATACAGTAATGGTACATGGAAAATCAATATTTATTATCATTTTAACTGAAAAATTAAAAAGATTTGCCATAAAATACAAGTGCTTTGCAACATTTTGCATGTTCAGAACATACCCTCTAGGGTGCTATTAATATAGTTTGTCAAGTGAATGATGCATTGTTTATGCAATTATAGAGATGTAGCCAAATCTCTCTCCCTCTTTCCCTCCTCTCAAGTGGCAGCAGCAGGTAGCTGAAGCTGATGGATCATTTTTAGGCTTCTGTGGTGCAGAATATATATTTTCAGAAGTAATCTACTAATTGGTTATGCAGACCACCTCCCAGCTGTGTCTTGGTGCCTAAGTGCAGGGAAATCCAAGTTCTCAGGTCTGGAAAGGGTAATGCAATATAAACCTGTTATCATGTAGTAATTGAGGTCCAAGGTTTACAGCAGCATCATAAACATGATGCATTCAAATGCAAAAGGCCAGACTGACTCAGGCTTAGGCAGGAGAATCAGAAGTTTATTAGTACTCTATGGCCTGGTACACTTGCTCACTCAATGCGTATTGAATTTGGAAAGGCTTAAACACTGCTTTTAAATAACTTTTCACAGTTTATTTTCCTTTAGTGGACATTTACTGCTGTGACTTGTGAGCAGTAAGTCTGCTTAAAAACTGAAAAAAAACTGTGACAGTTTTTTTCTGTGAAGTATGGCAACTTCTTCCATGAACTTTTAGCTTCCTTTTTCACTTGAAAGCCAAGAACTAAAACTGAAGTAGTCACAATATAGGACCATTAACACACTTGACACTTCAGCCAAGTTTTCCATATTTTCTTTCAAAATCATAAAGGTCTGGATTCAAGCATTTAGCTGATGACCTTCTAACTGATAGAAATGCTCCTAAGGTAAAGGTGGTCAGAAACTAACCTTGTTTTATCATTGTAAGTGTTGTGAAAGGACTTCATTGTTATTCACAGAAATACATAAAAGGGCAACAAAAACTTTCCAAAGACTCAAACATGCAAACCTTTAGTTAATAACACAACAAAAAAGCCAGAAGACTTTTGAATTGACTCTGGTACCATCGTGGGTTAGTTGGGCAAAATGCCGTAAGACCTGGGTAATTAAAAAAGCATACTGATAAAACTCAAAATATAGAAATTTTTCCATGATAAAACCAAGGATATTAGCCTGATGCCTTCTGTTGTTCCAGGGTAAAATTGAGCAATTATACTGGAGAGATTTTTCAAACCTTTTTGAGCCAAACTACCGTCAGGGCTCACTATTTTTCATGTACTTTAATTAATTCTGCAGATTTGTAGCAAATAATAGATTTATGACAAACAAGGAAAAATCTGGCTCTAATTAGCTCTGCTAAAGATGTTGTGGGGTGGAGATGTCTCTTTCTGACTCTTGCAAAGAAGTAGTCTATAGTTTAAATTTTGAATAATTTAATTGGTCCAGAATCTGATTACAGTTATAAATATTTGAATCAGTAATTGCCCATGGACTTTGAAGAGTTACTTTTGAGTTGTTATAGAATGGAGGAAGACAATAAATCAGATCCATGTTTTAACTTTACTCAGTATTGTGTTCTGCTATGAAGGAAGGAAGTTGCTATATTTCTTTAAGCTTTGTCCAGTGAATACATACCACTTCCCCCTGAAGACAGTATTTTGACTTGTACAAAAAAGTGGTGCTTGTATCAGCTGAAAGTGTTTAAAGGATTATACAACATTCTTTACCTAGCTAAAGGATATATGTGAATTGGTGAGACCATGATGGGAATTGCCAAAGGAGATACCAATTTCCATAACAGTAGCAATATCTCTATCCCTTCCAATTATGCTCAATAATAATTTTAAATAGTCTCTCTTCTTTTCATAGCACACACCTAACACTTTTTTAATTATGCCCACAAATAATCTTTTTAGCCTCATATCTTGAAACCCACTTTATGCCGATGAAGATATGATCAGCAGTAATAACAAGAAAGGATCAAGATTTGTAAAACATGACAACTATTGGATAAAAGTCTACAAATGCCAAACGTGTGGAGCTCTAGGACTCTGTCTACTCACACCTTCTAATAAAATAAAACAAGAATCTTGCAGAACTTAAAGAATAGCTTGCTTTTAAGCCTTTGAAAAACTTTTTACTTTTCTGTTTTTCTTTATCCTCTGGGATCTAGCTATTTTCTTCAATCCTAAGCCTTTTGAAATGGTTTTTTGCTTTTCTTACACTCCATTTAAAAGGAAGATACCACTGGGAAAATTGTATGCCTTCTGCTGAAAGTCTCGTAGCAGATGATTAATATCTGTTACTTTGATAGGGAACCTGAAACTTCAAAACCCAGGAGTTCAAGCATTTTGCTGCCAGCAGTTTGCTCTGCTCTGAACCCAGTGCCCAGGACCAGCTGAAAGACTACCCATCATCAGCATATGCTGTAGGTTGCCTACTGATTTAGTTCTGAGTAAAGAGAAGGGAGACTAAAGCAGGTAGGCACCCAGCAGGGAGAGCTTTAAAAGTAGCAAGAAAATAACATTGCACATGGAATGCGAGGGGAAGGGGGTGTCCTCCCCCTATCCCCACTCACTTCTTTATTCTCTTTTCCTCTGTCTGGTGTCATGGAGAATAACAGAGAGGAAAGACAACCTTCATTTCAAAGACAGGACAAAATGGAGTACAGGACCTGGACTGGATCAGTTTTGTTCCTTTCCCAATTAATCTAAGCAGCATGTTCACTTGGAGCCACTGCAGCTTTTTGTTTAAAGAAAGGTCTGTCTGCTACATACATGGCAAAATTATCATGGCTAGAAGCACGAAGGAGATGACAGAAATAAGCTAGTGAATAAAAGGAAGAGAAGAAGCGGAAACTAAAGCACAAGAAGACTTTCTGCTCTGGGTGTTCCACTTGTAACCATTCTCATTATTAACATGTGAATTACCTGCCTTGATAATTCCATGTTTATTTGACAAAAACACTGGTTATTTTCCAGGTACTTGATACAATTTTCAGCTTATACCCATACCACCAAAATAATGTGTTGTTCATATTTTGATTGATGCTTTGACTTACAAGCAATCATCCCCTATTTAATGGCCAAGAAAACTTGCAATCTGAGTCACAGTTGTCTACATTAGGTAAAGTTGGTATGTGAATAAATGCAGGCCACTGTCGCCTAAGATTGCTGGTAGAATCTATTGTTAGCTCCTGGACACTGAAGCCCTATAATGATTCTACAATTTAATAACATGGGGCAAGAGAGGATTCAATGATGTGACAGCTGAGGTCAGCATGAGACAAATGCCTGATTGCCAATTTCAACTGGACAGTTGCCATGATTTTGCCAAGATTTTAGCAGGCTTACGCACAAGATCTATTGCTATCTCAGCCTTTGTAGCTGCTGTTACTAGAAAACAGGCAGGTGGGAGGGAGGCTGGTTTCTTGGAAGCTTGTTTTCTATCTTCACTTTGAACCAAGGTTTCTAGAACTATGGTTTCTAGAGTTGGGAGAGTTAAATAACAGTATTAACTGTGTGATATGTGCTGATGCAGTGTGACTTTTTTATTGGTTACTTTTGTGTCATGACAGAATATCTATTTAGGAATTATTGTCAAAGGGAATGAGAAAGGATATCAAAAGCATGTTTTGTTTAACTAGCTCTTGAACCTGTGATCTGCTCAGGATCCTCACCCTTACATTAACTTCAGTCTCAGTTAAGTGTGTTGAGGTGCTTCATGAAGGGATGTAAAAGAGAAAAAAACCCCACACAAACAAAAAATAGCCTTTAAAGTGCTAAAACACTTTATTTATTTTTTTTTCCTTAGCAAGGCTTGAAGAGCATAGTTTGCAGTTTTCCTGCTGCAGAGCAGCCTCCAAGATCAGTCTGCTGTTTTGCAATGCTGGACTCTATCCAGCATAATGAAAACAGGGAGATAATTTCTGTCTTTTTGTTTTGTTTTGTTTTTCTGTTTGGATGCAATTACTAGTGTCTTTTATTAGACTTAATTCTATTATATGTTCCCAGCTCTGGCTCTAGACCTAATTACCACTTCTGGAAAATTACTACTGTACATACTACACATCATATTCTTCACACCCATGTGATTCCCTGTTCGTTTAAAATGTGCAAATATTTAAGTTTCTGTCCAATCCAGACCATGATAAAATAGTAATAACTCCCTTTCCTGCCCTTAACTTCATGCACAAACAAGACCAGCCCCTAAACTATTCCTGTGAACAGGGAACTGGACTTGTTGGCCAGATCTGCAGTTGTTTCCTGAAGTGCTACTGCGGCCTGTGCATTAAAGGTTTCACTACATAAACTGTTCAATTTAGATGACATACAGAGAATAAAATTATTGTGCCATGCTGTAGCAAAAATCTGCAGACTGCAAAATTTGTCTGAAGAAGAAAAAACAGTTTTAGAAAAGTAAGAATTTTCCTACATATGTCCCCAAGTCTAGCACTGATATGGAAGTAACTTTGCTTTAAACACTGAAATGAAACAGTAAAATTTGACATCAAGCAAGAAGTTCAAGTAAGAAGCCACCGTGAAAGACCAGAGGTAGAAAGTAAAGCAGGAAGAGAAACATCAATAAAGATAGGTGACTTTGGAGAAGGAGAAAGGAATAATTTTTTTCACTAAAAATGCTGCTTCAGCAGTGCCAGAATTATTCACTAACTTGGCAAACAGTTTCCATTGAAAAAGTTTGGTCATGTTGACATCTTTCTTTTTTTTTTTCAGCACTTCCAAAGTGTTATTAAGGAGTGTGATTGCAAGACAAGTCCATAAAAGCCTGAAGATACTCTGATGTATGTTGCAGAACGGCAGAATGGCAGTTTGCATAATCTCCACTTACCCCTGAGGAGATCCACCTCTGAAGGTCATCCCTGTGCAGCCAAATGGGACTTTAGATGCCTAGGGATCGATAGGTGGGAGAGAATCCAACCTTTTTCTCCAGTGAAGTCTTCACAAAATGGAGTCTGTTACAGACATTCAAATGTCTTTCTCTAGTCCATTAATCAAAATATTAGCAGTGCAAGTTACAACAACACTTGCAGTCTGACCCTCATAAAAAAAGGAATTATATATTTTGTACCTGTGTTACTTGGCTCAGAATGGACCTGAAACATATCCAAGGATTTTTTTTACTAATAAGAAATTTTCTATTTGTCTCTGTATAAAATAGTGTATTTGGAGCATCTGTCCTCACTTTTTTGGGGCCAAGTCAAGGATTTCGCAAGAACATGCTTTTTTCACCAGGTCTGGTCCACTGACATGTATATAGCCATCTTGTGCTGATGTCAAATATGGATATCTATGCTGGAGAGACTAAATCTACACAGTCATTAGGCAAAAAACCCCAAAAATGACTAAACCCAAACTTAATAGATTTGCTTGTGCAACCTGTCTATATTTTTTGCAATAAAACTTTTCACAGTAGTGTAGACAAGTCTTTCATTTGTACCATGGTAAAATCTAAGACATGATTCTCTATTGCCCAGCACTCACCTCAGAGTCCATTTTCAGGAATTCTATTTACCATTCTTGTGGCAGACACAGATGAAAGATCAGACACAGTCAATGATGTTTTCAGTTTATCCCACTCTAACATCAAACATCTCTGTCACGGTGACAATGGGATCATAGTCGAGTACACATTAAAATCTAGAAAATCAGCTCAACATTGTGTTACTCCAATACAGATTACAGAGCCTTTGGTTGTTAAGTTTCTTGTAAATGTTAATCCATCCCAGCCATTTAATTCTTCATCCTGGACATTTTGTAGCTGGGTGCCTGTATATAACTGCTGTGCTTTGGGCTGAAGTACGAGCAGCAACCGTTTTATGGGTGTGTTGTTAAAACTCTAATATTATGAGATTCATCAAACTAAGTAACACTGCTAATGTAAGAGTCTCTTCTTGCCCAATGAATGATTTATAACAAAAGAATAGACTTCTTTATTAAAAGGTTCTCATGCTCTAGAGGCTCTCGTGCTCATACAGATAAGAGCTGCCACTGTTGTGTTAGAAGAAATACACTTTTCACTGTGACAAAGGAGGCAGGAAAAGTGCATCCGTCATTGGCCTTCCATGATTTTCTTTCTTTCCTCTTCTCTGGAGATTAGTTTGCACAAAACTATATTGATAGATTTACCAGTAAAGTTTTTGAAATTGGTATTTATAATTAATTTTTTTTTGAAAATATTAAGGCTATGTTTGGTTATAAAACTTAGTGGGGCATATTTTCAACACTATCTGATGACTTGATTTTTCAGCTTCCGGTCCAAATCTTATGCACCAAATATGCTGAATGCTTCCAAATGCTTCCAAATATCCTGAGGAATAAAACTGAGATATTTCTAACTGCAAATTGATTAGGTCATTCAAACTGTGGGCACACAGTTATTTCCTGCAAAAACTCTGAACTTATGAAAGAAAATTTTCCTCAGTTTGTTCTCATGCAAAGAGACCCCTAAACTGTGCAGAGAGTCTATCAGTTGCTATCAGTTGCTAGCAGGCTATCAGCTGCTGAGCCCACTGACTTCCAAAGCTGCAACACAGCTAACTACAACCAGCTGCTAAATATGGTCTGAATCCAGCAAAGCACTTTGGCATGTGCTGAGCTTTGTCAGGGTGACTATTTGGATAAAAGTCACTGAGACTTTCCATATACCTAAATTTCATGTGTTAGTGTCAAGGTGGATTAGGCCTTTCACACACTTTGCCTCATACCCACACATAGGTATGGTTGATATATGCCTTAACATACCAGTGGCAAACATAAGCGGTTAGTCCCTGCACAAAAACAAAATTAATGGAACAGAAGAAATTCCTAGAAATCTCTTAACAAATTATGTGGTTGTCTGTGCAGTTTTCCAGAAAACAAAGAAAAGGTATTGGTGCAGTCATTTATTTATAATCTTTTAAGTATGTAGTCGTAACAGAGTCTTCTAAACTAGATTCCCTGTGATGACGGATGGGTTCATCAGCAGTGTTCCAAGCTGCATAGGACATTTGTACATGGATTTGTGCTGGCTATTATTATGTAGTAAAACCTATACAGGAAATAATAACTGGAATGCCATACACTAGATACAATTCAGAAATGTTTCCCACACGATTATAAAGGTTGTCGTGTTGCAGGAAGACCACTGTGACCGTTATCAGATGCTTGCTCTGGGAAGCATGTAGGTCTGTGCATCTCTAAATGGAGTCTGTATTATAGTGAGGTAATATTCACCCTGCCACCCCTTCTTGTTACATGTAGAAGTCTCACAGCATGATTGGGGGACATTGCAGTTTTAACAATGCTCAGTCTTTCTCAGCTAATAACCATGAAAATTGTCAAGAGAGCACACTGCATCCTTGCAGCCACCTTTCCCACCTTGTGTCCCAGCACTGATTACAAGACTAAGATGTGCATGAGGGAGGAGGAGAGCCTGTTCATCCCCAGCCTAACTCAGTTATGCTCCCTCTGTTGAGACTGCTGCAAGAGTGTTTTATTCATTTCTCATTATGTTCTATCATATGTGTCAAGTGGCTGTCACAGAAATCCATGAGACATTTTCTAGTGGAGTCCTCCCTCTCCAGGGACAACGGCTTGAGGGCAGAAAGAGAAAGGCCTGGGAAGCAGAGGCCCTCAAAGGATTTAAAGTGGAATTAAGGAGTGAGAAGCATGGAAGTGAGAAGACTGTCCTGGGAAGAGAGCGACAACTTGCAAAAATAGAGAGGCAGTGCACAAGTGGGCTTAGGAAACAAAAGGATAATAAAGACCCAGAACTGGGCCCTCATGTTTTATTTATCTTGGATTCCTCTCCTGATCATTCAACACTGCTCAAACTTTGACAAGAACAAGACACCTTCTCATAAGATGTCGCAACAGTGACAGTTAAGTACAACATAAAGGTACATGAATGAGACGAGACGTGCACATTGACGCATCTCTTACATAAAATTTATAGAAGGACCCTTTGTGGGAGATAACTCTTTTGGAAAAACCTACTCAGTGCTCATCATGAATGCTTTGGGTGCCCTGCATTGAGGTGCAGGCAGCAGGTTTTATGTATTTTACTTCTCCTCTAGACACTTTGATAAAAGTAGAAGTTCATACAACACACAAATGTAATTCCAAATTGAGCACCTCTCAAGATACACATTTTCTCTGTGACTGACAGTACAATTGGGAGACATTTGCTGCACAAAGGAAAAGTGCAAGGAGTTGTCTGTCTGGCTAAGCTTACAGCGTCATTATTATATTCAGAGGTGTTTACGTGCAAGACTCAAAGAGCCAAAGTGCACAGAAACATACATAAAGTGCTGCTCCTCAGAATCTGCAGAATTCACATTCTGTGAAAGTCAGAGATTAAGGGAGTAATCTGAACAATCAGCAGTGCATGTGTCTCATATACTATGTACGATTTGAAGTATCTATCCCTCAATTTTTTTCTGTAAAACTAACATCAGTGTTTACCTATAAACAGATCCAGAAGTAATTTCTGACTATACTCTGCTTTGTATACAATGCTATTATATAAAGAGCTCAACCAGCACGTCTGCCCGCCTAGATGTATGTGTTCTCCTACTCCAGCTGCCAACAGCCTAAATTATTCAGCAAGCCCTGATCATGCCAAGTTTTTAGTCAACAATGGAGATCCTGCCAAAGAGCTAATAATGTTTTAAAAAAAAGGAAGCAATGTTTGTGACAATTAACAGAGCCTGCAGCCTGCAAAAAGAGTTGGACTCATTTGTAAAGGAAAATTTAAATGATATGCTTCATTATAAATGGTCCCATGCAACATATTGCTAATCAACCAGAGCAGCTTCTTTTTTTCACCTCCCTTCCTATCAGATAAACCAAACAGCAGCATGAGCCAAAGTTCTTGGCCAGTGCTTGCTATAGCTGTAAATGTGGTGTGGTTATCTATCAGTATCATAATCGGCTCAGATCAAACTGAATAATTAGCACTAAAGTGGATGAATAGAGCCCCAGCCTCTTATCTTGTCTATTAATAATAAGTATAACTTCACAGCCAAATCAAGAGGTATGTTATTGTACCCCTGAGAGCCTGTTTGGGTAAAACCTCATGCGACCTCACCACCATAAGCAGTGCAGATGGGACGGTGTGTGCCTGTAATGATGAGCTGTCAGCTGCCAGCCCCCCCTCCAACTCCGCAGCTCAAAGTGGAGGCGAGAGAAGATAAACAAACCATACGCAAACACGAGAGCCATTTGTGGGACTCCTTCCTCCCCCCACCTTCCTTAATCACACCACCTCAATTAATAGTAGTTGCCTTTTATATGACAGAGCTTTGCAGACAAGCAGCTAAGAATAGCTGGTGTTTTTCATCCAAGCTTTGTTTTACTACAAACTTTAAGTCATGTTTTAAAGTGGTACTGGGATGACTACAAATTGCTGAAAGTCTTACAGATAACATCCAGACCCACTCTTCCCATATTTAAACCATGGCACATAACATGTTATTATTGTGCAGTGTCCAATGCAATAATTATCATTATACTTTGTACTGCATTACAATATGAGATCCTCATTTTGGGATCTCTAAGTGTTTCAAGCCACATTTATCTGATTAGTGTAAATGCAATTTTGCTTATTTGAATAACTATAGAAGTTAACTCAAAGGAAGGTTTTCAAGATTTGCAAGGGAATTAAGTGCTTTTACTCACTGTTTGGGAAATGCTTAGTGCAGCCAATCTGCAGTTTACTATACACATTCACTTTGGTTTTATTGACAGAGATGACTGTAAGATGCATTGCTGTAAGCAGCCTGATTATTCAGCTCACATCAATCACAGAAGCAGTTTTATCTGAGGTAGCTGAATACTTTTTGAAATATTCTCTCTGCATTGTTTGTATCTGAACTGGGATGAACCTAAACCAGACAATTGTTGATTGGATTTGCTTTTGTGTGTTCCAGAGGCTCAAGCTGTGCTTTCCCTTGTGATGTTTTCCTATGAGACTTAAGTTATGAAAAGAGATTTGGCTTGCCCCGTTACAAGAAGTGGCTGAGGTAGGGAAGAGAAGGAGAGATTACATGTCTTCCCCCTGTAGAAAAACTGTTGGTGAACCTTGCAGTGCTGTCTGGAGAGGGAAGAAGTCTTTTGACCTTTTATTAGAAGCAGATGAAGGCTGACTGTTGTTGGGATCTGGAACACAGCAAGAAGAGTAGATAGAAGTCTGGATTAATGAGAAAGCATTAGCATTAGTGCTACTGTGTATAATAGGATTAAATGTGGCTTGTGGCTTTTTTTTTCCTTTTTTTCCTTTTTCCCCCCCTTTTTTCCTTTTTTTTTTGTGTTTTGTTTTGGTTGTTTTTTTTTTTTGTTTTTGTTTTTGTTTTTTGTTAGGTATTAAACACTTAGTAATGCAATTAATTTTTAATAATTATTTATTACAAAGAACAAAACAGACAGAAAGTATCCCCAACAACCAAATGCCAAACTCACTGTAGAGGACACTGATACCTGCACTTAACCATGGTAAATATGCAGCACATTCCTTATAGACTTGAGCAGTTACCTTTGTGTCAGCAAAGAAGACAGCCACAGTGGTTTCAGGGGAGTAATTCCTGATAGGAACACTTCCAGGCTGCATTAAGGCCACATTTGGGCAAGTACCTGTGTATTTTTGATGGCAAAGACCAGGAAGATTTAAAGTCAGAATACAAGTCCTTAACAAACTGTCCAGGTTCAGCTCTGTCCTGATTTGACCTCAAATAAATCACTTGAAAACTTCCACTGGCTTCAGGGAATGTCTGATCAAGCCAGGTTTGCAGCTAGACTAAAATGCCAATACACAGTTTCATATCAAAATGGCTTTACACCAAGTCGCCATTTCTATATGGGCACAGGGGAACATTTATCACTTTGAGTTGGTGAAGCCAATTTCCCAAAGATGGGTTGATAAACGAGAGTCAGGAATACTAAGTACTCAGATTTAAAATTAATTGTTTGATGTACTTTTCATGTGTACAGAAAATTATCTGTCACTGACATCAATGGCTTACAGTAGATATTTTTTTTAAATTAAGAGAAACCAGAGAGGATTGAGGTGGGAAGGCAGGACTTGTGGAAGGCTGAGCCCTGAACCATGACTTTCCACCTCTCACGAATGACACCAGGATTAAGCTGAAAGGATCCCTTTTTCAGCTTGTTCTTTTTTGAACTTCTTTGCCTTCTTCTGTGCCTTCATAATCCAAAATGAAAAGCTTAGTAAAGAAAATCAAATTCGGATTTACATGTATGCCATCCAGCTTTGTTCTAATCTTATTCATTGTATTCAGAATGAGAAAAAGTCTGTTATTTCACTTAATTCAGTCAGTCACATCTCTGAAAAGTGGAAGCTTGAATGCATTTAATTGATGACCTGAGACCTGTGCCAATAAAACTCTCCACCTCTTGTCATCCCCGAGATAACAGGCCGAGATTCACCACTTCGCCCATTTTGCTCCTTGCTGTTCAGTTAACTTCTTTCTGAACATCCATCTGGCATTATTGTGCTTGCTTAGCAAAATTCAGGACAAATAAAAAAAGGGAAGATATTTTTTTCAAATTCTAAAGTAGCTGTTAAGCTACATCTGCCCATTCAATTCAACCACCAGCAAAGACTGACTCTGCCAGACATGCAGCTGTACTTGCAGCCGTGATTCAAGTCTGGAAATTCATTTCCAGACTCACTAAAAATCTACTGGAGAGACATACAATGAGTAATATTTTCTGTTTTGTGTATGTATGGATTTGATATAGACAGAAACTTGGCAAGAGAACCTGCTACACGTTTCCAACAGCCTATCCCTGTAGACTAAGTGTTAAAATATATATGTATACACTCACAGGCCCACATTTATACATACTGAGATACACAGACTGCCTTTTATGTGTACATATATATATATATATATATACACATGCATGTGCAACCCCTTCTATTCAGTCGGTCAGTTGGTAACATCAATTCTCTGCTAAAAAACAGGGGAAGAGAAAATTATAGGGGTTTTTTGTTAGAGTATGTTACCTGCAAGTGCAGACCCAAGTTTAGTAATTGTGCTTTTGTTGCACCCAGACTGTAAAATATTTATGGAGACAATGTGATTTGGGTCAAGGCATTAAATAAAGTAAAAGTTTCTTTATTCAATATGTGATGATCAGTATTCCATATTAAAAACCAGAGGGAAAAGTGTTCAAATGAAAAAATATGCTTAAAACAAATTCATTTGTTCAAAGCTCATAAATGTTTTAAGAAATGCAGACAAACAAGTCTTGAAATCCATATTTACTGTACACAACTGAAAAAACTAATAGCATTTATTTAATCCAGAGGGAGAAGTGACTAAAAATTTAGTATTTCATGATCAACAAAAAATATTTGTCCTTGGAAATTACCATAGTATTTATTGTCAGGCAAGTTACAATAGAGTTATAGCTCTTCTCTTGATAAATTAATAAAGCTGTAAGGTCAACATTGATCTAGACAGAAAATATTTCCTCCAAGTCTGAGAATATTTTTTTAATCTTCAATTCTACAATATTTCTGCATTAAAATATGTGGTGAATGCAAGGTGAATTTACTTGGCTATGAGACTTCCGCTTTCTAAATACAGAAAGACCTGATCCCATAAAAACTTAAGCACAGGCTTGACTTTACACATGTAAGAGGTCACACTTGCACTTCAAGTTGTGTGTTTGTAAAAGAAAAGCAACTTAAACATCCAAAGATATTAAGCACTGCTGACCTGCATGCACTTAATCCATATGAAATATATATCTAAAATACAGTATACAGATACGTGACTGTGCAATTCTTGCCTGATTGAGAAAGACAATAAAGCATTATTTGGCTTCCTTACTAAATGGATGTCACAAGAATCTACTCAGTCTTTAAGGCCTCACCAGCTCTGAATCTTCCTACCTACAATTTTTCTCTTTCACCGTGTACACCTTAATATTCAGTTTTCTACTCCTCCTGTTGGCTTAGTCTGTCAGTCTGTCACCTTCTCTTTCTGAAGCTGAATTTCATTGTCCCTTATACAACTGACACATAGAACACTAGACCTGACAATTTCTTTTTTTAATTTCCCCTTTCAAAATTTTAAAATGCCACAGTGCTTAAAATAGCAACTGGGTTATTATGACTCAGAAATGGGTTGCCAAGGCTGGAAGGTGCTATGAAGGCTCCATATATGTGCTGGGTAATGATGGTCACAGCCCGGGTCTGATATCACGTTTGCTCTGAGCTACCAGTAGAGTCAGGTGCCATGGCTTGCAAAACCTGCTAAATTGTGAAGGTGCAGTAACTCATTGTGTGTCCAAGGCAGTTAGTTGTTGTTTTATTTGTTTTAATCTCCTAAAAATTAAAGACAAGAGAATCATGCTTTTGTGACTTTTAAGCACTGTCAAGAGGATCTCGATATTAATTGGAACTTTGATAACGATTCACAACAATTTATGCAATCTGCATCCTATTTCTCTTAATTTATACTTTGAATTAATTTGTTCAGGGTATTTTGCACTGCTTATGCCTTGTCTGTTTGTTCCTAATACATCTGACCCACTGCTGCATAAGTAGAAGCAAAAATGCCACTGAACCCTCACAAAAATCTTTGAAATAGATAGATATGTGTTACAGAAGTAATGTATCATAAAGGAATTCAGCCTGTGTCTTCTGCAAAAAGCCAGTTAAACACATGAAATTCAATACCCAATTGACTTTAAAATACTCCCTTAGAGAGTCACTGTTACAGGCAGAGTTTTCTTGTGGCAGCTCTGTTTTTCTCCTCTATTACAAAAATCTCTTTGGTGACTTTCAACCCCAGATAAAGGAATGGAACACATCTTGGTGAACCTTTACCAGATACCTGCATGTAGTCAATTTGAGCCAGAAAGGGACTTACTGACCCTAAAGGACCATCAATGCTTTGTGATAAGATGGGAGAAACAATATTTGATTTAGACACCATTTAAATAATTTATGATCTTACTTTTGCTCTTATCAAAACACTTTCTCGGCTAATGTGAAAATAGCACCTCAATATCTTCAGAATCAGTCAGCTCCTTTTGCTTGATTCCCAGTTATTAGAAAATATAGTTGTATTGTCACATTTATTTCCATAAAGTTGTGCTGTCATGAGAAAGTATTTGAAAAAGTCTGTAATAAAATAAACTATCTACATTTTACTTTTAAAATATTCTGAGCTTATAAGCTATATATACAATACTATAAACTAAAACCATTGCAATATATAAATAATTTCTATAGATATATATAAATCCCCACAGAAACAGACTGGCTATACAAGAATATTTTTGTAACAAATGGACAAAATGGAGGAGGAAACATATTGAAAATAAGAATGCCTAGCTAAGGAGTGTCTCTGAGGTACTCTCGAGACACAAACTGCTGTCTAAATTCAAGATAGGCAGCAGAAACGAGTTGCTTCTGTGCAGAGAAGAAAGACAGTTTCTTCTTTTCCCTTTCTTGTCGTGGAATGACCCCTCTGACTCAAAATTCAGTAGGGTGGACTTCCTTCTCTGTAACGTACAAACTGCGATGTCACTTGCTTGGATCACAGCAGAGCACAGCCTTCTGCTTGCTTGCATTCTGCTTTCACATTCTGTTTGTCACAGACCTTGCAGCAAAATATCCAATTTTATATGTTTGGATTAAAATTCCCGGAAAAGTATCAAGGATTCCCTCAACAATGCTCTTTTCCTCAATGTGTAAACAAAACCAAAGCCCAGACCTCTCTTCTTTGTATCCCTGAAGCCTTCTTGAGGACTGACAGTTTTCTTCTTCTTCAATACCTGAAACACCTCCAAGGCAAAAAACACAAAGACTTTAGACGTGGTGGTGGTGCTTCTGAGTAGGTTACCACACATCCAACATGGTTCAGATGGATGTGACAGTGCAGCAAAGAGAGAGTTTTGACACATGTTACAAAAAACATTGTCATACTTTTGAATTTGTGATAGATGTAATTCATCATTATCCATTTTGCTGGAAACTATGATGGTTTGACAATTTGTATCATGAGCTACCCTTCACATCAGTTAATGTGAGTAACCTACACAAGACTTGAAAGCAACCTGTCCCCAGAAAGGTTAACATATAGTGGTAAACAGCCATTCATCAGTGTCCTTTATGTTCATGTCTGGAGAAAGAAGGATTTCACCAACAGTATATATTTCTTTTGGTCTTGGTGCCACTGATAATTGCTGTTCTTTTTTGATCCATGCTGGATTTCGTATGGATGTCAGTGGTACATGTACTTGCACTATATTTATTAGTTCACCCTGTGTTACCTGCTCCTGTATAAAGCTGGTACTGTCTGACTGTCAGATTTTAAGGCTGGGATGACTAATGACTTCCCACAGCTAACTGTTAGAAAGACAGAAGCTTTTTTAATTGGGTCTTCCTGTCAGCTAAAACAAATGTCTTCTCTTCACTCTGTATTGGAAGGGTGTCATCCTGAACTCACTCATCCTGTGAACAGTCCTGTCATCTTTATTGATTCAGGACCAAGTTTGATCCTCATGGTGGCTGGGTTTCTAAGGCATATAATATATGTATAATGCTTAACTTTCAGCATACCAACACGGCACATCATGACTGTTACACATATTCAGATATATTTTCCTTCATTTCTTCAAGAGCATAGAACAATGCTTTTTCTGGCCTTCTTAAATAATCTGGTAAAAAGGATAATTCTTGCTAATTGCATTCTCCATGTTATTAATCTTTTCCCTTTTAAGATATAAGAAAATCTATAACTTTCACTTACACAGCAGATCTAAAATTTCCAGCCCCTGCACGAGGTGTTAATACAAGTCACTAAAAACCTAAAACACAACATTAATTAATCCCACTAAGTACATATTTTGTGCCCTCTACACAGTGAATTTGGCTGAGTCATCACTGCAATAATGGTACCAAAGATATGGACCAATGCCAGCCAGAGACACTGACTTTGTTTTCAGTGTTAGTAGGGAACAATCACTTTGCACTTGTGCCTCTGCAAAGTAAAGTCAGAAAGGCAGGACCATACAGCTATATATGACGATGTACATTCAAGATACAGGCAAGGAAGAAGCAATACCTGTGACTTTATTGCTATCTGCTGAATCAAAAAAATTATTTCAATTATAATTTTAATCAGATTTTTTCTTTTTTTTATTTATTGATTTTCCCAATGATTATACAATTTCAATTACACCATTAAAATATGCGTAATTTAAAATATTTTTCTTCTAAAAATAAAAGTATACAAGAAATGTAAAAATACAAGTACACACGAGTATAGTGACAAAGTCATATGAAGTGGATGTACTTGAATTGTAATAATGCATGGTCTATCTCAAAGAGAACACATAGGCTTTACGTTACAAAGAGAACTGAGCTGAAGACTTAAACCACTTTTTTCAAAAGACTGAAATAGTCTGTCCCCTGAGAACCTTAGATACCTCTTTCACCTTATATGCTAAATCTTGTTTTATATTCTGTAGATGCCGATCTTGTCTCTATGTCTGCTTACTGATGTTCAGCCCTGCGGGTATGCTCCTTCAGGTTTTTTTTTTTTTAACTGAGATTTGGGAACAATAGTCTAAAGTTCAGAGGCGTTACTGTAACCTTGGCCGTATATATCTTTGAATTAACTGTTTCAATGCTGCTTTTTCTGAGCATAGACTTGTGTGAAGTAATTTTACTCAAGTAACATCTTGCCAGGTACTTGAAGCATTCCCTTGCATGAATTATCAGGGAGAGGATCATGAACGCAGGAGAGCCAACAAAGAATGTGTTAACTGCAAGTTAGTATAGTAAAAAGTATCTAATGTCAATTAAATCAGTGTACGGGTACACCGGAAAAATAGGTTTGTCAAAACACAATGATAAAGGTAAATTAAAACATCAATATTTATAAAAAGCTATCCTGATCTACAGTTACAAAGTTGCTGTAGTGAAACCTGGTGCTTAAATGTCAGTGGGATAAAATGTTCTCATAGATATGTTCTTTCACTACAGAGTTAATGTGAATCCTGACCACTGGGGTCAGTCAAGGCCACATGAGAGCAGACACATTGCAAATTTAGTACCTGACATACCGAGGAACTGCCACCCTAAAACATCTGAAGGCATGTGCCTTAAAATTTGGGGACTCCTATATGTTGAACAGCTTTTTGATTCTTTCTCAGTAAGGTGGGGCGAACTTGATCCTCATGTCATGAAGTGGTTCTGTGGGGATGGCAATGAAGGACTAATGGCACTCAAGTAGCGTAGTATATATTGTCCCTAAAATTCACAATTCATTCATTCAAGACAGGCTCACTTAGTTGGAGCTGCAAGTGCCCATATTGCTTGGGATGAAATCAGTGCTAAACTGGGGTGGTAAACATTGGCATGCTGTGAGGACTGGGGACAGGACACAAATACTTATCTGGGTGAATTGGCATAAAGACACATACCGGCCAGCACAGCCCACTTTCTGCTGACCTTTGCATGCTTTCCAGCCCAATCTCACTCACACAACACCTAAAAAGACCAAGAGCTGATCTACAGCCAACCAGAAATAAAGCCTCTACAGGACAGGGCTCGTGCTGTCTCAATACTAGACTAAACAATCTGACACCCAGTTGCAGTGTGTGAGTGACAGAGTCAGGAAAATAAACCAAAGAGGAAAAATAGTGTCCTTGCCTCAAGCAAAGATACAGAGGTAGATTATTGTTTTGCATGCAGTGCCAAAGATGTGAGTGTATATCTTATTTTTAAAATATTGTAGAGCAATTTCTCTCCTTTCCCTAAAAATCTTCCGGCTGGTTAATTTCATAGATATCAACTGGAAGGCAGAGTTGCCAGCTCCATGTAACCCACCCCAAACCTAACAGCTGTACTTGTGCACATGCAGCATCGAGCCATCTGTGCAATGTAGCACAAAGCACTTGACTTAGTAAAGGACAAGAAAGAAAGGCTTTAGTGCTGTTAAGAAACCTTTCTTCTAAGGAGTGTTTTGGCCAACGTATGCCTTGTTTCCTGGGAAGTGTGCAGAAACGGGTGTCTTGGAAGAGCCCCGAGGAAGTCTGGCTGAGCGAAAAGCATTCCTTCTGTGGGCTTGTGGTGTGTGCACACCACTGTTGGTGAAACAAATGGTAGCCATATGCTTCATCCTGCTAGCTAGCTAGGCATATGTGACCACTGCCCTCCTTATACCAACTCCTCTGCGTTACCGCTCAAAAATCCAGCACCCTAGGAAGGACCGATCTTGTTGATGTGATCTTTGCCAGGACCCATACCTAGGAGCATGGAAGACATGGCAAAAGCAGATTCCCTCTCCTTCAGTGGCTGACTTCAATCTGGCTAATTTGCCTTTGTAAGAGGAATGAGTAGGGGGTTGTTCTTTTCCTTATTCCCTGGTGGCTGTGGATTAGAATGGTGACAGGGAATGATTCAGCAATCACTAGGTGACATTCAGGTTTGACGGATATGTTAACACTTTCATTTTATTTATTTCTTTTTAGAGCAATAATGCAGATCAAATACCTGACTTTTCAAAAACATGCTGATTTTACTCTATTATGCTCTTTACTGGCACAGCTTTTGACTTCCATTTGGCTAGTTACCTACAATGATATTGGAAAATGAGAACAGTACCTGGACTGCAGTGTCACTAATTCACTCTGGGTATGCGACGTGACAGTTCATTGTCTGTGCAGACAAAGTGTCAGTTTCAAGTACCTTGAAATGAATTTAATAAAATTATACAAAGAATTAATTGCCTAAGAATCTTGGGCTCAAGTCATGCTTCCCTGGAGGTTTTGCATGGTGTTCTCTTTAGGCTGGGAAAGAAGATAGGATCTGGATTCAGCCAGTTTTGGACTCCTTCTTTAGACTCCTTCTTTGGACTCCTCCTCCCTTGTAGGAGGGAAATCTGAACTATTTTTGTAAAATATCTTAAGTATTTGAGATTATTTCTTCATAGATTTTTGTATCAGGGTCGATTCTAATTAAAACATGAATACAGCCCTGGGCTAACCATTAATTCAAAGCATTTTGCATTTGAGTCTTTCAAGACCAATCAGCGTCTTTGAGAAGAGTGAAGTAAGTCTCTTTTATAAGAATACCCTTGAAAAACAGGTATTGCAGAAATATTCCATTGCCAAGTATATGACAGTGGAAATAAATTTTGCTTGATGTGATCAAACTGCTTTTTAGACAAACTGGCAACATATTTGTTAGATACATGGAAGAAAGGAATCAATAAAGTATATTTCAAACTGCAACTGAGACATACACAGATGCTTATTCTCACTCAGCTGGTATTTTTGTTGGTGGAGTAAAAGGTTGATAGTGTTAACAGGAAAATGTAATCTTTGCTGAGTCATGTTAAAATGAGTTCAAATATTTGTAAGAAGATGAAATCCATGGTGGATCTTTCTCATTGAAGCCTGAATGAACATTGTGGGTTGCTATATTATATGTATTTTTTTCAGTAAATTAGCTAAAACCCCTTAAGTAGTGGTGGAGTTTCAGTCACAAGGAACTCCTGATTTGCTTTTGCTTTTCAGTGGATTCTGTCCTGCAAGGCAGTTACTGTTTGGATTGTTATGAAAGTCACAATTCATACACTATAAAGATAGGTACAAATGCTGCCATCACTGAAATGCATAAATCAGCTTGCAGCTTCTCTGAAATCAGATGTAGTTCGAATGTTGAACAGTTATTTCAATGGGAATGAGAGTCTAATTTCTTCAATAAATGAAATTAAGAGATCTAATGGTTGATTGGCAAGTGTGTAGGTGGATCGGATGACTAAAAAGTAGGAACCTCAGAGAGGAAAAAAGTGGGAAATGATACTTCAAAATATTTTGGCATTAGAGAGAGTGAGAGATTACTCTGCTAATATGGATTTCATATGTGAAATTCTGGGACTGATGAAAAGTAGTCTTCTCATATTTTATGTAGTCTTCTCATACTTTATGTAAACATACTGTTACAATGTACAAAGATTGCGGAGTAGTTTGATAAATTTTCAAACCTGTGAAATGGGCATATTTATATGTATTTTACATAATTTCCAGAGGACTACTGAAGGAATAGGGTTATGTTGTTGTTCTTCACACCGGAAAAACCGGTAAGAAAGCTACATGCTTGAGAGCAGGCATGGCCTAGGTCTATCTAAATGAATATGTTAACAGCATGGAGCCAAAAAAAAGGGGAAATAAGGGAATTTGGAGATTTGGCCAGAATTTATATTATATCATATTATATCATATCATATTATATTATTACATTATATTATATCATATTATATCACATTATATTATATTACATTATATTATGCCGGAAAGCAGAGCAGCAGTTAGTGTTAATGGGAAATCTGAAGGAGGCTGTAGCAGAACATACAGATGGATTCAGCTGGACATGAAGATGATTGCAATGATATGGCAGAAATTAATGTCTCCCATGTTCAGGTGCAACTGAAGCTGAGCTTTCACTGATATTAACTTCCAGTTTGGTTTGAACTCGTATCACATTATCTTTTGAACCCTCCAAAAGAAAGCAGCTGCTTTCTCATCAGAGACTTTGAACCATCCTTTTACTTAAAGGTATCTGGAAAAAAATTTTCCTGCTGGAGGTTTGCTCCCTGGTATCTTGTCCAGTTTTGAACTTGATATCACTGACCAGACTAAACTTCTATGTTGCAATCAACAAAACATACAAGACAATTAGGAGACTTTTATTTTATTACACATTTCCTCTGGTAGAATAGAGTCTGTGCTTCCTGTAATCAAACATTTGGACTAAAAGGAAAACAGCAGCAGTCTGCTGCTTTAACAGGAGAGAAATGAAGGCTGAAAATTAATTTTGAACCACTCTCACACGAAATGTGTGGTTGTGCTTAGAGGCAGGTGTTTTGATATAGGTTTATTCAATCTGCAGTGAAACAGTTTGCTTTTTCTAAGTAGAAAAACTGAAACATTTTAGTAGAACTGAAATTTTTTTAAGAACATTCCTATGAATATTCTATTTTGTGCTGAAAAAGCATTTATACAAAAAAATCACCAGACAGCTCTGCTGTAATTCTTGCTGGATTTAGTAGTATTTGTATTATATTTTGTTAAGTAAATACACAGGCCTTCATAGATCTTGTCTTTTTATAACATTTAAAGCTAAATTTTAACTGTGAAAGTTAGAAACTGAAGATCAAGTACCTGTTCAGTACCTTGAATTTCATCTCCATTACATGTGGAAACAAACATGTTCCAAGAATTTTCTCTCTCCTCTTGTCTCAGCTTTTGATAAGCTTCTGAAAAGAGTTGGGGCCCTATCTTTCTGCCATTCCTGGGAGGAATGAGAGCTAATACAAATGGATTGATCTTGAGAGCAAAGTTAGAAGATTAAGAAAACAGGTAACAGACTTAGCCAACCCCTCTCTTTGCCTCAAGAAGCCACTTTGCCTCAAGGAGCCACTTTACAGACCATTGCAAACTCATTCATAATCTATAAAATGCAGCTATCTATCACTTTTACTAGGTAGTGTCTGTACCAATAGCTGGGATAAAATGAGATTATGTGTTGGTTGCTGATTTCTCACTGTAAGTCCACAGTCATATTAGCAGTTAGAGGAGCTCTGTGGGGTAAAACATCCACATACCACAGGACCCAGGAGACCTTATTAAGCTTAATAGTTCAGAAATGCTATGAGCAGTTATATAAAAAATTAGAGCCTGGCATCACGCACAGATGAACAGATATTTCTCTATTCTTTCAATTTCTCTCTGTGATCTGCATGGGAGATGGAAGCATTCTTGAATCTCACTGCAGTTATGAGAGAGAAAGAGAAAAGATGAATTAATTTAAAATCTACCCCAAGGGAAAGTTTTTGGCCGTGGTGGGTTTAAAGAAGACTTCTATAAAATCTTCTTCTTAGCCTTCTTCATAAATTTACTTGACATGGTATTTTCTTTGAGGGATTCAGATACATTCATTCTGCCACTCCCAGTGCACACACTTAATTGTACAGGTTACAGAATTGGCATCTCCTGTAAACTAATCTTACCTGCAAAAAGTTTTAGTTTGGTCAATACCACACAAGCTGAGAAGTGATGATCTTGACCACAGCGTTGATTTTCACCATTTGCTGTGCTATGCACTGCATTCCCAACAGGTGGACACTCTATTGTGTTTATCACAGCCCACAGTAGTTTGAGCTGGAGAAATGGAGGCTTGGGGAAAACCTTATCACTCTTCACAACTACCTCAAAGGAGGACGTAGCAAGATGGGCATTCGGCCTCCTCTCCCAGGCAAACAGAGAGAGGATGAGGGAACTCAAGCTACACCAAAGGAGATTCAGATTGGACATCAGGAGGAATTTCTTCATTGAAAGGGTTCTTAAACATTGGAACGGATTGTCTGGGGAGGTGGTGGAGTCACCATCCCTGGCGGGATTCAAGAAATGACTGGATGTGGCACTTAGTGCCATGGTTTAGTTGACAAAGTGGAGACCAGTCAAAGGTTGGAGTCAATTATTTCAGAGGTCTTTTCCAATCTAATTGATTCTGTGATTCTGAGCTCAGTACTTGCTCTGGGAACCACAGCTGGTAGGAACATTGCCTCCTCAGGGCTGAGATGAGTAGGTGTATTATCTTCTCTTCATAGGAAGGTAAGTCAGTTCAACTACAAACAGTTATGCAGTAGTGTAAGAAGAATGATGGTACCCAAAAGTAGCCACTTTGTAGTACTTTGGGAATCAGATGAGAATTTTGATAGATCTAAAGAGTGAGGGAAATCTTAGACTTTTCATTTTGTGCAAGGAAGAATGCACTTGATATTTTACGATATTCAAATCCTGGGATCTATTTTCCTAAGAACAGTTTTATGTTGTAATGATTTTAATTTTATAGATTCACTGGAAAAGTGATTTCCCATTTTACGGCTTCTATTTGTCTTCTCAATCATACATTTTACAGATTAAAATAAGAACAGAAGACTGATATTTGTGCAGGCAGGGAATATTGCAAGATCCTTCTTTACACAAATAGATTAGTGACAAATATTAAAAGCTCAGTCAACTCTACTAGCAATTTTAATTCTCCTCCTAAAAGCTTGTGATAAATACTTCTGAAAAATGAACTCTAATGTACTTCATCTGAGTGTTTCAGAGTTTGGAGATCTTAGTGTCAGATACTAAAGAGGGTCCATAAAACTACATTTATGAAACAAGTAAAGTATGTGACTTATTTGCAAGATAAAGTCACTGCAGGTTTGACATATGGAAAGTGAGATTTCTAGTAAGTGCTCTTTGGAGTGACGATCCTATTAGCAAGTCCCTAGCCTTATAACAAGTAAGTTGTATGGTATGAAAAGTCACACTTCACAGATTCAGACAGTTTGCGCTTTTTTGCTTCTAATCACTTTTGTGAGGAGCCTGCAATCTCTGCATTAGCTGTGTAAATTGGGGAATGCTACAACGATGCTTCAACAGGAAGTTTTCAGGATTTTCCAAGGTGCATCTAATATCTTGGTAAATAATAAGTGTGTGTCCTTGTATTGTGCTCCAACAGATATTGATATTCCTACTGAATGTGATACTTTGTTGATAAGGTGGGATTTTTATTTTAGAAGATAAATTTTAATTGAAGGTGCTGTGTAGCTTTACTAATTACTTAAATATCCAAAGCCACATTCTGGATAAATTTCAATTTGGATAATATATTTGCTGCTTAGTTAAAGTTAACCTATCTTTATAATTAGATACACTGGGATACTCTAGTGGAATAACTTGAGGTCAGTTGGAATTATATTAATTTGTACCAATGAGAATCTGTCTCGATACTTTTCTTCACTTCTTGCCCTAGGATCTCACTAGGGAGGCTATTAATAGCGTGGCAGCATCACAAGGGAAAGGAAACGGGGAAAGGGGAAATTGGATAAGTCTTTAAAAATAAATTTAATCCAATGAAGACTACAGACAGTGTCAGAAATGAAATTCTAGTCATGCAGTTATTGCATACTCTCACCACAGAACAAAGTTCTCAATTTTTCACAGTAGTACTTTCTGTATTCTGCTTTTCCCTTTGTTTCTGGTAGTTGGAGTATCATGCTAATGGTTCATCATTCAGGTAAATGCTTTCCCATTATTTTAATGTATTCTTTTGTCCATCCATCTAGATTGATCTGCATCCTCTCTCAGAGTCTGAGCCAGGGGTCCAGGAAACTCATTTTGTCCTATGCTTCTGTGGCACCAGATGAACACAGTATCAGACCAGGCATGACAACAAGCAAAGCCATAGCAAGGTTCATTGGTGCTTTGGGTAGACCCTACTCCACTGGGCTTGTTTCACCTCCTGCTGAAAACCCATCATGTCTTTCCAGTCCCTACTCATGGAGCAGGAAAGGAGGAGACAGTGAAATGTCGGTGACTTGTCCCTTCTTTAGGGCTGTCTCACTCTGCTGTGTCTCTGATCATACCTATGTGTACATGCACACACACAAAAAAACTATACCCGAATTCTCCGAATTCTTTGAAAATAGATTTGGAAACCATGGAACATGATTTCAATTATTGCTTGCTTGATTGAAGTAGGTCACAGACCTGCTACCACACTAGCCTCCTCCAAGTCTGTAATGGCTCATGGAAAAGGACAGTGGGCACTCCCAGACTGATTTTCAGCTGCTCACAACTGCCAGCAAACCTTGTTCAAAAGGATGCCTTGATGTCTCATGTACGTAAATGTAAAGTGTTTGTAGTTTCTGTCTGTCAAAGTCCAAACAATAACATTGATTCTAAATACAATAATGCTTAATAAACATGCCTTTCTGTGTCAATGTCAGGATAAAACCTAAATGAGTTGAGTTAATTTAAGTTTATTTATTATATGATTTATTTTCAGTCAAAAAACAGTCTAGAGAGAGAAGACATTGTATGGCTTTCATTTGCATTTGTTTTATATTTGCGGTATTTGACATCAGATATAAATCTGTGCATATGTGCTGGTAAATACTGTCATTACTTTTTAAAAGGGGAAATGTTTACAGGAGTGTACTTTAACACAGTTATCGTATCACATCTTCAATCAAAGTCATGGACACTCTAATACTGCTTTTAGGATGACTTCTTTGTTTGTGCTAGGTTATGCTATTTTTATGCATCATGATCTGGCAATGGACATGATGTTAATGACAATATACTTTCCATTCAGCAAGCAGTACAGTTGGATCCAGCCTGATTTATAAAACAACAACACAACAACACTAGTTAGGGCATTGTATTCTACTTGCCAGATGGTTAACTCCCATGGGTTAATGAGTATACCCAAATTCTAGATGATTTAAGATGTCCTGCGGATATTTCCTTAGGTACGAGGATTGCTGGCTGTTAATTTACATGTGTACTGTATTTTTGCCTCTGTCTATTGGTCTCATGAGGATTCTGAATTTCTTTTTCTCCATAAAATGCTAATAAGCCATATTTAACACCTTCCCTTTTTGCTGCTCTGACCATCAAAACATTGTTTTCAGATTTCAAACACTTCATCTATTAGACTGAATTAGTTCCTCACAAAGAACTAGGAACTGGAAATTTGTATTTATATGCAGATACACTCTCTCACACTCAACCACATACATGTATATACACATGTATACACACACACACACAGAGACACACATATACTCTTCATCTTGTGTGTACTATTTTCATAAATCCATTTTACTGGAATTTCTCATTATTTCAACACAAGATAGTGGTTAAGCATATTAACAAATTTTTAGCAAGCTCTGAAAGTCTAGGCTATTTATTAGTCTGGAATAAATCTGGGCTTTGTTTTATACCAAAGCAAAAAGTCTGTGTTTGTGTCACAGAGGGTTGTTATCATTCTTGACAGCTGAAACCAATGAAAAGAATCTCTCTATAGCGGTATTACCTCTGACTCTGCCTAACAGGCACCCATTCACCTTGAGAGAGAGGTGTTTTAGAAACAACATGAAAGGCATTCATCTAGAGGGAAAAGACATGACTTAAGGACAGTTGTTTTATTCTTGCACATGGAAAAAAAAAAGGTGAGTAGAAATTGCAGGGCAGTATGTCAGAATTTCAGTGTTAACTGAGAGATAGGGCAAGCTGTTTTATCAGCACAGCTGGTCATCAGCCTTGTTCTGGTTTCTAACCCCTCTGTATTATCAGGTCACCTTATACCCCTCATGTACATTCAAATAATGTAGGGGACTAGGTACTAGGAAAGTTAACGAGGAACTATTGGCAAATGGAAAGAGAGAGGAGGGAAAGAGAAACAGTTCTTTTGTAGAGAGATAGAGGTGCTGACGTTGTGAAATAACTCACAGTCATGTTCCCCCTGGCATGAGTTGCTGGCATAATTTTGTGGAAGTGTCTGGCAGCTTTTCACAGGAGCCATCTTTATGGCCCCTATCACTCCCAAAAAACTGGACCCTGTCAAACCACCACAGCAAGATACTGTAACAGAAAGTTATTTTCTGGTTATCTTTTATCCTTATAAGGGACACACATTCCCTTTTACCTGTATAGAGGTTGAATCCTCGTTTTAAAAAACCCTATTAAACTCCTGAGATAAATAATATCCTGAGGCAATAAGTTTCACAAGGTCAGCAGATGTATTGCATAAATCATACATTTTTGTTTTAGATTAAATGCTTTTTCTCTACAAGTTTTTTAGCTCTATCCTCAATTTTGTTACAATGATATTTTAATTTACTTCTTACTTTTCAATTCACTCCTCAGAGCATTGCATTTGTCTTTTGTAATCCACTCATTTTCTGTGCCTAGTTCATAATCTTTTTTTGCAAGTCTCCTCAGACCTGAGTACTTGTGCAATGCTGTTCAAACTCAGAGTCCTGGTGCTGAACTGTAGTTCCTAAGCACCAGGACTATGCATATGACTACTGTTTCTACCCCTCACAGTGGCACCAACAAACCAACCTGGTATTTACAGAAGACTCCCCATCCTCTTAGAGATATTCACTGTCCACTTCTGGATTCTTCCTATCACTTCTTTCACTTAGAATAGCAAAAGTTCAAAATGAGATTTAATCTGAGGGAAAGACATCATAACTGCAACGAAAAAAGCCTTATTTTGTGGCATTCTATATGCATATTCTCCTCACTTTTTTTCTACTATAGCTGTACTGAAACAGAAAGTTTTCCTTGAACTATTAATTTAAATACCTTTTTCCCCCTGAGTCACCGCAGTTGATTTCAAAACCAGCAATGTGAATGAGGTAGATGATTTCTTCCCATCAGCATTACCTGATGAGAATTCTGTTTCCCTACTGTAAAACTGAGGTACCTGGAAATACCATCCAACTATTTCAACAGCACATAAACCAGAAGTACAAGA
This sequence comes from Climacteris rufus, assembly GCA_013398175.1. NCBI lineage: Eukaryota > Metazoa > Chordata > Aves > Passeriformes > Climacteridae > Climacteris > Climacteris rufus. The sequence continues at coordinate 1,002,182 of VZRZ01004301.1, read as the reverse complement.
TCATTAGAAAATGAGAAATGCAGCTGAGTTTCATCACCATATTAATATACCATCTCATATATCAGAAACATCTTCAAGCAAGTTTAGATTCATGGCTGAAGTGATTGGTTGATGTTCAGAAAATCTGGCCATCATATCTTGGGCACTTGGTTTTCAAGCTGGGATAATGTGACAGGGACCCAATGTGCACCCTGCCCTGCCCTGCTCAAGGGAAGAAGGAGCAGGTAGTGTAAGTTGCCATTCCATCCTGTCCACCTCCTTAAGAACATCAGTAATCCAAGTTAAAGACAAGGAGTGTTACAGCAAGGGTTCTGTCTAGACAGAGAAAGTGGGGGCATGTTGCCTATGACAATTTGGGAGCAGAATGCTGGCATGTGTGGGGTACTGAGCCACCCACAGTGCATGTGTGCCTGCGTGCCTGCATCCACACCAGCCTGGGTCAAGAATCTGCAAGACACCTTTTGTCTGACTCATAACCCAAGTTAAAGAAACCTGCTTCTCTGACTGTGACAGCCTTTTTCCAGACCTGGGTAAAATTATCAGAATCCATAATATGAAGATTTACTTGCTCAGGGACCTATGCAGCTAATTTGTACCATGAAGATATACTATCAAAAACCCTCTGAGGCTGGAAGTCAGCCTCAGATAACTGCACAGACCTCTAAAAGAGTGCTGATCCAAGTAAACACCATTCAATCTCTAGGTTTGTGCACTTTTACCAGTTTCCTTGACTCATTGTTTGCTTCATTAGGAGCACTGCCCTCTGTCTTCAAAGTACACATTAAAATAGCAGCTCATGCTCCACATACCTGTTTGGAAACCCCAAAGCCTGGATACTGCAACCAGGTCTGATGTCATGGACTGAGGCCACAGTCACTGTGACCAACCACACAGTTATGTGGCAACATCAAAGCAGAAATACACAGCTATATTGTCAGCAAAATGCCTCCTGAGGGCCCATAGTGACAAACCACTAGCACTACAGGGACTTTGTTTACAACCCTGCCCCTTCTGCCTCAGCTTTTTACATATCCACAAATGCTGCCAGGTCTGATCCCAAGGAAGTAACTCTCTCATAATTGTGGTAGGAGGTAATTGTGGCTACTGTATTACATCTTCTCTGGGAACAAATTGGTTGAATGCTGTTAATTTCAGATAAGGAATGTCCTCACTGGTTTCTTGCTGACGGGACAGCTGGAACCAGGACAATGGTGTAGCCTGCTCAGGGCTGAAGAGGATGCCAGTGACGGGTCAAGCTCCTTAATTCACAGACCCCTGGTGACCAGACAAGACATGGAAGTGTAAATTGTTTATGTAACCTATTTTCTCCTTATTGAGTAAGTTTTCAAGCTTAATCTCTCAACACCAAAAACATAAAAAATTCCTGGCAAGTATCTCATCACAAAAGCACCTAATTCTCTTCTTGTGTACAAAATCCAATGATAATGCAGTTAAGAAACCTATAGTATAGTGGGCAAAGAAACAAGCAACAAACAAGAAAAGTATAGACTAAGTGAGCCAATATATGGGAAGAGCTATAGGCTGAATGCCCATCTACGGAAATCTAATCATCATGGATTGAATACAACTCTGCCACCCAAACAGAACATTATAGGATGCCAGATGCATCTGCTTCCCCTCCTAGTTATTCCTATTTTTGAGCACAAACCAAGCTCTTAGGGAGTAACTTGTAATAGCATACCCAAATAAGCAATGCTGTAAGAAGTGTTGTAAACCTTTAAACTGTCATTAGCTAATCAAAATCATTGTTCAGTGACCATTATATTTTATTAAATGACCACTGAATCAGAATGTTCTTACTGATTTTCAATTACAATGTATAATAATTGTCAAGACTCAATAGCACCCATTAGCAGCACTGGGACCACTGAAACAGCCATTACCAGAAGGAAATTCAGTGTTTAAGCAGGTAAGTTAATTTCTTCTTGTAGATGATTATTTCTAGCCAGGCATATTTCTAAACAGGCTTCCTAACTGCATCTAGATTTAGTCACAAACAAGGGTATGGCCCTCCTCTTTTAATTTTGCAAAGTCCCATCTTTTGTGTTTGAAAGGAGTAGGGGGGAGCAGCACAAAACATGCACATGGAAGGGTGGAACTTCTTCCTCCATGCACACATAATGCCAGAGGCATGGAGGATTATAACACCTCTCACCTTGAAGTGGATGCTTCCCAGGCACAGGAGCACCTCAGAAATAAAATACTTCTAGCAAGGACATATTAATTGTCCTATGTAATGTGAAAATGCCTTTCAACTTCTGTAATTAAAAGTGTAACAGTAACAAACATTCAGGAAGTCTCCCTGCAGTGAAAGAGGAGAGATATTTTGTGATTTACATAACTACGGGGAGTGTCTTTAGAGAAGAGTAAAATACATTCTATGTGTATATGTGCTCCTGCAGAGAAGCCTCTTTTCACTTAGTATGGTGGTGGATATAAAATAATGAATAGCCAGGTAGCAATGAGTTAATTCTCCCAAAGGAAACAGAAGCACATAGTTAAATACTACATCACAAATTACCATTTTTATGTCACCACCTCACCATGACTTTAGCACTAACCCATCTCTATCTTCATACTCTCATTAGGATATAATGCATATTCATGGTCCTGATTATATAGCCACTTTCTTGACTTGTTTTAATTGTGCATAAAGACATTGTGACAGGAGACCTGACCTTTTCAAGATCATTTTCTCTCCATTACTTTTCACAAAGCTATTAACTTGTCGCCTTCCATAAGATTGCAATAATTTATTTCCCATTAATAAAAAATTCCTGGTGCCATGCAAATTAAAATTTATTCAGCAAATAGAATTCTTTGGATTATTTTCTAATGGCTTTATATACTTCCAGCTTAGGAAGAAAAATAATATTAATGGATACAGGCTGAGTGGATAATTGCATACATTGGAGAAAAATGAATATACAACTGGTACTGTGGTTTACTGCACACCAATTACCCAGAAGAGTTCCTTTACTTCTTTTTTCAATAAATATATTAAATCATTTATTTCAGGGGATATCATTATAATCTTGAAATTATTCCCATTATATAAAGGGCTTGGCAACCTGATGCACAAACAACAAATGTTGCTGTTAGAAAACCCACACTAAGTAAAAGTGCTTGTAAGTGTAAATGAAAATAAGGGGAGGAGTAACCTTGTCAAAGTTGCAACAGAACTGCAATAGAATTAGAGAAGGGTTACATGGTGAACTGATAGACATAGTTTGTATTTCTCAATGTTTTCCCAATAGGAATAAATTACATTGAAATTGTATAACATGTTAGTGATACCAAAGCTCAGGTTTTCTGAGAACTTTTCAGTACTAAGCACTTGATAAAAATCTTAATAAAATAGGAAAACCAGAGCACCATAATTCAGCACTATTTATTTCATTTTTTACAAGTGAAAGTATGATAGTCCCTTAAACTTATTTACATAAGTTCCTATTGCAGAAAATAGCTCATGTACATTTCAAGCTATGTATTAGTGATATATAGTAACTACTGCATAAACAGATGTTTTAGTGTTTAGAAGCTGGCACAAAAACTGCAAACCACATAATAGCAACCAGTTCAAGCCCCTGACCATCTACATGGGAGCGATGGCAATAAAACTCAGTGAAATGTTGTTGGAACATTTCAAGGCTTTAGAAAAAAAGAATCCATTAAACTTTCTGCTACAAAGTCACAGCAAAGTGAACTGGAAGAGGAACCCTTGATTACCTGCTCCCTCTGCCAAAAAACTCAAACAAGCTCCCGCTCCATTCTGGTGCAACTGTAAACACTTGCTTAGAAATCTTTTAAAAACTGCTGTATGTGTTATACATTGAGAAGTTTGGCTATATGTAGGAAAGCAAAGTGTTTCATTCATTAGCAAGATGGATTCTAAAAGAGGAACATGAAGAGTTGCATGGAAAGACATTCAAGGACAAAGGAGGAAAGACTGGGGAGGCAAAGTAGGCTAGAATACAAACCACTGCAAGACCAAGCCCTGGAATAGAGCGCTAAATGCCCTTCTAAATGCACTTCTACCTGCAAGGCCATGGTAAAGATTAAATGATTAAATTATGCAATGTTCCCAGTCCTTTAAATATGTAAAAGCAGTTGCTATGTGGACCCCTCTTAAGTGCTGCTTTAAAACAATCAAATTGCAAATCATTACAAAAATCCAATTTAAGTTTGTAGTTTATCTCAATGCAAAGAAAAGAATCAGAAAATCTGCCATTTTTTTCAGTTGGTTTGTACTTGTTCAAATCCCACATCCTCTTTTCCTGTCTTAATGTAAATAAATGAGCTTGTTAGCCCAAACCCATGGTTCATCCCAGAGCGTAGGCATTCTGACATACTTTAAATTCAGTCAGATCTAGCTTAGACATTTTATACACCTGCAAATCTCCTAAGGAATTGTTCATAGTATAACATGAATGACAAACACTCAGTAATAGAAAACACATTAAAATCTATTGCAGCTTTATCAAATATATTCCTTTCCTCACACAAATCAGTTTCACAAGTCCAGAGTGGTCATTACTGATCCCTGAACACTTACCAACAGTAATCACAGTGATGTGCACAAATGCCACAGAAAATTAATTATAGTTTGTCTTTCATAGGATTGATGCCTCATTGCTATTAATAGAGTATCAGTACCTTTTACTTTAGAAGGTGAGAAGAAATGGTTTAAATGTGTGAGCTGGTGAAGGCTGAATGATAGGACAAGGTAATTTCTAGTGAAAAAGTTGTCATAACCTTCTCTGTTAATAGGTCTTTGGTAGCAAAAACTAGACTTATTCAGATGCTGAAGATGTCTAGAAAGATTTGGCATTTCCTAGTGCAATCGCCTGCATGTAGCTGCAAGACTTATAATGAAATAGTTACGTTAGGGATTTCACTGGATGTTGGAATAATTCAATTGCCAATTTACACTATGTTTGTATTTGAAAAATTACAGATTTAGGACTCTGGGAAAAAGAGCTGGCCACAAAACAATGTTTTCCCTCATGAAAAAAGATGAGTGAACATGATCATTTTTGTTTGCTTTCAGAAAACACTGTGAGAGATTCTTGAAAAGCCTTAAATCAAATATTGAAATATTTATTTTTGTGAAAAAAACCCAAACTAACAAAAACCTCAAAATCAAACCCCTATTGGTTTACACAGAGGATTTTTTCCATTTCACTTTTGCAGGAAAAAGCAGGTTTTTTAAAAGCATTTGTTAGAGGGCTTTATATCATATTATCAAAGTCCACTGACCCATGCTGTCCCCTACTAACATTTAAAGCAGCAAAACACACTGGATCAAATTTATATTTGGGAAACTTTGCCACAGTTTTGAAATAAACAGAGACACACTGGGGGATTAACTGAGTCTGGTTTGCCTACCATGAATGCAACAGTTAATTTTGCAAGACTCAACAGTATATACATTTATTACAATAATACAGCTCTTACTAAATCATTGTATCAGTTGTGTTTCCCCACATTGATGCTCACTTACCATTAAACTGAGCTTTGCAACATTGCAAAGAAAATCTTCATATCTTGGCCTAGTTCAATGGTCTATGCAAATGTGACAAGTACCTACTTCATGAGGTAATATGATGTAAAGATGGGGCTTTTGCTCCCCTTTACTTGTGCAGATGGGGATATACTGCATGCCTCCCACACATCTCCATCCAAATGCACAATATGGATGTTTTATCTTTCACAACAGGAACCTTCTGTTCACAGATATGTCAACATTCCTGAGAGTGTTTCTGAATTTTGCAGGATGGAACCTTACCTGAATACCAGATAGTTTGTCCTGTGACAGTGGCACAATACAGAGAGGAAATTCAGCTGTCCCCAAAAGTTCTAATATGGTTATCAAATCTAAGCTCTTAGGAGTCATTGCCATCCTTATTAATATGAGTTTCAGCATTTGTGTTGGCTGAGCCAATATTTATTCAAGCCTTGATTTTTCAGCAAATAAGTTATATGTATATTTTATATTTATATGTAGCAAGATATGGTATCCTACATATAAAACTGAGCTTATTTTCTCATTTGGTAAGAAGCTGAATCTTGTATCTGTAAATGATACCATGACACATTTGTTAAGTTGCCTCTGTTCAAATTTTGCAAAATATACAAATGTGCAGTATTTTTTAAAACATGACACATCAAGGAGGATACATGTAGCTGTAGGACTGATGCAGACAATATCTTTTATAATGTTCTGATGCACCATATCAAAGATTTGTCATTAAAAGCAAGCATACTATCAAGTGGGAAAGTAGACTTACATTGCAATTATTTTGCTATTAGCTGCTGCCCATTGCTTCTGACAGGTATAAATTAGATCTCGCCAGGTTGCCTACAGATTAATGAGTTTCAAAACTGGCATTTAATTGTTTGGGAGTAAGAGGCAGAAAAGGAAGGTATCTGCAAAAAAATCTTTATCCACCTGTGATTAGAAGATATTCTCCTTTCCTTCTGCTTTTCCTTTCTCCCCTGGCATCGCTTGGGTGATAACTGACACTTCTATCAGAGGATTCCTTTCGACGCAGCAGAAACTTGCAGCTGAGGCAAGGCCAGAATTAATAATCTGCGTGAGCAAACACACAGCTGCTGTTTGTGGAGAGAGATTCTATTAACGAACAGTGAATTCTCATAATTAGCTGAGCGGTTTCTGCAGCTGCCTGCCTGACCCCAGACTACACAAATTGTGGGTGGTGTTCAGCCTCTAAATCAATCTTACCTAATTACTATAAGCATGTTCCTCCAGTCCTAATGACTGGGGGGGTAGGGGGGGAAGAGACGTTTCCTTACCCATTCAAATGTTCCTCTTATTAGATTCTCCTTTGTGCCTAAATTCGTATTTTTTCTATTAGCATTTCTAAGGGTATACAGGTGTGGTTACAAATCAGAAGCACAGAAGTATAATTCATGTCCTACAACCATGTGCCAGTGTGTGTCTGCTTTGCAAACAGTAGCAAAATGTGTGCTTGTTGGAAGCATCTGCCTTGCTTCAATTCACAAAACATAATTTAAAACACACATGTCTGTCTGGATTCAAAGCCTTTTCTCTGCCCTACTTCCCCTCCCCCCCAAATTAATGTGACAAAAAATGGAAAATCATGAATGGTTGTGCCTTCATCTGGTCTGAAGCACAGTTACTACTGTCTCATCACGTGGCGCCCAAGAAGACAAGCACATTTGTCACTAGGAAGAAAAAAAGGGATGACTTTCCCTGACAGCCCGTTGCTCAGTAAGGGGTCTCGTCTTCCCCAGGCAGGGTGGAGTAGGGAGCCAAAGGGCTCACCTGTGCGGTAATGGGCAGACCTGGGGCACCTCCACCTGTGGCAGTGCATCAGGAGCTCACTGCTGCTGTGAGGTCCCTGCACAGCATCTCTCTGCAGGAGGAGAGGCTGGCACCTGCCTGGCATCCAGGCGGTACAGTCACTCCTTGGCAGCATTTATTTCTTCTGAGGGGATGATTAGTTAGTATTCCCAACTGAATTAGTTATGTATGTTATGACTAATTCTCCCTAAAATATCAGTCTCCAGAGCAAAATCACTTACCCAACCCCATCCTTTGTCTGCTTATGTACCCTCGTAAGCAAAGGCTCCCTTTGTCACTTGTCTGACATCACTTGGCTTGCAACAGCTCCACCCTGAAGGTAAAATATCCTGCCGATGTCTGCAACCCTTCGCTTCTTGGGAGTTTCAGGTCTTCAGCTTCCCCTTTGGTGTCCTTTTAAGGATTTGGCTTGTTATCTGCTTCTTCCATCAGAATTGGCGGCACCCAGATCTGTGTCCTGGGCTCCTTTTTTATTTTAGCTCAAAATTGGATCCAAAGCAATTCGTTAAGGCCTCAAGAACAAACTAGCTGAGTCTGATTCGGTGTTGACCTAGGCAGTAATTGAATATGGTTAATGTAAAATCAGGCATTTGCTGTAATTTTGAGATTAATTAATTTAAGAATGAATGCACAGACAGCAACTTCGAGTGAAGCTTTGAGAATGACTGGAAATATTAACTCTCAGGAGTTTTATGTAGAGGTCTGAATATTACAGAATTACCAGCTTTGTTTGAAGAATTTTTAAGATGGCAACATCTCACAAGTTACTTCATACATATTTAAGGTGATATCTTTGCTATGATTATGAATCTCAGGGTTTTGTTTGTAAATGACCAGATTTTCACCTGCTGGTCAGTGTCAACCTTGTTTTCAAGGGCACAACTCCAACAACATTACACCTATGCAGAATTCAGATTCATGGAAACCAGCAGCGAGGGACAAGAGCAAGCTTGTAGGGCAACCAAATTATATAAAGATATAAGAACAATACATTTTTCACAGCACTACCACTTGTGATCGTTAAATGTTTGTCAATCAACAAAATCTCAAATGGATTCATCACTCACATTGTTTATAGATTGCCTTATGAATTATTCTTCCTTGTAAACTGTTAGAAACTCGGAGAACATCCAACAACTTGAATTTGAGATTTAGATTTAATTTTTCTCTTTCACAAGCCATGTATTTTTGTTTCTTTATGGATTGATTCCTCTTGGAACTTGCAACCTGAATTTCAAATTTTTCAGTGTTAAGATCCAGAACATAACTTGAAATTAGTTTGGCTGAAATTATTAGATACAGCGGTGTACAATTTCATCTTCTCAAGTTCATATCCTGGCTAGTAAAGCTCCTGGATGTTTATACAAAGTGGAAGTTCTATGGCCACAATAACATCAAATCTGTTTCACAGAAAGACATGTATTTCTGGGAATATTCTGTAAGGAAGGAACAATTAAAATAATTTCCTGTGACACATAATGTGAAGAATTAAAATATGTTACACTGTCAACACCTCTTCTCCAGATAAAGAAAATGAACTGAATTTTATATGTAGAATCTTTCTTGGAATCAATGTGAAAAAACCATTTTTTTTGCCCAGTCAACTGCAATGCTTGGTTGTTCATATTCATAATAGGAAATTTCACGTCATGTTACTTAATGACTAGTTCTTTAGTGCCACTTGTACCAGGGAATACTATACCAGAAATCCAAAACCAAGCAACCCTGGGCCCTGAGTTAGCAGATTAACAATATAAAGACCAGCCTGTGTCATGCACACCAGCAGTCCAGCTGAATTTGTTCCTCTAGGTCATCTTACTTGCATACAACAAACCCTTTGACAATAATGCTCTTAGTCTTTCAAGCAGTGTCACATACAAAATTTGGTTGTAATAGTTTATAGGGATGTTAGGAGGTAGCTTCAGTAGGTAAACAATAAATGAAGACATAATGCCTGTCTGTGTGTGTTGTTTGCTGCCCATTAGTGATACACAATAGAAGTCATTTCTGTCTGCTTAACATATTCTTTTAATATTAACAATAAAACACTGCCTGAAATATACTCTAAAGATGTACATCTGTTGCAATCTACTGCATATACGGAATGCAACCTCCACAATAAATCTTCAAAAAAAGCGAACATGCTGGTCCAAATAAGCAAGAAAGAACCCAGGTTCTAACAGGGAAAAGAACAATTTTTTCCCATTAATTTTGTCTAATAAAGATATTGCATTTCCTATGTCAGTCAAGAGAGAATCACAATGTGTTTAGCTCCTGTCTTATAACAACAGAAAAACGGGAATTAAACAGTCTTTCAGAACTCCCTGAAGAATTCGTTTTCATAGACAAGGTACTGCAGTGCACTCTCATCACAAAGCCTAGCCAGTAAATAAGGGTTTGTGGCAACAATAAGGGACTTGTTCTGTATCTGCAGTCAATAGACACATTGAGTGTACAAAATAGGGTAGGTATGGATACAAATAAAAGACATTCAAATAGTAAAAAGAAACCCCAACAACAACAACAAAGCCCAACAAAATTGTCTGGCTAGGTATACGGCATTAAAGCACCTGAAAATTATTCATCTCTTAAGAATCTGGTGTTGAACCAGAACAAAGTCAATGAAAGAAAAAGGCATCTTTTCATCACTTTACCTACATGAATAACTCTAATATGTATATCCCAGCACAGCAGAACTGCCAGTCTTCCTGCCTTTGCCAAGGGAAAGCTCGTATGCTGTTCAATAGTCTGGTCCAGAATCCCCTTGAATCATTGGCCATCTTTTCATCTAAGACCCACATGCTCATAGATATCAAAAGCTCTTGTCTTTTCTTAAGCTTTTAAAACATTATCAGTACTTTTAAAATTAAATTAAATTTTAATTTTTAATTTGTCTGTACTTAATACAGAGAAATTAATACAGACAAATGAGCATGGCTGGAATTTGAGGGCAGAATTTCTCTCTTCCAGGAAGAAAAAGCAGAACAACAAGAAAATCCACAAGCATCGTCTCCCTTCTGAACAGAGTTGTCCTTCAGCCAGGGTCCAAAGGGAAGCAATAGCTCTGCACAAGGGCAGAGCAACATTATGCGCACATATAACACCTCTCCATCCCTAGAAATAACAGTTTCAGCTCACCAAAAAAATCTGCTCAAGTTCTATAAAGCCATGGATGCTGAAGTCTCTATAATATTTTCTTTAAAGATTGGGAAAAATTTTGCAGCATTTTTTTTCCTCAAAGCTGGACTCAGCTGCGTAAAGAAGGAGGTTATGCCAAACTGTTGCAGATGAGGTGATGACAGAATCCCAGCACAGGTTCATGCCAAAGGGTTCTTTCAAGCCCTGTTTACAATTAACTGATGGGGGATCTCTAATGATCCTGTGGAAAGAACTCCAGGGGAGCGAAGAGGCAGCTTTCACAGCAGGGTTGTGTGGGGAGATGGGGTTTTTCAAAAAGCTGAGGACAGCCTGGAAGGGAGAAGAAAGATCAAGGAAACAACAGGTTACCAGCATGGTGTGGTTTAACACTAGGCAGCTGTAAATGAACAAAATGGTTAAATTAACTCACATCCACTCATCCATATTACCGTGTATCTGGGGAAAAACATTTTGACCAATGCAGCAATTTTTGACCCTGGGAACAATACTAACTGACCCTATGAAAAAACTTGGGTTCAGATCCACCACCCTCTGAAGCTTGGTTCACATCAAATTAGCTTATTGTATCTGTTTATGTACTTGTGCTCAGTTTTTCATCTATTCTGAACTAAAATCCAAAGTAATCAGTAGACCTTAATAAAATCATCTGGGGAGAAAGACTGGAGCTCCTCTCCCAAAGATCAGCAGTCTGAAAATTTGGGAAAAACCCAAACCAGAAGAAATCTTAGTTTTAGGGCAACAGAATAATGTGCTGGCTACATGTTATGCTTTATATTAGTCTCATCCTCTAAGGAGGCCAAGAGTGGTGGTCAGAGTCCTAGGAGTTCCCTAGCAGGCAGACAACGGCTTAGGTAGTAGCAGCAGTTCATTTTTCTGAACTGAACCCTACTACTCAACCAGAAGTGCACTATTGTGTGAAAAGAACTTTGTTTTCTCAAAGGATGCCTTTCAATCAGAATGTTTGAAAATCAAAGCTGAATTCTCTCATGGTAATATCTGCTTTGAGAATATGTGTACTTCATGCAAATTGTTTTAAACAGAATGTTATGAATAATATGCTCATGGGGTTAGAAATACCAAAACTATGAAATTTTGTATTGGGGGATATCAATATTTTGCTTATCAAGTTGCCTTTGTTATTAGTAAGGTCATATTTTGTGTAATGTGTAGCTGAAACAACATACAAATCCCATTTTCTCTTTTTCAAGATGTCTCACTACATATGTTTACTATTTAAAGAGTGCATTTATAGAAGTTTTAAACAAAAATAATTTGTTAATTAATATTCAACTGTACATACATCCTATGCTTTATCCATCCAACTGTGGCTGGATAACAAAGTTGTCTACTGCCACCTGAACAAACAGCAGTGGGAAAACATGTAATTTTGAATTTGTTATACAGGGTCGATCATGTCTTAGAGCACATCAGAGAGGCAAGGGATTCTCTGATGTTTTAATCACACTTTTCTCTATCTTTGCTGTAGAAACTCAGGAGATGGCAGGTCTGACCCCACGTCTTGAGGTCCTGAATCAGCTTGGAGTTTTCTGCTGTTCTTTATTGCTTCATGATTCCACTGGTATGTTCCCTTTCCACAGGCAGCTCACCCACTTCAAAATTGTGTGTATGAATGAGTCTCCCAACAGTCAAACTGGCTAAACAGAGCATATTTCAAAGCAGATTAGGCTGCACACATCTATATTCTTGTCCATGCTTTTAACAGACTATTGAAATACAGGCAATTCAAACTACATGTGTAGTAGTATACCATATTTAGGTACATTTGAACCCTTAATAACCTGCCCCTAAACCTCTAGTGTATCAAAGTCTCTTAACACACACTTGCCTTCAAATGGTTAAAGGACATGTTTTCCTATAGGATTTATATCTGAGCACTTTGTTGATCTAGAGCCTCAGTCCTGTAAAAGGCTCATTGTGTGACACACAGAGAATAAGATACAGACACAGTAGGTGACACATTGTCCTGTCAGTGCACAGAGCCATAAGAGCACAGTCCCAAAGCAAGGTATGGCTGAAAGGGACGTCAGAGCTTGTTCCATCACTCAGTCAGCTCCAGGGCAGGAGCAGCTCTACCTAGAACATCCCTGGCAGGTGTTTTACCTTACCTTCCCCAAAAAACTGCACTATAGTCTCCTCAGACTCCTCTGCTAGTTTTAGTACTGGAAAATTCTTCCTAATGTCTAAGCTAAATCTTCTGTGTCATTACTCCAGCTCTTGTCCTAGCTGTCTCTGTTCCATATGTAAGGACCAGAATGTCCCTCAAACTGCATCCAGAAAAACCAACACAAATCCTTTCAGTCTTTCCTCCCAAATGATTTTTTCCAAAGATTTTATAATTTTCTTCTATTGTCTCCAATTTCTTTAAACTGCGACACTAAGTTGACTAAAATCAGCCACACTGGTCTAGCAAGGGGAATGGACAGAGCATTTCAGCTGTCTCCCTATGTACAAACTCTTATATGAGAAACTCAGTAAAACAGGTTTGCTTTTTCTGTAGTAGTTGAACATTGTTGACTCACATTTTGTTTATAAGCTGGTGCCATCCCCAGAGCATCTCCGCACAGCTACTGCAAGTCAGACACTCCTGACAAAGCCACACTGATACCTTCCTGCATTTCTGTTTTTTCCATAGTCTGTAAAACAAATAATTTTATTATTTGCTCCAGTGTTTTGTAAGAACTGAAGTTGAGATGGTGGTTTATGTGTAGCTACAGGCACCAGCTCCACCCATTTGCTACTATTTCGAGAATATACCATTTGTAAAGCTACAAGCAGAGCTTATGTTTTTTCTTCTAGATTTTTAAGTATCCTAGTGTGAAGCCCATCACACTCAGCTTATCTGAAAGCGTCTAATGAGTAGTCTCATCAACTCCAATGAGATGCATGTGCAAAGTTAAGCCTGTACTCAAGTGCTTTCCTGGACCAGAGCCAGAAAGCTCAGCACTTTACGGGACAAAGCTGCTTTAAGTTTTTATTATTTGCAATGGAAATACAGGACTACCCAAAGAGGTTGTGTCCACACCTTGGATGGCTCAGGCACGATGTAAGAACATAAAGGTTGTACAGCAGTGCATTGTATTTCCCTAAGGGAAAAAGTGAAGTTTTTTTTTTTTTTAGGTCAGGAGGAATGCCTAGACCCACTATACTTAGAACAAAAAGAATTCTCTACATGACATATTAGCCCATAATTACTACTGATGTAGCAGGCTTTTCACACGTCTTCAGTGTGCAAAGACCCTGTTAAAAAATGGAAAAAAATAAACTACCATAACAGCACTTTTGTGCAACAATTTGAGCAACAAGCAAGTAAAAGAATTGTGGTTTTGAAAGGACTGCTGTTTGTGGGAATTCCTTCGATCTCTGGACCACTTAATTCAAGACCCATATTTGCTGCAAAGGTAACAGAATCCAAGTGTAAATTTTAATAATTGCAGCAGTGATTACTTTTGGTTCTTGGCAGTTCATTACTGACTGCACAATTCCAGAGGCTCTCATTAAATGGTCCATGGAATGAATCAGGCATGGAATTAACATATTTTGAGTTCCCTGAAGCTTATGTCCCATGAAGGAGTATTCACATACCTCTCTTGGGGCCAATCCTGAAAGCCCTTCCTCATACGAGTAATCCTTACCCACCCCAGACTGCTCTTGACTTCAGTGCCAGCATTTGTGCTAGCAGAGGCTGCGCTCTTGAGTAATCATTCACAGGACTGGGTGCATGGTTTTCATGTTCCATTTGACAAAAGCAAATTACTTGCGGGCACAGTCCCAAATCTACATGAAAAATTACACTTACTTGTTTAAAAAGAAACAGCATTTCTGTTACATTCTTCCTTCTTTTCTAATTGCAAGCACATTTGTGCTCTGTCCTAACGGAGGGAAATGTCAGCGAGATTGGGAGCAGTGGTTGTGAATCATTATTAACTGCACAGCACTGTTCAGATGCCAGCTGTGATGATCCGTGGTCTGTCTGCTAGAATTCCCCAGGGAAAAAACATCTGGGAAAGGGTAATGCTAAGCAGAGGGCTAATAACTATCAAGAATCTCATTCGCTTTTTCAAAGGTTCCCTTTTCAAATGTTTTGCTTAAACAAAAAATCANCCTCCCACCCCCCAATATTGTTTATTTTAGTCTAAAGCCTGCAAAGATGCAGAGTCCTGCTGGGTTTCAGCTTTCTTCCTTTCTGGTCAAAGTCAGTGACAGACTCAGGAGGTATTAGTGTGCTGTCACCTGGTGTTGTCTCAGTGTTGTCCACACCTTTATAGGCTGTTCATGGTGTTGCTCACAGGGAGTGAACAATGCTTACAATGGGCACAGACACACTCTCTTCAGTACAAGGAGCTTCAGTGTAACCAAAAGCAAAAGAGATCTTAACATGCACTGTGTGAATGAGGTCTTCCACATTGCTGTGAATAATCTGCATGTATCTTCTCAATATCTTTAACACACAAGCTTTGGAAACCAATCTTAAAACTGTGATAGGAAGATTGTACAGTAGTATTATCTCTATGGAGAACAAAGCCAGGGCTTTAAAGATAAGCCGGTTGGTTAATTTTTCCTTCTATACCTGTTTTAGTCAACACCTGATTAAGACCTGAAAAAATTATCTGATTTTTCTTATATGAACAATAAAACTAAACCTGCCTCTATTTTTTTCAGAGCAGTGGGTTAGCTGGAGTCAATGAAAGTTTTGAGTAATTTAAAGAAAGCTGTAATGTCTGTTCAGACAGTGGACAATTCAATTACCTGCTGACACTGAAGACGTGACATCGGCTGACTGCTGGTAAGCCCAGCAGAGAAGCTGCCACTTATCTTCCTGTATTAAACCCTATCAGAGTATTTTTTGGAGCATTTAATTTTTGTAAAGCTTTTAAAACACTTCAGGCATTTGAGGACTTTCACAGCATGTTAAGCGTGGAGAAAAAAAAAAAAAAAACTGTCATGAAAGCAGAATACCAGGAATAGTGCAAGGGTCTCACTGCATAGAATTGTGTCTTCCCAAATGCATGAAACCAGATCATAGGGACATCTTGGTCATTGCTCCAGGTTCAACAAAGCTAGCCTTTAACCCTTTCAGAAACTTGCAAGGTTCATTTTCACGTTGGCTAGTTTTTCCTCCCTCAAACTCTAGACTGGAGGGTTGTTCTAGAGTCTGTTGCTTTCATTAGCTGGAATTTATGCATATGCTCCTTCTTCCACGGACATGTAGATAGTGTTTGTGTCATAAATAACTAGAAAGCAGGCACAAAATCAGTGTGTGGAAAGCTGAGGTTTAAAATGTGGTATAACATTTTTATGATCCCATGTAGGGCAATAAAGAGATCTGGCACTGAATTGGGGACAAAGTAACCAGAAACTTGGCTCCTCCAAAAGAGCAAGGTGCTCAAAACAACCGACACTGAAGCAGAAGACAATCAAAACCAGATTGAGATTCACCAAGAGGCAGCAATAGATCTGTCAAGCCCAGTCATGCACACAGCCAACCTCCTAAACAACCTCTGGGTATCATTTTTGTTGGAGTGCAGCCACCAGCTGCTCTGAGCCAACAGCGACCCCACTGTGAGGCTCTGCTCCTGACCTCCAATGCTTTAATTCCTCTACATGCATATTTTAACATTATTACAAAAGGTTTCATTTACAATTCACAGGCTGAGCAACAATGAGTACGTTTCATGGAGGTCAGCCTCAACCATTCCTCCTAGTGATGGAATTATAGTTTAAACAGCTGGAGCATGGTCCCAGGAGGGACACTGGGATATGGTTCCTTTACAGCAGAATAAATCCACCAGGCATATTTCATGTGTCCGATAACATTAATAGATATCAGGGTCTTTTAATATTTAATGAACTCACTTTGACATTGTTTACTAGAGAAGGAGCAATCAGAAAGGTGATCACAGTCTTTTGATCTCTAATGACAAGAGCAAAACCCAAATCTTAGCCAATGGGGCCAGCCTCCCCCTCTCCCCATGCCCTCCTGCTGCTCCTCTGAGCCCTATCTGAAGCTACCTCACTCATGACCTGTTTCAGCTTCAAAATGTGCAAGGGTGTTTTTAGTTTCATGGTTCAAAAATTAGTATTTTCCATATTTGCCACAATTTAATAGAGATGCCAGAAATTGTCAAATAGCTTTCAGTTTAGTGATGAAAAAAACAGGAGAGGAAAGACAACTTGCAGAGGCATAAACCAAACAGTGTAGTGCTGAGAGGAGCCAGAATGAGCCTGGGTGTGCTAAAGTAACAATGTCCATTAGCAGAGATATCACTGAATGTGAGCTTTGGCACTGACTCTCTTTCCTAATGGCCTTTGGTCATAATATTGCCATCATATGTTTCCTTTTTAATTTTGCTATAATACCCAGTTTATTAGAGATTAGAGGATTTCAGCTGAATAGCAGCTTGCTTTTCTTTCTTCCCTCTATTTCCAGTCCTTATTTTTAGCATACATTATCCAATTTAGTTTGACTGGGAACTAGAAGGAATTGTTTATGGAGAAGTATAGTGACATCTTCCTCTTATTCAGAGGTTTCAGGTACATCTTCAGTGGTGGAGGATTTTTACAGGCATTTAGGATTAATTTTCTTTTTATCAGAGCAAGTGTGAAATCACAGACTTTGGCAGGTGAAAGATGTACACCTGCTTCTCAGCAGGATAGCCCCAACCAGTGTGAAGAAGCACATTAAGAGACATAGGTTGTGTTCCTGCAGAACACGAAATAGAAACTGCTGCTCAGCTATTCTGGAACCACCTGGTTGCGGGGTGAACATGTAAGTTATCACATGCAGATTCATTTAAATCATTGAAAGGTCTTCTCCAGTCCCCAGGAATGGTCTATTATTACATCACTTAAATGTACAAACTTATGATGTGAGACATCCCACTGACTTCACTGGTCTTGGCCAAGAAAGATGTGAAGAACTTCTCAGACCTTGTGTGTTCAGGAGAAATACGGAAACTTCAAGTACCTCCATATGAAATATCAGCAAGATCCATGTTTCCATATAATCACCTGTGTGCACTGGACTTGAATTCAAATTGGAAAGGTGCAGAGACAGAGCAACAGTAGGATAAGTGGAAATGGAAACCTGACATATGAGTGGAAACAAGTTGCTTCTATTTTCTTACAGTCTAGAAAACAAAAAGCCTAGGGGAACAGGACTGCTTTCTTCACTCTTGGAGGTGGGAGAAGGACAGGCAGGATGTAAAAAAAATGGTTTCTGCTGGAAGATGCTGTTGAAAGCTGAATAGAGAGTCATGAATGAAGAGATTTAGAAACTAAAATCAGATTAGAGGTTAAAAGCATGTAAAGGAGTGAGAATCTAGAACGAGAAGTAGTAAGAGTGAAATCATAGCTTGCTTTCAGATGGACATTGATACCTTTACATGACTTACACAAGTGATTGTATCATTGCATGTAGTAAAAGGGGCTGGATTTCATTGTCTTAGAGAAGCCTTTCAATCTTATCCTTGTGCACAAATGTAGATTTGGGAGACGTGTCCATATTCCCTTCATCTTGCTTCCTTTCACTCAAAATCTCTATTAATAAACTACTTATGAGCTACAAAGAAGTTAGCCCAGGATGGCAGACTTCATTCATATTTTTTTTTACTTAATTTGTCAACATTCATCAGAACAGGTTGCATCTCTGGGTGAAAAACTTTTAGCAGATAACCCAGGGTTACCAGTTTAGAAGAATGAGTTGCTGTGAAAATTGGTCAACTATGTAGAGAAACACATTGCATGTGAAATCCATTAGGATTGTTCACTTGCAGGTTTTTTTCTTTTTTTCCTGTCACTGTTTGGTTTTCAGATTTTCCGTTCCTTAAAAAGTGGAGATGTAAGCAGATGGTGGATTTCCTGAGAGCCAGGGATGATCTACTGATGAAGTGCTGTCAGTCTTAGTGAGAAAATCACCACCAGCCTTCA
Organism: Climacteris rufus; assembly: GCA_013398175.1. Lineage (NCBI taxonomy): Eukaryota > Metazoa > Chordata > Aves > Passeriformes > Climacteridae > Climacteris > Climacteris rufus. Next base: position 983,707 of record VZRZ01004301.1, on the reverse strand, counting down.
CCTTTTAAAGGAAATAATTTTCAGGTAGAAGCACATTTAAAATAATTTCAATCAAAGCACTAAACCAGAAGCAGATGTTCAGATATGATTTAGGAATATTTAACTACTTTGGCAATGAATACACACAGATTGTTTTTAACAGACATTGGGTACCTCTCCATTCCTGTCCCCTTTTACTTTTGCCTGTTAATGACAAATGGTTAAATAAAAGCCTCAGCTGCAGCTCCATTAAATGACTAATATAAAGAACAGGTAAAAATACCTATGTGGTAGAAGAAATAATTTAGATTTCCAACAGGATCGGAGGTCAGATGTTGATATTTGAGATGTACCTGCAAGGGAGCTTCCATTGAAACATCTTATTGTACAGAAAATTAATGGCAAGAAGAAAATCAAGCTGTCCCTTTTTCTTTATCCTCCTCTTCGTTTTATTTTTCAAAACTTTTTAATTAATATGCTTTGGAAACACACACAAAAAAAACCCCCAAAACAACAACAAAAAACCCACACAACAAAAACATCCTAAAGGACATAGGACCGGAGATTTCCCTTTGGAAACTGAATCTGCTCTGGAACAAAAATTGAAAGCAATAAAAGTTGAAACTAATTTCCAGATGGAATAAATTGGTTCCAGGGTTTCTTGAGATTTTGGCCAACATATTGCACAGCTGAAGCTGAACTTGCTAATTTTACCAAGGGAAAAATGTTCCAACAGGGACACACTTCCCTTGAGACTCTCTGTGCTCCTTGTGCAGTTCTGTTAAGCCTCAACTGTCTGTTTCTCCCTGTCTGCAAAGGCAGGACACACATTTCACCCAGACTGTCATCGGCACTCTCTTGGGCTTACAGCCTGGCAAGTCTCGACTCCCTGCATCACTTCAGACTCACCTAAACAGTCCCTGAACCCTGTCAGCCTCCAAAGCTGGGCAGCCAGGCAAGTTTTATCTGATTGAAGCAGGGTGGGTCTGGTTTATTTATTGTTTAATTAAGTGTAATATCCTTGACAAGGTGCCTTATTGACATTGCAGCAAATTAAAGACCTTATTATGCGACAAACACTGTCATCACTCAAGCAAAACTTAGTTCAGAGGGGAATTTTGCTGGAGAAAGGACTGCAGTGTTTGAATTCACTGTTTATCTGAATAACCTTCACGGCAGCATATGGAAAAGTATTCTAGGGTAGAAAGATGAGATTTGTCTCCACATTTTAACTGTTGCTCCTCTACCAAGATTGCCAACACTGACTGTCCTTATGATGCAGACACCTACCCAGAAGAAAAATCCCTTCCTTTTCTCGAGGCCAGGTGTCCAGACATGGTGGTATATGGCTGCATATGCATTTGAACATATGATATGTAAGATGGGGTGGAAGGTTCTGGTTATCCAGTCAGTGCAGAATACTTATTTTTAAAAGAAAAAAACCCTCATTAAAGTACAGCAATGTTTCCATGCTGTGGAATTACAGATCTTGCTCCTTTCCAAGAGAAGAAGGGGGAAAGGACTTCTTAAAGCATTTAAAAACAATAAAAACTGTTTGTTTAATAAGTGCTCTTTTGCAAGCTTGCCAACAGCACAAACCATATTATCCAGAACAGTCATCTGTTTAGGGTTTCCAATGTTAAATAAAACCTCAACCAAGCACAAATGTGAGAATAGGCTGAAAACACTGCACTCACTGGCAGCTTATTCTCCAGCACACAGGGCTGGAGCTCAAGGATAGTTTACTGTATGACCTGGAAGGCCTCTTATCAACCATCACTAGAATTCAATTCCTGGCTTTATGCGTGATCGACAATTTGTTTTATGTGTTATGTTAAAAATAAAGGGGAAATATACTTGTTCCTAGCCAAAGCATCTACCTATGTTATTCACAATCACTGTATCTCAGATTTTGAAGTTTTTGTCTAGCTAATACAATGTGGATCTAGGGAAGATATGTGCTAGGTAGTGAGGCACTGCAGGCTCCCTAATTGCCCATGGGCCTGTAGAATCACAAGTGGGTTTACAAAGGGTTGCCTTATGCTGAAGAAAGGTTAGAGAATGACAGGTTTTATCCTGGGGATTTTGCATGTTCTATAGCTTTAGGTAGTCTATAGAGCAATCTATCTCTGTGAATAACTTTTTTCTTGGCTCAGAGTAGGTGCTTCTCGTGCCACTCTAGAGTATGGCCAGTTAGAGCTGAGACTGACTACCAATGAGCATCTCCTGCTACTTCTGGTTTTGAATATCTTTGAAATTCAAGTAACAACTGCCTTTTCAATATCTTTATCATTGCCCAGTGGAGATTATTTTAATTCATCCCCAGCATAGCAATGAAAACCAGAGGTGATATTCTCTTTATCTTGATGAACTAGCCCCCCCTCACACTGCAGCCATATTGCCATGGCAGAGCAGCCCTCCCAAAGCGCAGAAGGGCTCTCTCTCTTCTATGCTGGTATGCCTGCTCATGCATTATTTCTTGCTGGAGTAGAAGGAGGTTTTCTGTCCCCTGAGACCCTTTTGCCTCTGCTAGCCCTACCTGCAGACTCCATCACAGAGCAGTTACTGGGGAGAGGCACACCAGTCAGCTGGGGAGAGACACTATGTGCTCTCTTCCTCCTCCTCCTCACATGCCAAGAGATACTGAATAGGAAGGATTCTGCTTCTGACAGCATCTGACAGCCCTGATCAATAGCTGTTGTTTAAAAAACATACTAATGAAATTATAGCTTTCTTGTAACAATGCTGTCTCCTCCAACGAGAACCTACAGAATAAGATCCTGTCTGCAGCCCCCTTTCCCCATGTAAAACAAAGCAAGAAGGGAGGTTTGGATGCTCTGTATTCATAGAGGACCAAATATCACACCACTCTGGAATAAGCTGTAAAAGCTGTGGGGTTTATTCACTCACAAAAGCCATTATTTTCCAAACAGAATGGCACATGCTAGGGCAATATACATGTCACCAGGAAGCAAGAAGTTTGTTTACCTTGCTGAATATAGTATTGTTTCCAGTTTAATGGGTTTGTGTTAAAATGTTACACACAATATATTTTTTTATTCTCTCCCATCAACCACATTACAGACTGATTTTTTTCCCCACTGGTGAGGGCAAAGGTGATGCAATGATCCACAATTTTCCCTCAAACATGCTATCCATATTTTATTAACCAAGTAAATTATTTAAACACATTCACTAACACACATGCTTCCTCTTATACACATGCCACACATTCCTGCCAGTGTAGCCTACCTAGATGTAATGAGATGCTCTTCTCTGGATCTTTTTGCCCAATCAGGCTGTAATTAAGCCTATGAAGATGCAGGTAAATGTGCAAGATGCCTGTTTAATTAAAAACGAAAATGAGGGTTTAAGTATCAATTTGTGTTCTATTCAATTACCTGCAAGATTCGTAAAGCAACTTTACCTTTCAGTACCTTTTAATTAAAACAAAAAAAAAAGAAAAAAAGAAAAGCAGCACAAAACTGAAAGTAACCCACCCTAAATTCATAGTTCCATATGGCATGGCTACTTCCACATGCAGGAGAAATGGAAAATCCCATGAAAAAAAAATGATTGCATCAAATCATGGAGGGAAAAAATGTAACCGAAACAAACCACATTGCTGTCAGAACACAGCAGACTGAGTCAATGTATAGCTTGCATATGGAAACAATGACATGATTGTTTACTCACTGGTTTAATGATATTCACTTTCTCCTAATGGCAATGTTGAAAATGTGAATGCCAGATGTTAAGCCTACAGCGCAGAAGCGATGAACATTGTAAAGTCTATAGAAAGGAATTTATCCTGACATCAAAATATAGCGTCACTCTTCAGTTTATTAATGCTGTGTGTTTTTTCTTTAATTTATAAAAAGAAATAGTTTCATGTTTGCAGTTTAAATTTCCATATTTTATAACAGTTCAGCAACAAATTTACATATTTCCTGGAATCTGCAGATATAAAAGCGGTAAAACACTCCAGGCATTATTAGATAGTAGATTATAACCCATTACTATTGTTTCAATTAGCAATGTAAAAGTGACCTGCAGTGTTCAGATGACCCACTAATGGATTTAAATGCTTTCAAATATTAATGCAGGTTTTCTAAAGATGAATCCCAAACCCATTATTCCTGGAATAACCGTGAGCTGAAAAGCTGGCAATGATTGTGCATTATGTGGAAAGGCTCATGGTTAATTAAATGAATACCTAGCATTACACTGTTCACTTTAGTGCTACAAAATTATTTCTCATTGATTTTTACATTCTGAGCCTGTGATTCAATTTACTTCTGCAATTTGTGTTGTTGTGTCAATAAAACAGAACTGCTTGAAGATGGAAGCATTAGAGAGGGATACATATATTAAGACCCAATGAAAAACATAGTTTTCCTATGTTTTTCCCCTACTCAAATGTCACTTGTAGGCATTGCTTCATTATATATTATTAATACAATTTTTATTTGTTTCTGTCTGCTCTTTCTTCATTTTTATATTCAGGAGCTGGAATGTTAGTGATTACTTAAAGTTGAGAAGCTAATTTTTCAGTAACAAGTTCTCCTACTATCAAGAACAAAAGCACCATCAACACAAGTCTTTTATTTAATGTTAAATGGACTAGAAGGACTCAATTCATCAAAGCAATCACGATGGACATTCAGGGAGTTTTTAATTTGGCAAATACATGACATTGAACTTTTAAGTTATCAAAATGGAGGATTCTGAGAAGTGAATGCAGAATCAGAATCATTCCTTCATGGTTTTTTGGGAAATGTTCATTCTCTTTGGTGTACAAAACTGCCTGGAAGAAGAGGGACAAAGTCTTTCCATGGAGATGTCCACTGAGGAAAACTGGTGCTAGTAAGTTGTCTGGTGGGTTATAACAGTTTAGTGCTGTTCTTTTGGATAGTTTTATTGTCTAAAGAGGGACTTGTATGCTATTTCTGCACATTTTCTATGATTGAGTTGATAATTCTCTTGTGGATCTTTGGTCCTGACCACCTGTGAGTGTTTGTAGAACACATGTACTTTATAGCATCTGAAAATATTTTAAATTAATCCCATTTATGCTTGTCTTATGCTATGTTTGAGGTGAACGCAGTAACACTTTCCTCATCTTTCTCTTGGGACTTTGAGTAAATTTGATCTCCAGGGTCAGAAAAAATTGATAATGAGCACTGCATGGAAAACTCTAAGGCCCCTGCAACCCTAGTCAGACAGGGATCAGGCTCCACAATACTTTTGGATAATAACAAGATCTTAGCAGAAATGCACTTATGGATCTGCTTCTGTTACATTGTACCTAAATGAATCATCATTCATTCATGGTCATCATTATTATTATTGTCAAGTTTTTTGACTGGGTGTGCAAATCTCAATTTTCTTACATTAGGAAAAATGAAGAGTAATTCCATTAGAGCCAGTGCAACTGTAATGATGTAAAACCAGTGTAGGTGAGAAGACAATCAGGCCCACATCATTCCTTGTGTGACATAGTCCTGTAATCACTTACTTGCATGAGTAATGCTGTCTTCAGGAAGTTCACCAAGTTCAATTGGATTATTTACATGAGTAAGTAACCCCTCATGTGTGTTCACTCTATTTTCATATGTTTAATGTTTCAAAAAGGGAAACTAACTATAAACCAGCATTGTGAAGAAACATAAGATATAAACCACTATAATAAACCTGCAAAAATTGAATTAAATTAGAAATATAAAAAATACATGAAAATCCCAAAGAGAAGAAACGTGGTTTTGCCTCAGGCCACTGCTTTTCAGAAGCCAGAAGGTGTGGCAGAAAATCCTATTCAAAGTTAGGATCATTATAATCTCAGATAATTAAATGGCTAAGGAGCTGTTTTGTGTTCACCAACTAGGACAATGCAGTCAGAACTAAAATGCACTTATGTGTAGCCTCACTTAGAGCATTAGCCATTACTTGAACCTTGACCATGAGCACTCAGTGTGACAGTAACCAGTTTTGCATCCAAAGCCAGATAAATGAGGATGCATGTTTGTGATATGGATTAGAGAATTTTTATGATGGCTGAAAAAAACAGAAGGTTTGTGTCTGGTTTAACTGGGAAAAAAATCTGGCTTTCATTACTAAAGGTAAGCAGTCCTGAATGTAATGAAAGATTTCCTGCAAAATGGGATCATTCTGCCAGAATTCTTACAAAGGAAGAAATTCATGTTATGCTATGATCTGTAGGTAAATACTAATTATGTACTTTGTATTTTTAGTGGATGAAAATGTCATTTATTCATTAAAATGTGAAAAAAATCTTCTAGCCACTATATTCCTGTAATGAATTCATTCTCATTTTATCACTCTCTGGAATGCCATTTCCTTTTCCTTCCACTTAGCAGAAAAAATGTAAATACGATTATTTCCCCCTTGATATGTTGTCCATTATGCTATAAAATATACTGAACAAGCCCCACTAGTTTGGCTTGTAGAGTTGCTTTCTGAACCTGAACTGAGGAAAGCCAGCTGTGCTGTAGTAGCACATCCCTCAGCTCTAAGAAGGTGGTGGTGGATATGAGATGTTGTTTCATGGACTTTCATGGCACAATGACTATCATTCCTTTATAGAAAGGATCACCAAGACAAAAATCCCATTAATATCAGTATCCGTTTTCCTAAAGTAAGAAGTACGGGGCTTGGATTCAGCAAATTTGGATTGAGAGATCTGACCACAATTGATAAAAGTACAGAAAAGCATATCTGAGGGAGCATTTAGGACACCTAAGTAGTGTCAAGATGGAGCTTAAGTAGTATATGAGCAAGTCATCACAGTTTCCCAACTCCCAGGCTGCTGAAGCACCTACTGTTACACAGATAAATGCTCTTACACAGTCATGGCTTTTCTTCTCTGGTCCTTATTTTGAGTCAAGGAAATTTTCAATCCTTTCTATTCAGTGGTTTAGCTTCAACAAAAAGGACCTCAAACTTAGGTTACCTGCTCCTCAAGCTGGTGTACTGAGCACCAGGCTCTCCTTCTGCAGTCCTCCTTTAGCCAGCATTTGTACAGGCCTGTGCCACTGTCTGCCTTGAATGAGTGACTGAGACAGTGTTCTCCTGGAGGGGATTTTAGGTCATTAATGTGGGTCTTACATAGATAAGTAGGACTGAAATGAAAAAAAGAGTGAAATGAAGCATCTGACTCAAACAAATAGGTTTTAAATGTCTCTCTCTCTGAAGTGTTTTCTTTTGTCCCCTCGTATTGCCCCACCATCTATTTCTCATTAATCTAACGCTCTAGCTGGAAGTTGCTGCATGGGGACCTTAGGCCAGCACCTATGTGCCTGGTTCTGGACTTTACTGGTTACCACAAGTTAGTAGAGATTATATACATCCATGCCTCTCCAGATGGGGTGGGAAGTAGGGGGTGAAGGGGATTTTTTCTCCTCTGGCTGTGTACACAGAGGGCATGTCTTCCAACATGCTTTCTTTGGTGTTGCTGTTAGAAGAGAGAGACATGAACACCAATATCCTGTGCAGGTTCATTCACTCCTGTTTTGTAGATGCTGGGGTCCCTGTTCAGATTTGATGCAACTTCATCTCACTCTGAATCTCACAAAGTGGAAGATGTTGTTCTAACGATAAGAATTTAATATTGACCATCTACCTTGGGTTTTTTTTGTTTGTTTGTTTGCTTGTTCAGAAGTAGACATTGCTTTCGATATTCTTTCACAAAATCCTGTATTTCCTACTCATGGTTTTACAAAGAGAATTTTGTCAAGGCAAGACAACAGAATTTGGTCCCTTTTAGATATGCATGTGCAGTGATTACAAGCATTCAAGATCAAATTACATGAACAGAAAAACAAATATCCTGTGTAAAAGCTATTCTGTAAAAGCTATATACTCTAATTAGAAAGACAGAAACAAAAATCATTATGGCAATAAAGAATTAGAACACAATAAAGTATATAGATTTTAGAAATTTATTGTAGACTACCAACATCGTGTATGGATTATACAGCTGTGAGGAAGTAATTTGGAGAAATATTTACCTACCAATACATTAAGTGCAACTGTTTAAGGAAAAGCATATCCTTTAGAATTCTATATTTTTAATAAAAAGTAAAGAGAACTCTATTGTTTGGACAGAGGACATAGGGAATTTCTACAATTTAGGAAATTAATTTACATGCCTAAGATTTATTATTAATTTGGAAAAATGTAACTGAATTTGGAAGAAATTCTGAAAAAAAAAGGAAAGGATGAAAGTTTTTTTTATAGTAAGATTAAAAAAATTCTGATACGGCATTTTATGCAAAGCTTGAAACGAATTCAGATCCTTTGTTATGGTTCACATATTTTCAGCTTCCCACATTTAATCATAACAGGCTCCTTGTGGTTTAATTATGATCAGAGTTCTGAAGATGATTCAACCACTTGCACCGAGAATTTGACTTTTTGATCACAAAAAAAAATCTCCAAGTCTTAATTAACCATTTAACTGAAAAACATTCCTTTCCTGAGACGCTGCCTTATGCTGTGATACACTAAAGATGTGTAAAGTCTGAATCATAACCTGGGAAATACATATAATAGCTGCTTACAGGCTGTAAATAAGATTGCAATTAAATACATTGGTATGAATTTAACCTCCTTGTATGCAAGCTTTTGCATGGGTTTCATTCGAGACTGAACCAGATTTGGGGAAGAAGCAGTGCAATTTACTACATCTCAGATGCGGATATTTGCTATAGGGCAGCAGTCCCTGCGAAAATATGTGTAGGTTTTTCAGAAGTGCTCATGGTGCACTGAATTCTGTGGGTCTAGAAGGAGGTAGTTGCTGAATTAATGTGAAAAATCCATTCCCCATGCATGAAACCTCTCTACTACAGCATCAGTGGGAATGCAAACCCTCTAGGTATTCTAATTTGCCCTCAGTATTTCAGCCTAAAATGAAGGAAGTCTTTTAGCTGAGGCAAAAGTCACAGTTATAAGAACAGATACTGAAACTGCTTACCCTTCTTCTAGCTCAATGACTGGTTTTAGTGACTTGACAGAAACAAGTACAGCTAAATTTTACCAGTAATTTTGACAGTAAAAGAAAAAGCTTTTTTTCCCCCACTTATGTAATATAATAGTGAAGGGCTCAAAATGACTGAATCTATTTCTAAGCTCATCACTCACATTGGAAAACCTAATAAAATAAGTTACTTGAAAGATTAGGGTATACACACAAACACACACATATATATAAAACAAAATCCATACAACTCTTCCATTTGACAATTAAATTCTAGTTCACTTGATAATTTTAGCCTTTAATTCAGACGAGATGATGAGATAATAAAAACATACCTGCTTACTCATATGAAGAAATTCAGGGAATAAAAGAAAGTAATTTACATAAACATCGGATGAGCTCACACATGCATTGACCCAAGCTTCATACTAAATAAAACTGCAGATAGATGTATAATGCAGAAGTATAAAACTGAAAAGTCTGTTCTTATTTCTATGCTATGAGAATGAAACTTTTAACAAAGATTCCCACTTCTGCCAGCCCTAAACCTTAACCACACTGGACAAGAATTCCTGTGTATGCTAAGATTTGATCGAAGTTAACTTTTAATTTCTTCAATTTTCAGACTTTTTAGAGATTGTCCAACAGAACTAATCCAGAGCATCTTGTATTCAGAAGGAGCTGCTGGACATCGTCACAAATTCCCACCTCTGTAGAACTCTCAAGGCGTCAAGTTGTAATGACTTAATCAAGAGCAGGTCTTGAAATCCTAAAAAATCATGCATGCTTTTGAAAGAAGGCTTAAAAAAATGCATGGAGGAAGGAAATGCAAAATTTGACACAATCCTAGAAAATATTTTTTTTAACTTACAAATGAAATAAAAGTCAGCTGAAAATTTGCATTGAAATTAGTGTGTAGCAACGTTGTTTGAGATAAGATTAAACTGCTGCAATGCTGAAATTTGTTGTTGATAAGAAAGCTTAAATGTATTACACTGTACTGTATTTTGCCTCCCTTTCACTCAGAAAGTGTATTCATTATAATAAATTCACACTTTACTATGTAAAATTCATTCATATAGCCAGAAGCTTATAAAAAGAATATAGACTAAAGAGCAAGTTGCATAATGAGATCTAATCTATGTAAAATAAGTCCCAGAAGAAATGTCCTTTACTTTGATCATATCCCTTGAAACAAGATCCCCTGCTGGAAACCACAATAAAATGAGAGCTTGGGAAACTCGCCTGGCAAGCAAGTTAGGTTTTTAAAAACAAAAGCTCGCCAAGCCCACCGACCTCATGATCCCAGACAAAACATAATTAAGGCTAATAAAATCTTTCAGACTCCCTCAGGCTTAATGGGAGAATAAAGATTTTTTGGGGCTCACGGTAGGAGTCCTGAGCTCTCCTCTCTGCCTCTGTGCAGCCAAAAACCTCAGCTTGCTGCCATATGCAGGAAAAGATCCCAAGTCCATCCGAAGGCAGCTGGCCACATGGAGTTCCCTCCTCAGCACACACACGCGTGCACAGACACACATGCACACACACACCTCATCAGAGGACTTATCAGCCCTTCTGGGTTCCAGGGTATTTCAGTGCTGGCTGGTGCCTCTGATGCACAGGGGCAGTTTCCGAATTTTCTTTGCTGCCAGCAAGGTGGGTGAATCACCGCTGCTGGGAGACTTTAACGATAAATTAATTTTTTAAAGTGCTTTGCTCTTGCAGGATGAAAGGTGTTATGCAAATATAAAATGTCCTTATCATGAACTGAGAAGTTAGAAGGACACATTGCTGTGGCCATCAGGGTAAACTGCCAGCAATTAGCACCCTGAACAGGAAATGCCGAGAAAACCAGTCATTTCTTTAGCATCTGTATTTCCTTTATGTTGTACTTCAGTCCTTAATGCCATTACTTGAGCACCCTCCGAGCACCCTCCAACGAAATCACAGATGCTGGGTGTGCAGCAAGACAAGGGTTTGAAGGTGGGGGGCCTCTACACCCCAGAAGTAAAGGTGTCGGAAACAAAGGACTTGCTTCCCTGCACAGAGAGAAAAGTGTAGTCAATTTATTTTGTTTTCTGTAGAAATGGAGAGCTGAACTACTGTCCAGTCAACTGTCTGCTGTGCCATGCACTCAGGGCAGACCTGAGGGGAGTGATGTGTCCTGCTGTCCTGGTTAGGCTGCACTGGTCAAATTTCCTGCCGTTTTTTACCATGGTGTCCCTGCCTGGATAAATCAGATTCAAATGCTGAGCTTGGCAGCAGTTTTATCGTGTCTCTCTTCTTTCTCTGACCGTCAGAAGCTGTGTGGGGTGAAGGTGTTTTCCAGCAGTGAATTAGCCATTGTCCAAGCTCACAGTGAAGCCCTGAGCTTCCATGTATGCCAGTGAACTGGTGAAATGGTGCAGGTGCTGCCTAAAACCTGTCACTGCTGCAAGCCCTGAGGACATCAGAAATTACTTCAGCTTCTGGGGACAGCTGGAGTCAAGGAGTGCAGAATTTGTTGGAAAGCTGGGGAAGGCACCTTGACTTGGCCCTCAAAACTTTCATAATTACTACTGTTTGCCTCTTGTTTTGGTCCATTTTGGGGCAGCTGCTCTCTGGTCAGCAGCTGACCACCTACAGAAACATCTTATGGTGTTGGAAGGGGCCGGGCTGCCTTGTGCTGGGATGAGCACCAGAGTATGCAGTGCAGGGGTGAGAGATACCCACTAGCTACACCACTCCCCACCCTTCCCCAGAATTACGTCCCACCATCCCGAAGGGACCTGCATTGTATTACGAACCTTTCAATAAGCCAGCCTGCTCCCATCTTTTGCCTGCCCTTTCCCTTATCCCCTTGGTGCAGAGGAGAAGCTGGGCAACCACAATGGAACAGAGAAAAGGTCTTTACTGTGTCTCTGCCCCCCGTACACATGGGCAACGTATTCTGTCCATTTGCGCTGAGATGATGAAAAGTAATAATTGTTTTCAGTATTTCTCTAATAGCTCTTTTCCCCATTTGCCTTAATTTCATATATACACTAACCAGTTTACAAATATTACTATCAAGGTTGAATTATGAAAAGTTTATTTAATGTATGACTTGTTTTAAAGGCTGTTAGAAGAATCACTTCTGCATAATAAAACCTCAGGAATACACAAGTGATCTTAAGAAATACAGTATGACTGCTGTGTGGTTTCCCATTGCCTTTGTAGTTTCTAAGACACTATAACATTATTTAATTAGCTGAAATTTCCTCTCTCTTGAGGATGGAAACTCAATGAAATGTCAACAATGCTGTCAGTCTGCTTCAGGCTAAACTCATTACACAAAGACCCACAATAAAAATAGTCCAAGACAGATTATTTTGTTGCAAAACATAGGCCCACACAACTTATGCCTCAGAAAACAGATGTGGAATCCATGCAAGTGCTGCATTTTGGGGGTTAATAGGACTGTTAAGTTCTACCAGGCAAATACAGATGTTATGTGCCTTCACTGTTCTACATTCAATCAGTAAAAAAGACTAAATCCTGTCAATGATTTGTCAGAGGTTGCTGAGGGATATTCTTACATTGGTCAAAGGCTGATATGAAATCTATATCTTTGCTTTAAAAATTCACCTTTTCCCATCACTGAGAGAGTGAGCAGCAATTTCATTTTAAGTAAAATCTGGTCAGGAGAAAAGAAAAAATTGTTTCATTTATTCTGAATTATAATTGATATTTCAGAATACATGTGCTCATTACTAAGCATAATAAAATTTGGCATTTTCTATTGTCAGAGGGTTTATAAAGGCTAAATTTCTTGATTTATTTAAATAGACAGATAGGAAGGAGCAAACTACAAAAACAAGTGCTATATACTGAAGGCATGTGAATTACCTCCTTCCCAAGGATAATGCAAATTAGAAGTATGTAAAGCATGTAAAGCTTTGTCTGCACCTGGGATCTTTAATGAGGATAAAGAAAAATCAGACGGAGATTCTCCTGGGAAAAGAGAGGATCGTTATTTGAATAACCTGCAGTGAATTCTAATCAATGCAACGTGACTTTGAAAATGAATATGGTTTTTCAACCCGCTGTACATGAGCCATAATATTAATCATAACTTCATGGTACAGTAAAGCCCATGACAAATGGTTATTCAGTGGACTAACAAAAAGACCACTCATAGTGAGAGAAAGGTAAGCGCGTATACAGAGTAATTTATTTTTGTTTTGCTTGCAAATGCATCTGTCGAAATATATATATATANGCATATATGTGAACATACACATGTGTGTGCACACACAGGTACCCATATGTGTGTGCCCCCAGTTTAGCACATAAGCATGAAATAGGCTCATTTTCTTTGAGGACTAACATAAACAAGCATAGTCTTATCTTGTTATTCTTCAAAGAGTTTTATTTAGTATTACACTAGTTAACACAAAGCTTGAGATAATTTTTTTTGAAACAGGGTTTTCTGGATGCATCAGTCATGTATCTTCCAGTGTTTGAAGACTCTACGGTGCCTCTAAAAGGCTGGAGGTAATTTGTGTCTTCTTTCCACTACTAAGCTTTGTTCACATTCCTGTATTTGTAGGAAGGGTTTAACATAAAGCATGGTTCACTGGCTGCAACGTAGAAACACTATGCTCATTTATTTACCTAGAGCACAGAACAGAACTTTTATACATTTTTTCCATCTCAAGAATTAAAATAAATAATCTTTTTGACATTTTCACTATTAACACATTTATATCAGCAAAACAAGCTGTGTCAAAAATCAGACTTTCAAAGAAACCCCTCTGAGGGAAATCAGAGGCATTTTACAATGTATTTTAAGGGGTGAGTGCATATTTTAGCCGGAGGGCTATTTTTGTAGGATACAGTGAAGTAAATATATCTTGTTTTGTTGATGTGATGTGATGATGTTCATATATAAGCAGTAAAATGTGACAAGTTGTGCCATAAAATGCTATGCACCAACAGGTGTGATGAGATTTTTTTTATTCCCCTCTATATCTACCTATTTGCAAGTGGCATTTGTTACCGTTGCCTGTGGGTGGATGCTCACTCTGATGTTCTGGCCAGACAGGGACCTCCAGTGACGTAGCCAGCACTCCTCTGACCCAGCCAGCACCATGGAGGGCTTGGGGTTGAGTTGTGTGGAGATGGTGACAGTTCTGTACAACATGGGTGTAAACCACTTTAATAGATTCACATATATACTAAAGTAAAACTGCTGCCTGCAGCAGCCCTCAGGCAAAAGCTCAAGAAGAGTGTAAGGGCCTTGAAGGTTAAGCTCAAGATCTGTCAGTCTGAGGTAAGAAGCAGACTGCAGAGCTAAAGGCCTTCCACTTGCAACACTTCAGCACCCAAACTTGGACACTCAGACTGATGACACTCAGACCGATGACACTCACCTATCATGTATCAGTGATCTGGTGGAAGAGAGGTTGTCTTTCCTATACCTAAAAAATCAGTAGCACAAAAAAATAAGAGCAGGTCTATGAAAGAGAGAGTCACTGTGCTTACCTAGCTGAGCATGTGCTCAGAGTACAAAAAACTAACAAAATCCCTAGACATAAATGCTATTGGATACCTAGAAGGTGCAGCATCGTAAAGTTTATCTTTGCAGTACTATTTCTTTTGTTAAATTATGTTAAAAAAAAAAAAAAAAACCAAAAAAAGCCAAAAAAGCCAAAAACAAACAAAGAAAGAGCCACAAGGTTATTTAGGTCTGTTGAAGGGAAGCAGTGGTTGCAGAGAGGCTCAACCAGGGTAGCTTCCCAAAGCAAAGGGTAAGGGGTGATTTGATCACAGTGTGTAAACGTCTTTCTGGGCAGAAGAATACTTGAAGAACAAGGGTATTTAATTTAAGAATCATCAAGAAAAGCATTGAATTTTCACGATGTCAAATTTTGAAAAAACTGGAGAGTTTTCTATAGAAGATACCACAGATCTTTTGAACAGTGCAGGTACAATGTAAGACACGTTTGGTGAAATTTTATGTTCTCTGTTAATGAAGCAGTCTAAACTATGCACAGGTTCTTTTAGGACCATTTCTGCCTTTCCCCATTAATATTGGCCAGTTTGATGCATATTCTGTATTAAGAGATACCATCATGTTCTCATAATTGAACAATTGCCTGTTTGGATCAGAGTTGGTCGGCTGACCCTAAAATCTGTGAACTGTGGTATAAATCAGTGAATCAAATAAGAGTCATACCATCCACATCAGCCCAACAATGTCTTTGTTTTAGTTGTTTCAATGTAAGTGCCCCCTTGACCTGTGCTCAAGGACACATAATAAAGCATACAACTTTCTTGGAAAAAAATATGTGTTTCAAAAGCTTAATAAAAATTTCAGTATTTCCTGAAGATTTCTGATGAAGGATGATGGAGAGTAAGTCATTCAGTGGTTGCAGAGAAGTACCATCACCAGAAACTGCCATTTTTCTTGCCATTATCCTTGGTCTTACCTGGTTTGAACCTGAAGTGAGGCTGTTACAGCTTGCTGCAGCATCTGGGAAGACACGGTTTCGGTGTTGTTGTGCTTTATTTTACAAGGTTCCCAATTTAGTTGCATTTTCTGCTGTGAACTTAAACTGTTGGTTTTCTGTCTTTTTTCTTAGCTTTTCTTATGTAAGCCTGTCTACGAGAAGAGAATAAATAGCTGAAGTGGTGGAATACACTGTTCTCACACTTCTCCTGTAGCAGCTTGAAGCAGCAGTAAGTCAGACTGTCTTCTTGCTATGGACATAGTCCGAAGCCAGTATCTCTAAGCTAGCCAGATCTGAAACTTGAAATCACTAGGACAAAAAAATCACAGTTTGGGGCTCAAACTGACCACCCCGTTTTCATATTCCCTGCCTTGGGAAGAAAAGTTTGGATATAGTAACTACACTAACTGTAATAACTATACTAACTAATGCCGTTAAAAATACTCTAAGACGATTGAACTATGATACTTACAAACTTGGATCTGTGTAAGCCCAAGTAACTGAAATGTTGTTCTAAATTTTTTTGTTTGTTTGTTTTTAACTATGCCATATCTTTGGATGCTTATGGTATCCATAGAAATGTCTGATCTTTGGTTATATGTGTCTTCAAACATACAAATCTATAACTAAAACATAACTAAATTTGTCTTGTTTCTTACTGTTAGTTTTAGTCAAACCATCCTGGAAAGTTTCATTGTGAATTAGATTTGGATTGTACAAAGCTACCTGGTACTTAAAAGTAAGAATAGTAAGAGTTATGCATATCTGACAGTATACATAGTCTCTATTTGTGCTACTGGATTTATTTTCAATAAACTGAAGAGTTTGCTGCAAGAATTTTGTTTTCAAAGCAGTTTTAAATGCATCAGTTTAGGAGTGATCCCAGGAAGCATTTCCTGCATATCTGCTCACGTCCATCTTAAAAACAAGAATCAGCATAGAATGAAAATTCATTCATTCAACAAAGAACAAAAATTTGAGCCCCAACGAAGTCATAGATAGATACTGAATTTAGTGGAGTCAGCATCACCAGTGAGTTTCAGTTGCATTTTCATACTTTACAATGTCATAGGAGAGCTTGAAGTTACACAAAGAGAAGGAGTACAATTGATCCCACATAACAGAGGAGGAAGAGAGTAAAGAAAGTTCACCCCCATCCATCAGAGGAGAGAGATATGTTTTAAACATTTTCTTTTGCTCCATTTCATAGTGGTTTAAAATATGTAAATATTTTTCAAATTCCCTTGAACAGGTGCAGTTATAGATTCACAGAATAATAGAATCACAGGATTGTTGAGTTTGTAAAGGACGTCTGGAGGTCACCCGGTCCAGTTCTTAAGCAGGATCACCTAGAACCCGTTGCCCCAAACCATGTATTCAGCCTCTATTGGATTCACCAGTATTCAGCCTAGTTAGCAACCACCCTTGATTCAGAGGGAAAAAATTCCTGAACAACTTCAGTGTGCAGAGTTGATCTAGCGCCTTTTCTCCTATCCACTCTACATTCTAACTTTGTTGTTTCCTTGAGTTCATTTCAGATGCTTTTTCTTCTTTCACCATTGCGACAGAACTGCAGCTTCTGTTTCTGGCACTCAGATCTGTACCAGAAAAACAGAATATCAGCACAGTGGTAATAGCAACCAAAGTCCTACTTAGCCCTGCTCAAGCTTCAGCCCTGTAACTGTTCTCTGGTATTGCTTTTAACTTTGTCCATTTTAAGATGCCATGGTGTGTGCAAGCTCCAAAAAGCTTGGATGAAAGTGGAAGAAAACTGTCATGTCTACTTTTTTGCTTCTCCACCATGGAACACTCTTATTTTCAGCACAGAAGTAAAAATAGAAACAATTATGGGGTAGAGATGTCGTGTGGAAGTAGGCTGGTAATCTATATCCTGGTAAAATGAGAGTACCAAGGGTGTCCCCAGTTTCTCCTTCTATTAAAAGAAATGGCCTCTCGTAAACATCGTTCAGATAGCTTGATAATTGCAGCATGAAATGAAAAACAAACTTCCATTGATAAGAGGTATGATCCTGTTCCTGTTAACGACAGAAAACTGGCAGCATCAGACCCAAAAGAAACAGTGATACAAAGATTGTATGTCTGATTTCAGTCACATAGAAGGATTATTGATTTATCCAAGGGTTACTGAAATGAAGATCTGGCTCATGGTTCAGGTGAGGATGGGAGGAAAGTGATTACTGCTTTATTACAGGCCTTCCCTGTAGATATGGGGTGTGGAAATAATCAGGGATGATCTTACAGGGAGTGCAGCAGATGCACAGCATCTGGTCTCTGGTCTCCAAGGCTACATCTATACTAGTAAACTAAACAGGCTTAGGACATGTTTAAGCACTGTTCCATGAGATCTATACTGTTTAACCCTTACCACTGTCCCTGGGGCTTGGCTCTTGCCAAACAGCACTATGCAGGTGCACAGGTCAGCAACTGCTCCCCAAAGACAGTGGGGAAAAACACCCCTTGTTCTAGGGAAGAAGCGCGTGAGCCAGGAGTAGCATGAGCTGAGCTGAGAAGTACAGGGCTCAAGGTCAGAGGATGGGCCACCATTCATTTAATTTATTTCAGTAGACATAGGCAGAATCTCCTGACAACTACTTTCTGACCATGCTTAAGGCATCTCTTCACTTTTTCTATTGAAACAAAGCACGTAACCAAGTATTTTTCCCAAAGAAAGAAAAAGATACTTAAACAATCTTCCACTGTCCTTCTAATTATATGAATGAGGACCAATTTTCATCCCAGCTCTAGTCTCTACACGGATAAGACAACTCTCTTCTATAAATAAAGTCCTATCACAACAAGGCAAATTCATGGAAGTCTGGTCTTCAGCCAGCCAGTGACAAATTTCCCTGCACCCAGTGCCTAATGTGATCATGACCACCATTTGTTCCCTGATACACAGTGAGGGGACAATATGAGTTTTCCTCTGAAATGTGTATCAAACTCTGTCGTGGTCTGACCTCAATGAGCTGGACATCACCACTGGCTCCCTAGAATCCAAATTTATAACTCTGGAGGTGGGTGGGCTTAGCTTTTTATTATTATATCATAGAAGTTGGATTTGTTATATTTCATTGTAGTCTCCAAGTATCTTCCATGTTAAATAGACTGGTAAAAGGGAAGTCTCTGGTGGATTTCTTAGATTTTTTTGGCTCTTCTTCTTTTTGGGGTTAATTTAATCAATGTTTCAAAAGGGATAATTAGATTTTTACAACTTCTTTACAGAGGCAAAAATTTAAACCTATTTCCACATTGAAGAAATTTGGAAGGTACCCAAGATTTCCTTTCAAAGTAACATCATCAAATAATTTTCTTGTGTATCTGAGATTTAACATTTCAGATTCTGTCCCCTGCACCTTTTATTGTTCCTATTTACAGTGCACCTGAAACACATTGTGCAATTGGCAGAGAGCCCAGATTTTCCATTTAAGAACAGTTTGATGATTTCACTTTTTCTTTTTCTCTCTCTTTCTTTTTTTTTTTTTTGAAAACAGCAGGTGCTCTACGTTGTAAACAATGCCAGTCGCCATAATATTATTAGCTTTTGCATTTTTATTACATTTTTGCCTCCCTACATATTTTAAACTTCATTGCAAGGCATTTTTGGCACTAACTCAGAAAGCTTCTTATTTCATAAGGAAGATGGATACCAGTGAATGTAGTCCTTTGTTGTCATTTATAATTAGAAAGTGTAAGATTTACTTAATCATTAAACCACCCAATATTTGCGGTTTTGTTTCTCATTTTCTGTGTGATACATCCACATCTGTCCCATGCAGCACATTAATTCCCTTTTCTGTAATATGGATTTTTCAAACATTTAACCCTTCTCTTTGTATGGCATCAAAGTAATCTTTTATAACATTGCTTTTCTCCTCCCTGTCACCTTGCCTAAGATCCTGTAAACTACATTTCAGATTTTTCACAGTTTGATGGGTCAATAGCCAGAACTGACATAGCCCAGTGGTTCTGCAATTACTCTTGTTGTGTACTGAGAGTTTATATTCCATTGATTATTAAAAATGTGTGCAAACAAATGGAGTTGAAGAAAAACAAATCAGAAATTCATTTTAAAGAAATCTTGGAAAAAAAAAATCAGCACAAGAAGGAGCAGATGAATACTCCAGAAATGCAAATAAGGCAAGGCAAGAATTGTCTTTGTGTACAGGTTTTTTTTTTTTTAATGTGTGTGTTTACATGATTTCTAGATGGAGGACATATCATTTGAAAACAGATTTAGGCAAATGTCATATGCAATAAATATTTATTGTTAGAACTATTTGTGGTTTCAATGAGGTCTTCATTAGCAAACAAAGGAAAAAAAATCAGGCTATTTTCATGTTTATACAGCAAGGATGTCTTTTGCTAAACTGCATTTTGAGCTACATTTTTTTTCCAGATCAATTCAATAAGTGAAAGCCCAACAGAGAACAGATGCAATATAAGAGCAATAAAGGGAAGTAAAAAAAATTAAAAATCCTTTGTTCTCCCTGCAGTACATCCGTAAATCTATTAGTGTTATTTTCCTTTCTTCTCTTTTTTGCATCCCAAGCCAGATCTCAAGTTCTCTGAAGCAATCCTTAATCAAGCTCCCCAAAGGCCTACGACTGCATGCAGCAATTTCTCCCCTGCTCTCAGCACAGATGTTTCGAGCACATTCCATTACACCTACATGCCATTACAGCTAATGGCTTATTCTGATGAAGAAAGCTGCTTTCTGCTCAGTGCAGCAAAGGGGAAAATAGCCTCCTGTACAGTTCGTACACTGCAACAATGAAATGTGGGGGCAGGTGGTACAACAGAACTCTCTAATGTTAATTACATACTGTATTACCCCCAAATTTGGCTGGTCATTAATTATGCTAATTTACCTTCCTGAAAATTAGCACCACTCATGTGAACATTTGAGCAGTTTTTAGCAAAATGAACTATGGCATAGTGGTTTGTAAACTTAAACCTTTCGAATCACCCAAATACAGGATCACAGTGGCTGCCAGACGTGGTGTGGAAAGGGGACCAGGCTGTCAGGCGAGGGATGGGCCAGCAAAGGTGGCCCTGTTACACACTGCTCTGTGACCCTGAATGGGTTGTGCTTACCTGCTCCCCACCTCAGTTTTCTGTGGAAAATTATACCTGTCCCACACAGGCTAAATCTCCTCATGTTTGAAGAGCAGCATTTGATTCATGAGCACTTACAGGATGATGATCTTTTCGCTGCAGAATGTTGAGTATCAGATTCCTGGGAAAGCTGGAGATGTCAGATAAATGATCAGACTGTTTTGCTCAGGCAAAGAATATTTATCCATTTTTAATTTAAAAAAACCCCTTAAACTAGTCAAAATCTTCCTTTGGAATAAAGAGGGAAAATGAAACAGTTAAAGATTTCTGTGATTCTATAGTGAATGTAGATAGACTCCATGACCTGCTACAGAGGATGGTGTTGAAAATGCAAAGCTTAAAGACAAAAAATTTCTTCTAACTCCTTGAAACTGACCAGGCAGCTCTGTAATGATTTTTATATATATTTAGATTACATTAGGTCTTTATAAAGAGTGGCATAGTAGCTTCAAGTGTGCCTATAGCTATAGATTGATTTTTTTTTATTTAACTGTTCATAAAAAATTAATCTCTGTCTTCTTCCAACAAAATCTAAGATTTTACTATATTGATTATGGGCCTAACAAAGTAAGGTATCAGATTTAGATTCAATTTGTTTTCCTATGAATTAAATACATTAAATCACTTTTTACTCATGTTGAAATTGATTGAGTTTCAGAGTTAAACAAAATATCATCTCTACGTTGTGAACTGTCTCCATTTCTTCCTCAAGGCTGCTGTTTTCTTCTATCCATCTCCAAGAAGCCATCATCATATTAACATAGATGACAATCTGGCAAGGAGGTGCTGATCAAAGATAAATTTCACACTCGCACTTCGCATTTTCTAATTACACCATCTGTGTCAGACTCTTTCGTGGCAGTTCTGCCCAATCTGTCAAATGCTGCATGCCTATGGGAATGCAGAGGAGCTGAGAAAATCGCCTCCATTTCCCCCACCAGCCGATCCATCACCCCAATCGGAGCTGGGTGGATATATTAGTCTAATTGGTACTGGAATGAAGGTTCCAGACTGCATATGAGATGAGGTGTTTGGGGGATGCAAGACATGAGATTTACAATTTGAATCATATTACAAGGCTTGCCCCAGCTTGTTTCATAGCAAGCTGAGAGCAAGCCATGCATGCAATATCAGCATGTGGAGGTGAAAAAAAAAAAAAAAAAAGGAAGAAAGAAATGAGGAATATTTAAAAACAAATAATGAATGAGAAGGTGTCTCCTTTCATTACTCTTGGCTTCTTCCAGACATATTAAATGTAAATGATTACCAATAAGTTCACATGAAACTAATTTATCCTTGTATTAGAATATAAGAAAAACAAACATAAAGCATTATATGCCCTAAACCACCAGAGCAGTAAATGGCTAGATGTATTCTAATCAAGTCTTGATCTATTAAATCCAGCAGCTCTATCAAAATTGGGTTGGTCCTTTCACACTAAAAGAGTATTATTTCCTATCCATAAGAAATGTGATTCAGTCACAAAAGGGGAAAAGTTGCAGCTTTTCTAGGAAGGCTGACATTTAAAATTATCTACTTTATGGGTCAACTTTTTTTTCTGGGAAATTGATCTCAACTTTGAACCTGTGTGCAAAATATTGCAGATTGCTATTGCTAGATGCAATCAAATCTGGTGTAGTAACTCTGATTCCCTGTGCAATCACATTTGAAAGTGAAAATGAGTTGCAATTCTGGATGCATGAAGAGTGGTGTGCTTGTTTACTCTGTAGTCTGCAAACCCAAAAAAAAAAAAAAAAGCAAGTGTGAAAAATGGTGTGACAAAAGCAAATTTGGTTGTGCAGTAATGCAGGCCACATACAGAAATTGTGAACCACATTTAGGATACATGTTCTTTCATGATTTCTTAGTACATTTGTACGCACATTACTGATTAAAATCTTCACATTTATTTTTTTTTCTGGATGAAGCACACACTGTGGAGACATGCTCAAGTTCATTTTACAATTCTGTGATGAAATCTGGGTTTAAAGTCAGGTTCCCATTCTGTTTGGGTGTTGCCTTCAGCATAAAATGGGTCCACCCATTATTTAATGCTTTTTTATTTAAAAAGAAAGGGAGCAAAATGACACATCAATTAAAGAACTCTATTTTCAGATATGAATTTCTGTAGGACACAAGAAGCAAGATACAAGCACATTATCAAGCACATTTTTTTGTGCTCCTACCTTTGGTTTATTTAGTACAGAGCCAAAGGCGTCACTGATGCAAGAATGTTGTTGGTCTGCAGCCTCCGCAAAGCAACGCTACCAGAGTGCGATACTTTTAACACCCTTTTCTGCATTCAGAGTGGGCTGAGGAAAGAGCTGTTCAAATATTCATAAAGGACAGAAGACAAATATTTGGCAACTCCCAACATTTCAGTGCTAAATCATTTAGTAAACACAGGCTAACAGCATTAACACAAGATCAGACAAAACTGCCCAGCACCACTCAGGGCTAGGTCAGCTCAAAGTAACCTCAATGCTGTAAATCAAGATTTTACTGCCACATATTTGACTGAACTTGTGTCTTTACTTGAACTTTTGAATTTTTCCCTTTCAAAGAAACGTATAAGACAGCCTCAAGGTGGAATATGCCAGAATGACTCCACTTCAGAGGCACAATCAATGAACAGCAATTATCTCAGATATATTTGAGCTTTTTATAGACAAAGACCTTTGTCTGGGTGGGTGCTGTGTAACATAATGTGTCTGTACAGGCTACTTCTCTTTCCCCTGTGCATTTTAATTACACTGGCAATTTTTTTTCCCCAAATAGCTATGAACAGAATTTCAATTACACTTATTCATGAGTGTGCAATTCTCATCCCTGTTTCTGTGAGCCTTGCATGTGGGCTTTGAAGAGGAGACTAGGAGCCACTGAGAGACAGGCTGGTGTCTGCACTGGAGATGGCACAGGGATTCTCTGATGCTCCTGAATTAGGGAAGGGTCTACAGCCTCCACGGACACACTTTGCAAGGGGTTCACAGCCAGTAAATGCTGCCTGATGGTGTGTTACACAGCTCAAGGTCTCTTCCATGCAGGTCTCCATGGGGCTGACCCTAGGCTGCAGAGCAGGGTGACCACCTTGGGACCCCATGCATGAGCGTTGGTGGGAGGATGACTGTTGTGCTGAGGAGCAGCCATTCTCTGCCAGATCAGCAAGCTTCTTGTTCTTATTACGTGAAAAGAACTGTATAGTAATAGTAAAAAACCTAAGTGGGTACCCAAAAGTATTATGGTCAAAATTCAAGCACTTTTGCCTTGCATTACACTATCCTTATTCCTCCACATATTCTCCAGGGCTCTCTGCACAACCCTAGAATCATTGACTTACAGAATAACTAAGGTTAGAAAAGACCTTCAAGACCATTGAGTCCAACCTTTGACTGAACACCACCATGTCAACTAAACCATAGCACTAAGTGCCACATCCAGTTATTTCTTGAACAGTTACAGAGATGGTGACTCCACCACAGCCCTGGACAGTCTCTTCCAATGCTTAACAACCCTTCTAGTGAAGAAATTCCTCCTGATGTTTAACTTGAACCTTCCCTGGCACAGCTTGAGGCCATTTCCTCATGCCTTGTCACTGGTTACCTGGGAGAAGAGACTGACCTCCACCTGGCTACAATCTGCTCTCAGGTTTCCTCCTGAGCCTCCTTTTCTCCATACTAAACAACCCCAGCTCCCACAGCCACTCTTCATAAGACAGCCTCAAGACTGCTCACCAGCTCCATTGTCCTTCTCTGGACATACTCCAGCACCTCAATGTCCTTTTTGAAGTGAGTGGGCCAGAACCGAACACAGGACTCAGTCTGTGGTGTCACCGGTGCCAAGCACAAGGAGATCACTGGCCTGGTCCTGATGGCCAAACCATTCCTGATACATGCCCGGGTGCTGTTGGCCTTCTTGGCCACTTGGGCACACACTGGGTCATGTTCATGCTGTTGACTAGCACCCCCAGGTCCTTTTCCTCTGGGCCACTTTCCAGCCACTCTGCCCCCACTCTACAGTGCTGTCTGGGGTGGTTGTGGCTCAAGTGCAGGACTTGGCCTTGTTGAACCTCATACAATTGTCCTCAGCTCATTGATCCAGCCTCTCCAGATCCCTCTACAGAGCCTTCCTATCTTCCAGAAGGTCAACAGTCCTGACCAACTTCGTGTTGCCTTCAAATTCACTGGGGTTGCACTTAATCACCTTGTCCAGATCACCAATAAAGATGTTAAACAGAACCAGCTCCAATACCCAGCCTTTGGGAACCCCACTGTGACTGGCTGCCAACTATGTAGCACCACTCATCCCCACCCTCTGGATCCGGCCATCCAGCTAGTTTTTAACCCAGCAAAGAGTGCACCTGTCCATGTCATGGAATGTCAACTTCTCCTGATATCACCCTGTCTTTCCCTAGGGCTGACCCTATGTCACATGCTGTCACCTGTCCCTGGCACTGACCTGTGGTCAGGCAGAAGAGATATGGCTTGGGCTCACTCTGCAGCCTTTCCTCTCTGCAGAGTCCTGCTCAAGTCTTGCTTCTTCCCCTGTCACCCAGTTACAGAAAATACGTCGAGATTTCTTGCCTTTGGGATAGACATTGTTATCTTGAGTTACACTGGCCAATGATTCAAAAATTATTGTTGACAAGCAGGCAGACAAAGTAAGTGCAGTTGCGAAACGATGAGGAAAAAGCACCTACTGATAGAGAAAATCAGATAAAAATCCCTCTTGCTGGAGAACTGCGTGACAGTATTGACAAGGTGAGAGTATATCAGAAAAACTGGTAAGAATATAACCATTGTAAACAGCACCAGTTAAACACCGCAGGGTGAAGCTGCGCCAGTACGCATAAGTAAGGAGCAACTGTTTGCGAAGTGGGAAAAACTGTAACTGCCTTTTGTATGAAAGGTATCTGTGCAGCCAAGGACATATTGACGTGCCTGGAAAATCCCCCTCTTTTTTTCTGCAAGGAAGCCCAGGCACAAACTGTCTGCAGTAAGAACGCCAATGAACCTTCAGGCAAGTCTTTCAAAACTAAACAAACACAAAAGAAGAGGTTTGCTTGGCTGCTCATTTCTTTTGCCGTTGTAAATCCTGTACCTGTTTTTTGCAAACAAAATCTGGAGGGAAGGCCCTGGTGTCACTAGAGTGCTGATACCCTGTCACTGACATCTTTCCCCATAGCCACATGATGGTGGTTTATGGGAGGTATCCTCATTTCCTGAAAATACATGATGTTCTTCTCCAGAGAAGGGAAAGCAGATTTATTCCTTCTGTGAACTTGGAACAATCTGCTCAGACAAGTGACAGAAAAAGCCATTTCTACTGTTTTCTCTTGCTACCCAGGCTGCAGACTCAATCGTTCACGTGTTTTCTAAAGGATCACTAGTAATCCTTATTCTTTCCAACTGCCTAAGCCCAGGGGAGTCCATGGTTTTGCACAGGTGTCATTAAGGACCGTCTCTGGAGACAATGGGTAACGAGGCAACTGAGCTTAAGAGGACTTTGTTGCTGCTGCTGATGACAGGTAAGAGAGAACAAGGACTTGCAATTAGAGAAATCACTCTATATTTGTAAACCAAACACACATGATATGAAAATCACTGGTGCAAGAGACTTGGCTCTGTTCTGTGCCCCTCTTGCAGGCTCCTTTCAGAGCAGGGCTATGCTTTCAGCAGAGACAGACAGGTTTTTAGAGCTCGTACAGATTCAGCCGGTAAGTGTATGCATCATTGTGGTTGAATAAATAAATATCCACTGAAGGAACCTGGTTCAGGAGAGTAAAATAATTAAGAAACATGGAAAACATTACTGCCCATATTCAATTAACAGCTGAAGTATTGTTAGAAAGATGGATCAATCTGGAATGATCTGACTTTAAAAGCAAAAGTTTAGATAACTTGTCTGATAATGGCATGTGCATATCCCATAAACGCCCAGCAATCCTATATAATTAAACCTTCAAGGACAAGCCTGATTGATGGCAATGTACCTGCAGGAAACAGCTCAGATGGAAAAACTTCAATGTGTGCCAGCAAAGTAATTACCTGGGATGGTGACTATGCTGTGTGGTCAGATAGGAACAGGACAGATAATGCAGTGCTCTGACCACTGCCCTGATTCCCTCTGCTGAGAGGCAGCTCCATGCACCAGCAACTGAGGGGATTCTTTGTTTGCTCCTCTCCTTATTCTACTGAATCTTCAAGGTCACTGTCTCTGTCTCCTTTCTGTATCCATCTGTACTACCTTTATGTGGCAAGCGAGTACTGTGCCCATCTTTATGCTTTGTGTATCACAATATGAACTGTTCCGAATACAAGCAAATTCAAGAAATTTAAAATTAAAGGGCTGCTCTCTCCTGTATGCAGAAACATGAGTTGTTTAACAGTTAGCATTCACCAGCAACGAATCTATCCTTACTTTTTTCAAATCTCTGTCTCCTGTTACCATTCAGTGCAAGGACTAAAAATAAGTATGCCACAATCATGTAACCCAATCCAAGAAATCAAGCACCTATTTCAGTAATGCCCTTTATGTATAAATATTTCAAGAATATAGATTATTTTTGAGCTCTTGAGTGCTGAAATGTAATATTTACACTTACAAAAGTAATACTTGGGACAAGAATTCAGTGAATCATCTTTCTCAGCTTCCTAACAGATGGAGTCTGTAGTTTCTTTACCCTCATGAGACGAATGCAGTATATGGGGAGGGAGGTAAGGGTACAGAAATGTAAAAGACCAACAAATCTTTGTCTTGGTGGTGTCCTGGTCCAAAGCACATAACTTGAGCAGCCCTCACCAACAATCAACTCAGGTCAACTTCATTTCCAGTAAAAGTACATAAAAACAAGGGAACAAAGTACAAAGACCTACACTGTACTTTTGAAATATCAGGGTTTTTTCTTTCAGTCTCACCTCTGTACCTTACTTACCCAAGTACTTCTTGATCAGATCCAATGGTAGGTCAGAATTATACCCCAGGTCTGAAAATGGGTTTAGAAATCCAGTGAGGCTTCTTTCTTTGTTTAGGCCAAAGAAAGAAGACACATCTCTTATGGTCCTTTGGCAGAGGTGAGCCTGTTTCAGATACTTATAAATTTGGCTTAAGTTAATCTGAGCTTCAAGGCAAAAGCAGCTCTTTTTCTATTGTGTACCTTTTACATGCAGAATTTAAAGTAAAAGAAAAGGCCCTGCTCTTGATCGAAACCATTTTACTAATTTTTAATTTGATTACCTCTTGGTCTTTTCAAACACAATATTTACATTTAAATTGTTGACAAAAGTTCCCTTCCTGCTGGAAGTGGGACCTGTCTCGAGGAAAACATCAACACACTTGTACTTTGTGGCCTACCTCCATGTCCTTTAAACAAACTGTGATGGAAAGCAAAAGCTGACCACATTCAAAACGCCCATTTTGTGTCTCGGACTTATATCTAAAAATATTAGCACACAGATTGAACAAGTAAATTAAGAAGCAGTAACTTTAATTGTTATTATTTACAGCATATGGGAATATTTTGCTTCAGAAGATTATTTTGCGGTGAGAATCCGTCATATATTTCTTAGCTATGCTCTTAGTTATGGCAAAATTAAAATTAGCAAAACAATTCCAGGCTTGCTTACACAAATTCAGACAACTGTGACAATTCTGTCCTGAGCCATCTGATATTCTATAACATTTACAGGTCACAAGTGACAATCAGCAACTGCCACACAAGGCTGAGAAGAAAAACTAAAGCTCCATCTTGAACCTTGCTGGTCCATGCAGTTCCTACATGTGGTGACTTGACCAGAATTCTGAAATTTCAGAAAACATTTAATGAAGAGAAAGTGGAATAGTTACCTTTTGCTTTCTAGGAATGACTTTCTAACACAGAGACAACACTGAACGAGCCAGATGTCATGTGAAGAATTAATTGTGAATGTGAAAGAAATGGTGAACTGGGCATAGTATTTTGAATCAGATTTACAAAACTCGAGGTAAGTTCAATGCTCTAAGGTAATTCAACAAATATAGCATGCAGTAAAGAAGTATAAATTAACTTCTGCCTCCTTTAAAGGCCACAGCAAAATCCCACTGGGTTTATGGGGCAGGATTGACTGAACCTGATATGAATCATATCCACAGATACCTCATGTAAGACTCTGAATACAAGTACCATGTTGATTTCTGCTACACTGTAGGTGCTACCTGCTTCATGAAAAGTCCAATCATTGTATGAGTGAACATACAAATTTTAGCCCACAACAGGTACAGTGCTTTCCACTGAGGTGTATCAGGTTATCTTGAGTGTTAATAGCAGTATCTACTTAGTCACACTAGGAAAAGTAAGCAATTGAAATACAGAGTGTTTTTGCAAGTGAATTTTAAGGGAAAAAAATGTTGTAAAAAATTTTCACATATCTGTTTCAATGTTTTCATCTGTCAGTGTTTGTCATCCTACTTCTTCACCTTTCATTTTCAGTGGCAAAATAGAGTGTGTTAAAGAAAAGGCAGAATGTACTGCTCTGAAAGGTACAGTGTAAAAATGAGTTTAGAGTGTTTTATTTTTCCTTTTTCCACCATTTGTATTTCTCAGATTCCACTTGAGTGGCTTGCCATTTGTTAAAGAAACTATGTTACTCTTATTTATTGTTTCATCAAAGGTAAAAAAAATCATTCCATCTCCAGAAGCCATAAATTAGTAGTGTACAGAAAAAGGCTGAAGTTCAGTGTGGACTTCTATACTGGATTTAGAAGATTTTTATACTTCAAAGCATGAC
The DNA here is from genome assembly GCA_013398175.1 of Climacteris rufus. Taxonomy (NCBI): domain Eukaryota; kingdom Metazoa; phylum Chordata; class Aves; order Passeriformes; family Climacteridae; genus Climacteris; species Climacteris rufus. Next base: position 954,362 of record VZRZ01004301.1, on the reverse strand, counting down.
AAATTCTCAGAAAAGCTGGAAGCATGGAAAGGTGATGGTATCTTTTTTTCATGACTGAAGGGAAATTATACAGCTATGTTTGATAGTCTTCTGGTAACATTTTTGATGCTGACATTTGACTCTTAATTCCTGTGAGTTTACATTTTCCATGTTAAAGACCCTTAATCCTTCAAACCAATGGTTCAAGACAATATTAAATTAAAAGTAATACAATTTTCCTAATGGAAAAGAAAATCCAAGGAAGCACCTTATTTGTAGTATTTGAAGGAGAGGAGCCATCTGTTTAATGCCTTGACACTGATAACATGGGGACAACCAAATTTCATGGTCACATGAGCAGTTGCTTATGTGCTTAAAAGTTTTTGGGATGGGCCTCTAGAACGTGACTGGATTTCACTGCACTAAAATCATCAGAAATCATAAAATATTCCAGTAGTGATGTCAAGACAATGACCATTACACTGAAAATGTTTTTCATGTTATTCTCATTATTTTTACTTGTGAAAGATTTTATTAAGGCTATTTATTGTTAACACATGGTTTGCGAATTATTAATGTTGCACACATATATATGTATTTATATATGGTTCTTGTGTTATTGCCCAACATAACTGTGATTTCAGTGGAAAGACAGACTGGGAATTTTAAATATTGAATTCCAGATGTCTTCTCAGTAGACCTTTGCTACACAAAGATGCATTATGCATTTACAGTTTACTACCTGGAGAGAAAAGAATTAATATAGGGGTTGCACATGTCCAGTTTCTATGTCAAGCTCAGCTGAGGAAATCAGTTCATACCACAGCTGGTCCAAAATATATCACACTCTTACATTTTTGGCAGGATGTCACCTTAAGAACTGTAAATGGTGTATGTGTGCTGTATAATTATATTGTCCATAGATTTATGCACCTGTGTTGCATATTTCATTACATTTTCTTGGCCTGCTTATTAGGACTACATTTTACATTTCTAATAATACGATTCAAATTCTACCAAATATGAAACACTGACTTTCAAGCAGAGCTAAATGAAGCTTAAGTAATTTAACATGAACCAGTGAAAGACAAAAGAATTACTTCACTCATAGTCAAGGTCACGAGTTTTCTTTTGCTGCTCTTCCTTTCTTTCTGTTTGTAACAAAAAATTGAACAGAGAGATGTAATTTTAATCCATTTATTTGCTGACAATACAACAGAAAGCTTTTTCCTCTTTTTGGAAATAAACCGTTAATGGGACGTTCACAGGAATTCACAATGAGCTTGGAATCTTTTGTAGAATCAAATCAGAGTTCATACAACAAATATCACGCGTATTTTGTTGTTTCTAAACATCAATTGGCCGTATAAAAAGTGTAATAGAAAAATTAAAAATTTGTGATTACAATGACACAGAGCGCGTGCCAACAGCTCTGTGGATGGCTTTTTATCTCATTCCCTTAGTGAAAACAGTTAACTAGGCACTGGTGAGATATTCTGTAACTGCGCAACAAAAAGCTGGCACTACTGCCAAGTGTGGCATGCCAGATGTGTGAATACATTCTGGAGAGCAGTATCAGCAGCTCCAACAGAAAGCCATAGCCATTAATCTAGAGACCTCTGGGAGTTCAGGATCGTGCTGTAAAACCTAGACCCTGCCAAGACTGCATCAGATAAAGCCATCAATGCATTGTAAAAAAGACACAAAACCTATTTCATGGGCTGCACTGATCAAGCAATTACAATCATTGACTACATTAAGCAAAGAAACAGCGGGGTGCCCTATAAAATTGACTGCCAACTTGAATAATCAATAGACTCCATGTAGAGTAAATTAAATAACTGAAAAACTATTTGGAAAAGCTGAAGTTAAAAAGCCAATCTGTAATCCCTCATCCGTGGAAAAACAATCCTGCATCCAAAAGATTCTTCAGCTTGCTTTCATTGTTGTCAATGGGAAATATAGTAACAGCAAACTAAGAAATTCTTTAACTCTCTCATTCACCAGTTAATAATTGTTCATTTAACCCAGGCATTCATAATCAATGTATGCATTAGTATCATACCTCCCAATCTGCCACTCTTCAAACACAGGCCTAAATTGCAGGGCTAATACTCAGAACAAGGGAACCTAGAGAAATTGTATGTACTCTGGGAGGCTTAAAATGATACAGAGCACTTTCCCTATTACAAGGCAGACTCAATTTGGCCTGACTTTCCTGATTATTTCCAATGTAAACCATTTATAGCAATAGCCATAATTTTGTAATTTATAATAGAATGGTTGTAAATGTTACCACAGAGATTTTTCATTTTTTTTTTTTATTTTTTCAATAAAAGATGCTGATTCATCAGAAACTAAGGTCATGGAAACAGAATGCATTGACTGAACAGCTTTTTTAGCCAGAAGCAGGGGGGCAGTCGACAGAGAGCTTCCCCTCTCTCCCCACTGCAAACACATGCAGGTGGAAATAATGTGTTCCACCCACCACAGCTGACCATAAAGTCAGTGGCTAGAGCCTGTGCTGGCCTTGCAACACTTCTCCAGAAGAGAAATCTGAACCCAAGTGCTGAGCAAGGACCACCATCCTGGATTTTCTTCTTTCTGGACCTCACATGCTTTTCTGAGAAACAGAAACTGCTTTTGGATGTTGAATGTAAAGAAGTCTAACAGATTCTGTTTTGCTTTGCTTTTCCAAAAATTTTTAAAACTTGGAGCAGTTTTCAGGTTTGCCTAAAAGGCTGTACAGGAGTGGTCTGCAGTGGTGCTGCAGAGCAGTCTCTGTAGACCTGCGGCCCACTGCAAATTGCCGGAGCTGGGTAGGATCTGTCAGTGGAGCTAATCCAGGCAATGCTTTGGACAAGGACCACCAAATACAGCAGTATGGGTGTTTCTTTTGAGGCTGATACTTGCACTGGGACAGCTTGGAGCATGTTGCAAAAGCACACCTAAGTTACCCTGCCCTAACAGGCACCATTCACATTGGTCGGACTTCCAGAGCACATACGTCTGTTCTTTGCTTGCAGGAAGAGGAACCAGCTATTGGCACCTGAAGACTGTCAGTATCTAAGAGAGCTCATTACTTTGTGCCTCATTACAAAGCGGAACACCCACCTGAGGAAAAGCGGAGAGTCAGATTTTAACTCCTGTCTGAACTGGCCCAAGGACAATTTCATATCCACAAGTTCGACTGTATTACCTGAATTTGGTTCAACACTTGGCAAGAAACGTGTTGCAGCAAAGACATACCTCAAAAAAACATTACAACTGTATTAGACTGCTGCATATGTCAAGAAGGAAGGGACACCTGTAAAACCTCAGTTAATGGCAAATATTCTGATTTTATATCCAAGAGAAAAGGAGTACTTTTTAATTACTATAGCAAAACCAACAAATGCCTCTTTTAAGAAATTGCACTTTTTTATTCCTATGTGGATTTTGTCAGTTTTCATTCCCTTGTTTTGAAAGAAAAGTCCCTTTTGCAGTGAAAATATATTCTTTCTTGGGAAAAAAAAAAAGCCTTCTGTTTTCATTCTACCAAACTAGAAATATCAAAGGCAAAGCTGCAACATATTTTGCTTTTCAGAGAATCTGGAGAAATGTGATTTAGCAGTTTTTCCAGTGGTGCAAATATTTTTCACTCACCTCACACTAACGTTTTTTTTGTATGTGGATAAATTAACACGTAAGCAAGGGTGTTAGGCTCTGTACCTATGGTAATAGAATGAGCTGGGTTCTTCACTGGCAAATGTTTTCTTATTTCTTTAGCTGAAACATAATGTAGAATTTAGGATTCATTCAGTCTGGTCTGCAGATTAAAGGAAAACAGATGAAAAAGTTGAAATTAACTCTTCACTGTATATAATTTTTTTCACTGGGTTGGAAAAGTACTTCTAGAATCTATTCAGTAGATAATCAGAATAAATCTTGGAGCTGTCATCATTACTAAAAAAGAGGTTTATAGATTAAGGAAACTGGAAAATCTATAGGGCATTAATTTATTTGTGGGAGTTTTGTACAAGCATTTTTCCTTCTTTGTACAAAATAAATAAATTGACAATAAACAGATTGGAATACATTATGCTCTTTTTCACCTGTTTAAAAAAACAGGGGAAAAATTCTCTGAAATTGTGCATTATAAGCAAACTCACAGTAACTGCAAATCAAACAAAAAGAAGTATGATGAACTAAAAGTGATTATCAGTCACAATAACATTTTTCAGCTTGTCTGCTGATTAGATGGTAATGCTGCCCATAAAAGCAAAGGGGTGGGGGGTGGGGGGAAAGCACTGCAGAGAACCTGATAAAACATCCTACTGAAACCTATTGTATTTACTACTTATTAGATTCTGAACTCAAATAGATCTTGATTGTTGAGAGCTTGGGTATTTAAAAGCCTTAAGATCATCAATTACATTAGTCATAATTTCCACATCTGCCTGTTCCTCAGCAATTCAGAAGGAGAGAGATAGCTGTTATAAGAGTCTTCTGCAACTTGATTACTATGAATCTGTTACAATGTGCACTTGAAATACCTTTAAGGATTTGAACTGAGCTGTAATTTGTAGCTTTATGGAACTCTTACATGGATCACTTTTTAGTGATAGTGAAAATCAAATTAGTGGAGATGGTCCAAATTACCTGGAAGAAATGCAGGTTCTTATCCACTCAAAGGAATCTCTACAAGCCTGCCAAAAGCACAATAGTGTATTTACTAAGGAAATACACTCTTTTTTCCTGTGTCATCTGGAAAGTGAATATGTATTTCAAATTAAACAGAAACCCTGATTAGTATGGCTATTATGAAGCTAAACAGCATGAAGACTTTGTTTGCAGAAGCCATTTACAGGCCACAGGGAATGTTACTTCCTATTGTGTCACTCTTCTTAAAATGAATACTTTTTAAACAAAACCCTTGCTTTTTCAAAGCACTGACATCCTGATCCTAGTTTCCATTAAAGTCAATGGAGATCTGCCCATTATCTCTTATGGGAGTTGGATCACACTAATGGAGTGCACTTTTTCCATTCACAAGCATCCAAATCCATGCCGAGTGAAGACAGTACAAGGTGTTCTTACACTGAGATCAACCTGACTCTAGTAACAGAAATATGCTCTCCAGTAACTATGCCAGCTGCTCCTTCGTGTGCTGTAGAAGGAGGCAGGCATGTGCAAAATGGACTAATCCAAATAAAGCACTGCCATAGAAGTAATGTGGAGTCACTCTTAGAGTTTGCAGAGAAATAAATACATAAAAACATTTGTGGAAATTATTCTTGCAAAGGAAGGACAAGTGTAGAATATGCAGCTTCCTCAGTTGCCAGAGTTTCAACATAACTTGCTTCGCATAGAAAAATGCTTTCACTGCTGCTTCACAGAAGGTCTCTTTAGTGAAGTCCACAAAACTCTAGTAAATATAACTTCTTTCTAATTTATTTTAATCGTTTATAGAAGCTAGTTGTTACTAACTCCTAATGTCATGTTCAGGAAACAGAGGAGTCTTGTTTTAAAGTTCTCCTCTCTGTACCTATCCTTCATTGAGCAGACTCCTGAGGATTTCCATGAAAAAGGCTAAATGTTGGAGATAAGACTGCAAACATCCAGAGATGGGCAACTCAGAATCAGAAATAGGCTTCTCAAGGAAAAAAGGATGAAAGAAAGCTACGGAGAAGGAAGGGCAAAGCAAAGCATGGGCATAATGGAGGAAGATATAAAGTCACAGAGCATAAAGATGATGGAAGGGGCAATAGCAGGAGAAAGATGAGAAAGAAATGCTAAAGCATTGCTAAAGTAATAGAAGATAGGTCCAGGAAGATTAGTAGTTCTTAAGAAACATTATCACCATCCTTTGATAAATGCAAGCAAGGATGTTGAGGCAAAAAGAATGATAACTGTCAGACCCTCTTTTGAATTACTATTCAAAAATCAACTTTGCAAAACCCTGCAAAACAGTATGTTGATGACATGAAATCTTAGGACTCCCTCATCCAAGGCACCTACAGGAATGTACAATAGAGAAATGTCAACTCTATCTAGGTTGTAGGACAGATTCTGCTTTCACCTCATTGAACTGGACAAATTTATGAATTAAACTGGTGGATATGAAAGGTGAGGCAGGCTTTCCTACTGGAGAAATGTGACACTTCAAACAGAATGCAGCACTGCTCATCCTGCCCTACAGCACAGAAAGGCTTTGAGGTGCATACGTTCTCTGAAAAGCTTCCTTGGTGACCCACAGAACTCCTACCTCAGAACATGTTTTGGTTATAATAATTTGGGGTTTAATTATATTTCCTTATAATTATACAAGAAGACTAACCCCCCCTCCCTCCCCCCCCAATTTCATATGGTAAAAAAAAAGGCAGCATTTTTTATCTCTTACAGCCATAATGGCTGTTGCTTCTTTTGGTCATCTAAGTGAGTGTGATGTTCTACCTCTCAATGATTCCCCGCTGGTCTGTGTATGGAAATGGATAAAACAGTTACTATTAACACCAGTACAACAATTTAGATCTTCTCAGGCAAAGCACAGCTAGCTAATGGAGAATGCTTCCTACTGGATACACCACCACTACATCGCTTCTGTGGACTTTTCCAAGTGCTATTTATAAATAACTGTATTTATAATCTGCTTCTTCCTGTGCACAGCTCTTGCTACAGATTTAGATATCAACTTTCTGGGGAGTGTAAAGGCATGGAAACGTGTTTCCCTTCTAACTATAGAAATTTTGGAAGATGGAAAACAGCACTGAATTGTACACTGAAGCTAAGTAATACCTTCTCATAGAACATAAGAACACCACACTATTAAATCCATTTACTGAATAAATACAAAATGAGTATATTGACAAAAGTACTTTGGATTAGAGGTGAAGCTGTCCTATGCATTAATAGGGTTAATCATGTGTTTTATTTATATTCTAAAATGGAGGATATCTTAAAATTCTGAAACTGGAAATAATATTTTTCTCTTAATAACAGAAACTGAAATAGATGTAAACAGATACTTAGAGTAGGACATATTTTTTCCATCTCACTCACCTAAATATTAAGACACAAATTTAGGTTAATTGTCTGGGGTGTCTTTGTACTTCATAGACAGAAAGAATCCACCAGAAGCTGGATCATCTTATGGCCAACATCCATCTCAGATGAATGAAATTAATCACCCCTCAGAGGCTGTCTTATTCTTTCCCTCAACCACAGCAAATGCCCTGGACCACACACCTAATTTTCCAATGATTGTAGTTAGGTGCAGTTCCTGCTGCACAGAAGGGACTTGCTTTCCTCAGTCTAGAGACAAAACTCACTTTGAAATAAGCAGGGTCATCCCTAAGACACTGTAATTCAGTCTACTCAACATGGGATTAAGGACCAGTAATAAACATGGCCAATAATGCACAGATCCATGAAGAATAAGACATTTCAATAGTTCACCACTGTTCTAAACATCTCATCTGAAATACTTGTGGGAGAACATAGTTTTAAAATTTAAGGTTTGTCTTTCCGCTCTAAGAGAAAACACCACACTAAAATTTTCTTAAAATTTTTAGATGTTTATATTGGTGTGTTAGAACTTATCTTTTCATCTAATGTGATTTTTGTTGTGCTTCCAAAATGTATGGTGGGCTATTTTCCTGATCTTTTTCATGTACTCATCTCTTCTCAGATTCTTTATTATTGACACAAAATTTTAATAGTTTTGTCTATTCTTACATATTCAATGTCATTTTTTGTTGTGATTCCTTAACAAGCAGGACAAAACCTTCTCAGTCACTCAGTTTGCATATTAAAATCCTTCTGTACTGCAAAGGATATGTAGATATATACAGACCATAGGATGTCCTTAAATTTCATTGGAATGAAAATATAGGTTTTGAACAAGTATAACAAATTTCTTGCAGATTCACAGATTCCTTATCACTCTTGCAACAGCACTGCAAGAAAAAGTTCCTGAAAAAGTGATAGATCCAGGTCAGGACAATAAAACAAAATCACGTTTACACAAGGAAATTTTTAAAACTTCAATTAGATGTGTGTTATTTTATGCTGAAAATGTGCTCCTAGAAAATTCAAAATATAACACCAGATGTAAATATCCATGGCAAACAAACCTTTGCTAATATTATTGCAATAAAAAATTAATTGCTTAATTGAAAATAAACAGTATTCACATAACCTAGAAGGCAATAACCAGTAGGAAAGTGTGTGATACAATGCACAGGGCACTGTCCAAATCACTATTAAGTAAAGGTGGAAAGCTGCTTTTTGGAGCTAGGCTGCTGCATAGATGGATGTCAGCATGGGCTATTATAGAATCAGTATATTTTGTTGTATTTTCTATCTGCCATGCTGACCAAAAAATTAATCTGTTTCAGCAATTAAAAGAAAGAGAGTTAGTTAGGGATCCTGGGGATTAGTTGGCAGGATAGATTTTGGACCAATTCACAATAATGTCCAGGTAAATGCCTGAAGATGGATTAACACAATACTATCAGGCAGTGAGATAAACATAGCCTAGAAGAAAGAAACAAATAACATGAAAAAAACAACTTTTTTTTTCATTCAGTCTCTTCAGCCTCCTTTTCAACTAGCTGCACAATAGAGTCATTATCCCACTCCATGTATGATCAAAGGGTGTATTTTAAGTCTGTTTGAGAAACTTTATTTGGAATCCATGGCTTATGTAAAGATATCAGCTTCTTGCCCTCCAAATCTCTTGAATGACAGTCTGAGAGATGCTGAGAAAACTCCCTTGGACCAAAGCACAGCAGATGCCACACCAAGCCCCTCTGAACCTGAACCACAGCTTCTAGATTCCAGGAATGTGCCATATTCATAAATGTTTAATCTTGGTTAAATATCATCCATCCTAAAAGGGAATTATATTTTGCAAAGGAGAAGATGCCTCAATAGCTGTATCTTTGTCAAAATTTAGGAAAGAAGTAGTTATATATCCACCTCTATGCAGAGGTCAGATTCCAATAAGATCGTACTTCTGAATAAATAACCCAAGCCTATTATGCAAAGCTGTTCAAAGCAATGACAAGGCACAGTGCCATCCCAGTAACTATGAAATTGCCACTGAAAACTACTATTTCATAGCTGTTCCCAGTGTCATAGAAACCAATATAAACAGGGGAAATTTGCAGAAAGCCTTGTGTATGATTTTGCTGAGTAAAAGAAACACCAGATCTGTTTCTGTTTCTGTTTGGGGAAGTCAGCTACGCTGCACGAGCACGCGCCCCTCTGTCACCAGCCTTGGGGGTCACGGTTCTAATAGGACTAAGCTACAGACCTTATAAAATCAATTGTAAACAACTTCTTTCAGTACCATCTAAATCTTATGTTCAGATCAAGTAGACAAATTAAGTATTCAGTAAGCTCTTGTGGTCAAAATACTAATTGAAATTTCAGGGATTTTTTTTTTAAAGGAAGAGAATTAAATGGAGGACGAGATACTTATACAGCAATGTTCAAAAGCATATCAATGTAAAGCAACATTAAAGAAGAATTTTTAATTGATAGGCACATAATCTCAGTGCTCTGAAAGAAATCAGTGCACCCAGCATGAAACATATGAGTTTTACAAACATAATTTCAATTTTTTTTATTACCTACGAGCATTAGGATATACTTCCTTGACTCTATAATAATTGCTTGCAGTTAATTACAAATGAAACAGAAGTGCTGGTAATATTAGACTTGCACCCTGCATAAAGCTAGAAATTACTGCTATTACTCTTATTTGCTAAGAATATTGGGTCATAGATGCTAATTAGCAGTTCACAGCCCCCTACAGGAAAAAACTCATTATTATGAAAATCTGTCTTGCTAGCCAAAGCCACCACTCATGTCACTGTGAACACTTTTGTCAGAGCAATTATAAGGTATGACAAAACTTAAGATTTACTTTTGTGTCAAGAAAATTATGAAGGTTAAAAATACAACATGCTAATCTAAAAATTGCTTACCATATCAAGGAAAGTGTTTCTGAACTATTTTGTCTTAGTAAAAACTGACTGTATATTGGGTACAAACACAGCAAATTTTTATTAAATATGTAAACAAACATCATTTCTTTCAAATGTATATAAAATGCAAGAAAAGCCTCTCCATAGCCAAATAAAAAAGCAAAGTTAAATGAGACTTAAGCAGCTAACAGAAATGAATTTTGCAAAGTCATACACCTAAAGCAAAGTATTTGATGAAGTGATGATTTGATGATTTGATTAATCATCAGTAATTTGGGAGGGACGTTCCATTTTCTTGTAAACCAGGATCGGATTCAGGAAAAAAAAAAACAAAACAAGGGGCCTTGTTTTCCCAAGTGTTCTGCAGAATTTATTTGAAAAATATGAGGCAGAAAACATTGCTTTTGTGTAATTTATTAAACCTCTCTTTCCATAACACATGAAACCAACTTTGAATGCTTGAGGGGAAGGCGAGTAAAAGAGCAGCTAATTGTAATGCCAGGCTAAATTCTGCTTGTTTCCTGAAAAGGAAAAATGGAAGTGCTACACAGGGATGAAACAGTGGTTTAGGAGTGGTTCTAAGTCACATAAGGGTCAGTGGGCTGTCGTCGTTCCCAATTTCAGCCGTGTAAAACCAGGTAGTCAGCCTAAAATGCCTGGACTCCCCATGTTGGCTAAAACAGAGGGAATATATCAGCCCAGAGCAGCTCCTTACCAGCCCCTCTCTGATTGCTAGAGTGACCCTAAAGCACGAGTACACGTGCAAAGTCAAACTTTCCACAGCTGCAGGTGGTAAAAAAACGATCTCGACAGTAAACAGCCTAAAAATACAAATCTATCCAAAGTTAGATACACTCAGCTGCTTATTGCTACACTGAGTACAGCCAGATGATGAAGGAAAAGGGGGAATTCGAATGACACATAAATGCTGTTTTAAGATAAAGAGGAGGACCATGTGAGTTGTGCTATATTTTAGGGGAAAATGGTTTCTCAAAATCATACTTTACCTTTTCTACACTGGGCTGAATTTCGCTTTCAGCATCACTATCTGGATTTCCATCAGTGTAAAGGAGAATGGGACTTGACTACTAATGCAACCACACTGCTCACCTACTAATGAAAATGAGTTTTCCTTTCATCACAGGGGATTACATTAGTTAAAATTAAACAGAACAACGCATTATTTGAAGACCTCTAATAGCACCTAGAAAGAGAAAAAAATTCTGTCTTAGAACAGGGAAATGAAATTCTCTGTGTAGAGAATTTGCTATCCATGTATGCTGGCACCTTGCTAATCCCCTGAAACTCTGGTATGAAATCAGGAACTATGAATAAAATCAACAAAATTCCATCTTACCCATATATCAGGCCTTGTTTCAAAAATGGGAGATGTGTGTGAGCAAACAGAGGTGGGGCTTGATGCTTTTAGGAATACATAAAACAGTATATTAGGACCACATTATAAAGAGTTATATATGCTTTTTCAGAAATTTAAGAAAATGCAACTACCCTATGGTAAGTCTCTTGCCCTGGCCACCTGAAGCTGTCCTGCTACACGTTACCCTGTTCTACTGGTGTACTTTAGCTACAACCTTCTGGACACATATTATTTAGATAATGAGCATGATAATGAATTAACAAGATTAATTGAGAGGTGCAGTTTAGCAGATTTCTGGGAAACAATTAAACTCTAGAGACAAGTGGATTTTTTACATTGCTGTGTCGTAGAGGACTAGTCCTGCAATCTTACTTCATTCGGTTGAGGGGGAATTTGGAAAAATTAGGTACTAAATTGTTACTAGCAGTGGGGTTTTTCCTCTGACAGCCAAGGTCAAATGCCACTCCAATCCAGGCAATGGAAACTCAAGGCAATGGAAACTCAAGGGTATAATCAGCAGTCACAACATTGAGTGCATGATGGTGTGTTGATCATGGTGGCCCAAAATGAGAAGGCAGGGGAAATCCTGTGCATGTTCAGTCATCTTATGCAAAATCAAGCTTTTTCACAAATCATTTGGGCAGCCTCAGGGTTGGGGCTGGTTGCTAGCACCCAGTGGAGAGTTTAGGGGAGATCATTAGTCGCCCACCCCTGCTATCATCCATGTGCTGAGAAGCACAGCTCTTCACGTGTCCTTGTCTTGAACCTGGAAAGGAGCATGAATGCAACTCCTCACTGTGCTTACAGCACACTATTGTTTGTTCTTCACATCCAGATAGTGCCCTGGGTTGGCCAGCTGAAATATGTGATGTTAAGAAAGTGTCTATCCTTTCCTACAAGCTACTAGGGTCACAGCTTGATTCCAGAAAAATGAACATTTATGTTTCTACATTAAAATGGGAAAAATTATGCTACTTAATATTGTATCTTAACGAAGTATAAAGTAACAATGCATGATATGACACTGTGACAGACATAGAAACAAAATATTTTCCAAAAATCTATAACAAAATCCATCCCAATATGAATTGTTATTACTACAATAACAATCAAATCAGAATTGCTTTCAGATCTCTGCTCTAGGCCTCCTGTATATTATTCAAAGCATCTCTCTGCTGTATTCTCGAAGACATTCAACTAAGAATCAGTACTGCTCATTGTAAAGCTATTAACATGTTTCTTGCTTTCACCTGTAGATCTCTTTATAAAGATATGTACATGTCATTATCACCTTTTTATAAATCCCATAGCTAAAATCAAATTACATTAGTATGCATGAGAACCTTTCTCGCCTAGTGCATGCAATATGGTTCTAATACTTTGGAGACTAGAGCTCTGCTGATTTACCTCCCCCAAATTTCTTACAGATTCATCAATATTAGAGTTCTTAACCCAAGTTAATTGATATTCATGTAACTCGTACTAGGTAACAAATCTGTGAAGACTAGCGTAGGTACTTCACAAATGCTTGTTGCACCATGAATTCATGTTGTATCTCTATGCAATTATCTCAGAGATTCCCTTTGTTCTCAGATACACAGAGCAGGTCACAGCAGAGGCTGTATGGATTTTTGGAGCTAAAGAATTTTGAAGGTCGTCTGGAGAGAAGGAAATAAGGGGATTGTCTTCATTTTTTCTGTGTATTTTTGTGCATGGTTATGACAGATACATATGAAAGCCTTGAAAATTTTCATAAGCCAAAACACATCCTCAACAAATCAAGGGAATGGTGGTTTTTTGCCAGTTTTAAAGGGGGTTAATGTTAAAAATCCATGTCTTGTCTATCCTGGAGGACAGCATATTACAGAACTAGTCAGATAGTTAGCTCCCAAGAGAATGAAGAAATCTGAGCAACTCAGAAACCAGATGTTTTTAGCTATATTCTCTAGATTCTTTACTTTTCTTAACACTCATTTAACTCCAGTAACAAATGAGTACTGAAGAGAAATGATGTCTTTGTTAAAGATTCAATACCCCTTGAGAGCTCCAAATAAGCGTCTGAAATTCCCCAAGAAAGTTCTTCCACAAACAAAAGGTTAATTACATTTTAGTGAGGATCTCTGGGTGAAGGCTGTTTTCCTGCCATGCATTTACAATAAGAGTAAATTGAAGGTTTTCAGAATTTCAGGGGTTTGATTGATGTGTTCATTAGTTCACCTTTTCAAACTGAGGAAGAATCAAGTTTTAAATATTTTATTAATCATTTGCATTTTTCCTGATGTCATTTTTCTATTGTTACTTTGTCTGATTGACTGGTATCTGATGGCTTGAGATACCAAAGTCCCTTTTTGTCCTGGTTACAGATGAGATTTGAGTGTTCACACAGTTGGGATGAATTTCTTTCTGCTTGCAAATTTTGAACTGTTTGGCCATTTTCAACCAAATTGGACAGAGTTGTGTTTCAAACAAGTTGTGTTACAACAGCTTCCAGAAAATTAGGTTGCCAGGTAGGAAAGAGATACCCTATTTATCATCCATTGAAGAAGGGGCTGCAGGATGAGCTCTTTATTTTCCACACAGAGAATTCACACCAAATTCAGACAGAAAACACAGGAAAGAAGTTGCCAAAAGCAACACCTGATTAGACCACAGAGAGAAGTATGAGGGATACACACCTGTAGGAAACCAAGCTCTGCTAGCTCTGGCACATACCAACCTGTTTGTTTTGGGAAAAAAATTCCCACATTACATGGGTAATGACATAGCAGTTTATACACTCATCACTGACACAGCTCAGGCTTATTTAAAAGCTACATCTTAGATAACAACAGTTATGTAGTTCCCACCTTGGACTTCCCACCCAGAAACTCTGACCAGGATAAAAGAGTATGAGCTGCTGTTTGCACAGTGAAGTTCCCACATGGTAACCCATGCCTATGAGTGAAGATTCTGCTTAGACCTGGAATAATGCCACATACCACCACCTCTGCTACAGCTGGGGGTTTAGTTTGCAGTCAGGGTCCCACATGGCCTCTCACTGCAGCCTGATGACAGCCTTCAGGTTAACATACTGTTACGATGACCTGGCACTTCCCCTTCCAATCTCACCTGATGATTCGCTCTAACATTAGGTACAAAGCAAACAGAAAGAATTCATTTGCTCTCCAGGAAAGGCCCAGCTTTGATACATCCATGCAAGAATTTGTGCCTTCTGCTGGTGTCTGTAGAGAGGACCATGTCTGCGTCACTCAATCACCGAAAAGCGCTAAAAGCACAGATCCTCACTTTCCAAACATTTCCTTTTTTTTCCTCCCAGAAATTGCCTAGGCGTCCAGAAAGATGCTTGTGGTCAGGTAGCTGCAGAAAACCAACCCAGAAGGAAAGATGACTGCCTAGGAATGGTGCAGGAAGAGTTTGAGTAAAGGAACAGAAGTAAATGTGTGATGATAATCCGGAATAGTGGAGAAACATCAACACCTATAGGAATCAGAGCCCTGATGTTCTGGGAATGGTACAAACTTACAGGAGGAATAATCTCCACCCTCATTCATCTTCATTTAAATGCAAAAGATATTATTTAGATAATAGTAATGACAACCTCCTGTTCTGCACCAATTAATTCACTCTTTTAATTGGGTGGGCCAGGAATGCTTGCATTTCACTGGAACATCTTCAAGACTAGACTCAGAAACCCTCACCTGAGGACATGCTGGAGGGGACTCTTCTCAGACCTCTAAGCATACATTTTCTCCCATTTTCTGAGCAAGTGGCTTGGAGGAGGTCCCATCCTTGTGCCAGCCCCTGAGCAGTTTACTAAGTATCAGGAGTAGGAGATGTCAGAAAAAATCACCTATTTTCCAAACCACAGGCTCTGATTGATAGAAATGCTTCAATGTGTGTTTTCAGTAAAACGGAGAAAGAAAAAGTACAGTGATATCTTGTCCTGCATGGCATGGTTGAAGTCCATCTATGGTGGATCTCTCTGAGGGAAGAGAGATAGGGAATATATTCCTAAATATAACTTCTTTTTCTTGACTAAAAGCTGAGAATTGAGGGGAAGAGGAGAAGAAAAAGGGAAAGAGGAGCTACTGACTCTCCCTTTGAAGATATGAATAAGATCATGTTTTGATGTTGCATTTTGAAATAAGAGGATTCCCTTTTTCATTCTAAAAATGTGCTATAAAAATGACACTACAATTTATTGCATAGCATTAAAAAAGACTTTACATGTACTATTTAACAAGTGAAAATATTATCTATCATCTACCACTCTCTCAATGGTATTATGCTGAAATTGAAATCTGTGACTGTCCTCTACCAGCTTAAGCCCACATGCTTCACTTTCCTGAGGATCATGGAAAAAAAAAAAGGCTCTAGTGTAAAATACTTTATCAGATGCTGACCTTCTGGCAGGAAGTCAGAACCATGTTGTGGGAAAATGAATAACTCCTAGCTCTCAGTCTCATTTTTCCTGATGCTGTCCTACCTCCATGCTCTTGCTATGCTTTTATTTCATGCAGGACTTGCAGAGGATATCAGGCGTCCATTGCATTTATTCCCTTATGTTTTTACAGATACACGTATAAATATACATACATAAACCCTCAAATCTAATAATTAGTTCTCCTTATGGTAGTTGGAGCACTTGTTCCAATTCAGTCTGCTGAAATTATATTAAAAGTCTCTCTGCCAAGTGAAGCCATGTTTAGTGAAAAACTTTTCCTAATATATCTAAAACAAAACATACACGAAAAGTACTTAAGCCCAAATGAAGTCTCCAAACACTAAAAGAGAAGAATAATCCAGAAGAAAACAAGTCTTGAATTCTATTTTATCACAATGTATCACTTTTCTCCTTGGTGTATGAAAGTCTCATCAGAGACTCAAACCAGATTTATAGGTTTCCCACAATTGTATAAGCCAGTGAACAGCACTAAAGCAGACTCGGTCTAGCTCGGGACAGTAATTACAATGCTATTCCTCTATAACTGTAGAGGAATAGAGCTTAGTGTAAAGTCATTATCAGGCACATATTACAAATTCAATGTGTTGCACATAAAATATGTATGATTTCTTCTTACTGTATATCATGTATCAAAATATAATAGGTTTCTGAGGCACGAATGAATTTAAAATGAAATATTTTATTGAAAAAACACACAGTTTTCCTGATATAGGTAAGTGGAATTTAAAATTGAAAATATTTCACAAGCATCCATTAAAGCATACTTTGAAACATTCTTAGAATCCAGATTTCCTGCCAGGGAAATGAAGTAGAGTTAAATATCCCAAGCAGGAAGCTTGCCTGATAGACACCATCTACTGCTAGAAACTTTTATGGCATGAAAAGATGATACTTTGCAAGGTAAACAATCACAGCCTCAAGTCTAGAAGAGTGCAGACAGCATGCAAAAACCTGAAAGTTTGAGTTCATTTTTTTTTTATATGGAAGTACACGTCTGTAAGAGAGAGGGTGATGGGAAGTGAAAAGGACACAGACTTGGAAAAGTTTGACCAATATTTTGTGATTGTGAGGTGTTTTTTTTGTTTTTACTAAAATGAAAGTTTTTGGAGGCCTGGTCTGTTTTTGTTCTTCTTCCTGCTCTGGCAGAGTCTGGGAGTTGGGAGAGCAGTTATTCATGCCGTGCGCAGGATTAGTGGATACCCATCTCATGCTACATCTTCAGGGCAGAAATCATAGAGGAAGCTGGGCTGCAAGGAGCTGACAGAGCCATGAGTGAGCACAGGGCAATGCTTCAGCTGCTGTATTTTATCCTGAGGGTTGTGCTGGCACTCATTATAACAGATACAAGTGCTGCAAAGGGAGATCTGTGCCCCTCATAAAGTTGGAATACAAAATCTAACACAGACAAGACACAGAAGTTGCCCTAGGAAAATCCTTATCCCAAAAGCAAGCACAAATATGGTCTGAAAGATATTTCTTCTGAGTGGCTTCTACCAACCACCTCTATAGTGCAGGAGAAGCATGCAGAGAAAAAAAAAGAATCAGAAACAAGTCTGAGACAAGTAGAAACAGGAATAATTGAAGCAGCCAAAACTGAACAGCAGAAACTAGGAACAAAAAAGTGCATTTTCTCATATCTGACCCTCCCAGTCAGAGTCACAGAGTATCTCAAGTTAGAAGGGACCTATGAGGATCATGGAGTGCAACTCCTTGCTCCTGACAGGTAAAGACATTTTACCCGGAACTCTCGAGGCTGCTACAGTGTCTAATTTGCAAACAAAATCCCTGCTGGGATGAGTTGCAATGGTTCTGCAACTCTCCCAAAGCACAGAGTTCTTGCTACTTCAGATGACCTGATTCTGCTGGCTCCTCTGGAACTGAGAATTACCCCAGGCATGGTGTTTCAGTGTCAGCGAGAATGAAAGGTGACAGAGGGTTGTTCTCTGGGATAATTGCCTTTTTTATTGTAAATCCAGTGTTGCGTTGTGAGGGTCCAGGGAGGGAACCCGGAGACATCCAGGTGGCTGGATTAATCCAGGAGAAAGAGGGTGAGGAAGCTCTGCAGGGGTCTTTTAAAGGGAGGTGGGATGAAGGGACACCCAATGGGAAGATGCCTGGTTCAAAGTGACCAGTGGAGAGCAGGAGAAGAGAGACCTTTCCAGGACATGACCATATAGAGTCTTCCAGGGCATAACCATACCTGGAAGCTGAGGTTGGGGATACAGGTGACACAAGGGAAATATGGGGTTTCACCACAGCTCAGGCAAAGAGTTCAAATAGGAGGGAGAAGGTTCAGAGGGCATTGCCCTGGGTCTCTTCCCACCAATTCTGAAGTTCCACAGCAGCAGCTTCTGCCAAGTACGCTGCTACAGACAGGATTACCTAAAACTAAACCATATAGCTAAGAGCATCATCCAGATGTTTTTTGAGTTCTGAAAAAAGGTTGAACCATGTCTTATTTCAGATGCTTCTACCAAGTTCTTCCAAAGGTGAAACGTTTACCGCAGCAATCCCACAGCTGTGTTGTCCCAGTCCACAGTGCAGGTGCATTCCTGGAGTTACCTGTGAGACTGGGTCCCCCTCAGCGCTGTCTTAGATGGGTAAGCACACAGCCACTTGCCTGTCCCTCCTTGGAATGAACTCCTTGATGACAGAGCCATAACTCAGGCACACTTACCCTCTATCAGTTTGGGAAAGCCTTTGAATATCATATTTTGTGAAATGCATCAGCTGATTTACCAGGACGTGTGTGTGTCTGCCTAAGGAATAGTGCTGTCTAAGTGCACAGAAAGTTAATTATGCACAGAATAATTAATAGCAATTTATTTAGTGCATCTATATACTTACTTGTATATATAGAAATTACACTTGAAGTGCTCTCATTGGTTTGAGAGTGCCTGCTTTAACCAGTGCTCTTCCCTTCCTGGGTTGTCAATCCAGGGAAGATTTTGAAGATGGGAATTTTCTCAGATTGAAAAAACATGGCCACTGAGCAGTATTTGCCTACATTAACTTGTAGATGAAGATTTATGAGTCAATTGTGTTTTAATAATAAACACATAGGTTTACACTGGTTGACAGAAGTCAAGCAGGCTCTGCATTGCAGCATTTGCTCGGCCCAAGACTGAGCAAAAGTCTTTCTTGGTTAAGGTGGGGAAACCCACAGTTGCCCAGCCATCTCCAGTTCAAAAATTAACAATTCACGTTTCTGAACACTTCGTAACCCACTCTCCAAAATGTATTCAGGAAACCTCAGATTACCTTTGTTCAGGGCCTTTGCAGGAATTACCAAACCCGTTAGTGTGGCTGTTATTAACATAACAATGTCAAAGAGAATCTGAGTTATAGCATGGGTGTGAAACCAGGTAGGAATGCATAGCTCTCACAAGGGGCAAGAATCCTATCATTTTGTCATGGAGATTGGGACAGGTAGCAGAAGAAACCCAAGATACAAATGTGAGTAAACATTTTCCATGAGAAGGGACTCCCCTCACGCTGGAAATACATTTGAAGGGAGAAGTGAATGTACACCCATTTACAGTGTTGGTTGCTTGATTTTCTCTGCAGATCCACCCTAAAATGCAATATTTTTTTATTGCCTTAAAGCTGCACATCCCAGCTGGCATGTTCCAGTCCTATAAATGTCTCAATATAATATACCATCATTGTCTGATGTATGGGCTTCCATTTGGTGCACCATGTCCAAAGAATATTTCTTCATGCTTGAATGACTCATGTATGAGGAGATTAATCTCTCTGGGGAAGAAATTGGTGTCTCTCCTATGGAAGCAAGTTGCTGTGTGCATATTAGCTGCCGATCTCACTTGTGTTCTTAATATTCAGAGTACAGCTTCTATCTGCCACAAAAATCCTCGTCTTTCCACAACGTTATGTCCTTTGCCAGCCATGCTTGCAAAATGAAAGGAAAAATTTAAAATTAACCGTTAAAACAGTACAGTGAAATAATACACTATTAATTTTTAATCTGTAATCCTGTTTGCCATTCTTTCTAGGTGCCAGGTAGTCTTCCTCACTCTTTTCTTTAGCCTGTAGCTCTTAGCAAAAGGATGCAAATAGCTGGCTTGATTAAGTGAAGAGGGCATCTGTTTTGATTTAGACCAACTCCCCAGATTCTCAAAGAGACAAAGTTTAATCCTACACCATTTTGATTGCTGGCAAGACAATATTTAACAGGCAGCTTCTGTCTTTGAGAGAAATGAAAGCACAACATGCATGTATCACTTGATGTACATTATCAATTTCTTTTTGGCTAAGAAGTAAACTTTATGTTCCAAATGTTTTCATCAATATGAAAAATTCTTGTGAGCTTTCTTATTCCTCATTTGTTTCAAATCCCACTTTTGCATCCAGTGAGTAACAGTAGAAAGCACTAAAGATAATAGCACTGTAAGTAAATTTGCAGATACAGTAATTCACACTGTAAACTGCAATTCGAAAGATCAAGCAGAGTGTCTCCCCAAAAAGGAGATCTTATCTAAGCACTTACATTTATAGTCACAGACTTAGTTTTACTCAGTTTTATTGAAACCTATCAGAAACCTGAGGCTGTTGCAGCCAGTGCCAGTAAGCAATCTAGAGCTATTAATTAGTACACCCATGTTTTTGCCACAACAAACATTTTAATTTGTCCTCTAAACAGTGTTCATGATATCAGCCCTTTACTCCTGTTTTATTTTTGTCTGTGTGATATACATTACACATGAGAGAGTCCTACATCCATATGTCCACAAACTGCAGTGGACATATGGCAGCATACAGAAAAGCGGTCTTTTACATTTTGCATACTATTATCATGGAGGCATTACAGCATCCCTTTATGTCATGTTGCTATTTAGTCAAGTTTGTGTCATGTATTTGAACCTTCTCAGCTGGCTTGATTTATTCTAATTGTAAGCATCGGGTCAGTCTATTTGTAACAAGCAGTGTGTGGAAATTGCCCCAGTAATGACTCCTGCAACAAACATAATTTAGTTAGTTGATTACTAAGAAGTCTTGGTTATACTTGCAAAAGAGAACAATAAAATGTTTTCTTTTTACACATTTATCGAAAGCTATTTGTCATTAGTTTGTCATTGTTCTATCTAATGAAAGGATATATGAGAAAGATTTCTGAAGACAATGGAAAAAACAGTCCACAGGAAGGATTTTTGTTTTATTTTGAATTCTAGAAAGTGGTGTCACCTCATGAAAAATCTATTGAAAAAATTATGTCTGTTAAAAAAGCAGGTTGGTTTGAAATGTCCAGCCTTTGCAATACAAACTGCAGGCATTTCCTATAAACAAGGTGTATTGAAGAGGGAATATATGAAGGTGTACAGTTTCAGACATTCAGATTAAAAAAAACCTCTCAAGGAGAATGAGTATACTTTTTCTTCCCAGCCAGCTCAAAGCAGACAGCACTGTTTGGAATAACACTAATAGATGATGACAGGTCAAGCTCAGAAGAGATACTTGCATGAACATGGGAGTTATTGGATGCATATTCACAGAACCTCCTGTCCAGTTCCTAAGGTCTCACTCTCAACATTTTCCATACTTTTTATACTAAGAAAAAGACAGTGATAAAGAAGAAAGACAGAAGAGATTGTAACTGCACTGGACGTATTGTCTAATGAGATTAGCTCTAAGAGCTCACTTCAGACCAGCTGTCTAAAGGTATGGCCCATCCACTCCAGTCCACTGAATGGGCTCTCTTTCAGGCACCTTCTGAGGTCTACTCCATTTTAAGGAACTGGTTACTGCTGGAGGTGTCTGTGTCTCTCCAACATCTGTGGAAAGACTATAAGTAGGAGACAGATTAGGTAATCACTTGGCAAACACTATCATTTTGCTTGGCTGATAGTAGGCGAGAGTAACTACATCCTTAGGTTGAATTTTCCTCCAGACAACAAATATACGGCAGAAGAAAATGGAGCATCTCATTTGCTGTAAAGCTTTACATGAGTCCTTTTATCTAAAGTTCCAAGGACCATAGGCCATACTGCCTTTCAGTCCCTCTGAAACAGGTGCCTTTCTGTGGAACATTCTGCACACACACCTGATGAAAGGTTCTATGTTGTTCCACAACACACTGGCTGCCAGCATTTCCCAGAGCCAGCACGAGCTGGTAATGTTCAGGGTTCATTGTACCATGAGCAGGTTGTCCCACTCTCTGCCTGACATCATTTGTGCAGTACAAATTTGAGCATGGTGAGAGAAAGGGAACAGATCCTTTGGGCACAAAATCTAAACCAGCTTCTTCTGACATCATGGTAGAGCTCTAACAGATGCTGGCAAGAGTCGACACTTCTCTTAGTATTCAAATGATTATTGTCAGGCTCAAAAAGACATCTTATAAATAATAGTAAAGCAATATATGAGTTCAAACAGCACCAATAATTTCTTTGTAAAGTCTTATACACACCCAATCATGAGACGAAAAGCTGAAGGCTAAAATGCTTCTTCAGTTGTCTTGGGCAAAGCTCAGTCAGTCTGCTGTTTCTGGTGCTGGGACAAGGTGGAGTAGCATCACCACAAACCTCCTTTCAAAGGTGGCTGTCGTGGGTTGCCCACGTTCTCCATACAGGCCACCAAGAATGTCATGGTTTGAGGCTGGCCAAATGCAAGGCCCCCAGGAAGAGCTGCTCCACCCACCCTGGACAGAGGAGAGAAAATTTTAATGAAGAATTCATGGAGTTTGAGATAAAGACTAGGAGAAAAACTCTAACTAACTTCAAAGGCAAAACAGGTTAACTTGAAGATATTAAGTGGATTTATTGCTAACAAAATCAGAGGAGGAAACTGAGAAACAAAATGAGCTCTTAAAACACCTTATTTCTGCCAGCCCCTCCCTCCTTCCCCACCAACGGTGCAGGGAGACAGGGGTGGGGGGTTTTTTTGGTCAGTTCATCACCTGATATTTCTTCCTCTGCTTAGGGAGAAGGGACTCAGTTTTTCTTCCTGCAAGCACTGTAGCATCAATCCTCTTTCCAAAACTGCTGTGACAAGACGTGAATTTTCTCCCACCAGTTTCTCCACCATGAAGTCCTTCCCAGGCCAGGCTGGTCCAAACTCAGGGTGGGGAGACAGCAAGGCCTTTTTGTCAATGATGACTCCCACCAGACTTGGGAGGAAGGCCTCTTTATCCATTGTTGACCCTGCACTGGACCACAGCCCCTCCTCTAGGCATCCCCCCTCCTGCTTCTGTGTGGACACCTTTTCCATGTCTGGGAGTGGATCTCCGCATTTCTGTGGGCCTCCAGGTTGCAGCGAAGCACTGCATTTAGTCCTTACCACAGGTTGCAGGGATGTCTTGGCCCTGGCATCTGGAGCACCTCCTCCCCCTCCTTCTTTTTCGCTGACCTTGGCATCTCCATGTTCTCACTCGTCCTCTTCATCTAACTAGAACTAAAGCTGCGCAGCTCTACTTTGTTTTGATTTCTTCTTAAATATGTTGTTGCAGAGCATTACCTCCATCTCTAATTGGCCCAGCCATGCCTAGCAGCTCGTCCATCCTCAGAGCCATCAGAGATTGGCTCTGCTGGACGTCTGTGGAAGTTTCAAGCAGCTTTTGACAGAAGCCATGTTTCTGCCCCCCCCCCCCCCCCCACTACCAAAAAAATGGGCCTTGCAAAACCAGCACAAGGGGAAAGGTCTGAGAGCCTTAATAGTGCTAGAGCCCCATGCAGACAGATAGACTGATGACAGCTGTGTGCCTTCCACATTGCAGCTACCTACTTGTAGAAGGTATAACCAATCTGGTTTCCTCAGGCTAAGCAATAAAGGTTCTGAATATAAAGGTTAAGTAATAAATACAAAGCAGAGAGAAATTATTCCCTCAATTCTTGAATAAAACATTCCAGGAAAGTGCAGTGCTAATGGATATGAAAAAATAGGCACACAGTAGCAAAGTAGCACCATGTGTCCTCAAGAGCATCACGCACATCGAGTGGTTTAAATTTTATGGAGAGTCACCCCACATGTTTCAGATGAGAGCAGTACCCTTCAGTTCTGCATTTCCTTGTATGTAGCAGGTACAAGGGGCTGCTCTTGTGCTCATTAAGCACCTTTCAAGCAGATGACAAGGACGGTTGCCAA
Source organism: Climacteris rufus (assembly GCA_013398175.1). Classification (NCBI taxonomy): domain Eukaryota; kingdom Metazoa; phylum Chordata; class Aves; order Passeriformes; family Climacteridae; genus Climacteris; species Climacteris rufus. The sequence continues at coordinate 930,469 of VZRZ01004301.1, read as the reverse complement.
CTAAACTAAGGGTGGATTAAAACCGGGTTTCATGTGCCCAGCTACAATAGTTACTCGCCAAAAAGCATTCCTTTTCTATCTCTCCCCAGATTGGTAGCGTAGGTTAAAATGTGAGTACTAAATTAATTTCCAATTTAATTATAAAATTCCTTCCAGGATGCATCTCTTGGCTGGGATGGAGAGAGCAGCTTCCCTAACTCCATTCAGTTCCACAGAGACTATGGAGACCCAAAGGTTGTTCATTAATTCTCCCAAGATCTAAGTCTATGGTATGGGAGAAAAAAAGCCTGACAACTCGAAGGTAGAGGGATAAGTGGTCAGGAACAAACATAAGGATTTGTTAACTTAGAGAACTAGTTAACTGCAGTATCTCTAGGCCTCAAAAGACTGATCCCAGGATGTGACTGTCTGTTATGTCCCTTATTTCTGGTAGACTGGACTAAGTCTTGTTGGAATGTGAACTTACAGGCCCATTGAATTTGAAAAGCACATGACTCCACCTGTGCTATCCAAATGATATGCAGGCCCACCAGTGAGGTCATAGCTCCATTTGGTCTGACCTGACAACACACCCAACTGAGGATCTGCCCCAGAGTACCTGGTGTACCTGCTTTAATTGAGAGATATTTGGGGTTTGTTTATTTTTTCAAACCTAGCATGATTTTAGTTGCCTGCTTCTAAAATGTGAGAAATACCACAGTGAAAACAACCGAAACAGCCAAAAGGACTCTAAGGCTAATAACAAAATGGGAAGGTCTGCCTAAATCTGATGTACCTACTTCTAAAAAATAACTAAAAAACGGAAAATCTTTCCTGTAGCAGACTGAGCACAGCATATATGCCAGAAGGACCCTTAATGCTTTGGGAATATGGGACAAAACGGGCTGTTTTATCTTCTGTCACATCATAAAAGTGAATTTGTGCACAGTTGTAAGTACAGAACATACAAATACGAAGAGCAACAAGTAGCACACTCTCAGGTCAAAGCTTATTCCTCTTTTCCACAAGCCCACAGCTCCCATTTCAAGTCCCAAAACACCTGAATCAGGAGCCTGGTTTTGTTGCAGTCTTACCTCTACTGATGAGGAGGAAAGCAGAGGAGAGAGGCAGACAAGGGAGACTCAGGGGAAGTAGGGTTAAGGGCTTGCTCACCAGTCATTCCTCATCCCTGTAGCCCACACCTCTTTTAAACAAAATTATTGAAATGACTGAAGCTTCCAGTTTTAATCTCCTTTTCTGCCCACCATAAATCAGCAGAACAGTCCTTGTCTTGGTCTCCTATGGGAATTTCAGTTTCTGTAGTTTTGTATGTCATCTTCTCATCTCATCTTCTGCTGTCTCCTCTTGTATCTCTATCCACTCCTATCAGTGAGATTCCCTTCCCTGCTGCTACCCTCAGCTGATGGATGGGCACTGATGGGATGTATGGACAAACCCACTGCACACACCAGGTGAGAGCAGATTGCCAACAGGCCTCCACGACCTGATTCTCTTCCTCATCCCGACCCCCAGGAAATGCTCAACACCCTGGAGCCCAAAAGCCTCCGGCATGGAAGGAAGTGCAATGCTTTCCCAGACTCTTCAGAGAGTGCAGGGGGAAAGGCAGCGCTGCAGTGTAATCAGAGGGCAGCGACCTCACAGCTGCAGACCGTAACCTTTTAGAAAGTGTTTAATGCAGTCTTTATAGCAGCCATTATTTTTACAGTGTTTTCACTTTGAGAAAGAAAACAGAGTAAATGTTTACAGCAGCTTAACTAAATAAGTTCAACAGGTGAGGTGTGGCCCTCACCTGGGCCAGTCCAGCCCACCCAGCAGCTCAGAACCTTCAATGGCTGGAAATCAAAAGGGTGGTTGAAAATGGACCTTCGCTCAGAAAGGGAAAAGTTTCTTTCCCTGCTTCAGTTTTTGTTTGTTTCTTTAAGTAACAGACTGTTTCAGAAAAATAAACACACAGAAGGGCTCAGGGCAAAGATACATTTTGTATACAGCTTTAATGAAAACATGTTTTTCTTGTTAACACCTTGTTATATCCTAAAATCACAATACAGAAAAAACTGTGAATAAGGCTGTGTGCATAGACATCTCAGATTTTTAATGAAATTCAGAAACCAACATAGCTTCCCCCACATGCTCGCCGCTACTGCGGCATTGGCAGCTCTCGGTGTGCATGACCCTGACGGAGCAGTACCTGTGCGCTCTCCCTGCACACACTGTGCTGCAAGGACTGCTCAAGTACAGGTCTGCAGGACTAAACTTCTCACTGGGCTGAAAAGTGCACAGGGATGAGATACAACTGTCAAAGCCATAGGCCCAGAGTATTATTTTTCATTAGAGCTCACTTTTGGAGCCTAACACACAGTCTGCTTTTGTATAAGCCAAAACAATTGTCCATAGACTGCCCAAAATATTAGAGGAATTACTCTGCACAGCCTCTCCAAGTTTGGGGTGGATTTTTGCTTCAGCACATTATGATTAAATACCTTGCCAAACACACGCTATCAGAAGCTTTTATCTGAGCAGCTTCATAAGGCCCTTCAGTACTCAGTATAGTGTGTTCCACCCAGGAGATAATATTTCCGTTTCAAAATACTTTAGCAGCTTTCCAACAAAATTTCATAATTTAATTCTCTGCTGAATACATCAGCTGAAACCGCTGGGTTGCAGAAGTTAGATGAGATTCAGAAGACAATAGCTGCCACACAGAGCTGGAGAGAATATGGCTTTTTTTTTTTTAAAGGTAATACTTTTCTCTGATATTGACCCCAAAGTGACTCTGTTCCCTAGTAATGATCCAGAGCCCCATGTTTCTGCATTCTGCTGGGCCACCATGAAAGAGCAGCACATTGCCGTAATGAGTGATGGCAGTCAGAGAAAAGATCTTGGGACAAAGCTGATGCCGGAAAGTGGGCACTGGTTGCTCTGCAGGTAATGAAATCTTACTCGTAACAAGGAGACAAGAAAAGCTGGTACTAGAAATTGCCAGTATTTGAACTCTGAAACTCAGTGGGAGGGAAAAGAGATACAGTTTTTGTGAAATACCTTGTTCTTGGGAGATTCAGAGAAAAATCTATGCTTTGGGGCACCTGAATGATCACTCAGATCAACTCTTAAAGAAGAAGCTTGAATTCCCTCATATATTTAGTGGCAAGAGGGGGCCTTAAAGCAGGATTTAGACCCACTTTATACCACATTATTAATATCAAGAAGTCATAAAAGACCTTTACTGTTATTGCAAATCTGACTTTGAATCCCAACTGAGTACAAAAACTGTGGCTGCACTAGAATATCAAACCCAGACTTTGGCAAAGTTCAGAAACGAATCTCCCTTTAAAACTGTTACTGAGTTTAGAAAATAGATCAGTCACCTGATATGTGAGCTGCAATTCCCATTAGCTTTGGGGAAATTCTCCTATTGATCTGGACTCCTAGCACAACTTAACTTCTGCATAATAATTACTGCCCTTGGAACATCGCTACTTTACTATTTGTAAGGACAAAAGACAACTACTGCAGATTTTATAGGAATAAAGTTTTTTACAGGTCTATCAAACCTGAGAGAGAGAATAGCCTCCAGTTCAGATAGGTAGGTATGACATACCCACTCACTCCTGTTACTATTTCAGCTACAGTAGCATTATTTTTAGCAGAGCAGGTGTAGAAAAGGGTGGTTTTGAAAGAAAGAGTACAAAAAAACAACAAAAAATGAATTATTTATGCCAGTTAAATCAAAATATGCCCCATATAAATGTTTAATCAGGTTTTCACCAACTTCTCTCCATATGCTCTGCCTTACTCAACAGCAGATTTCTAATGGAATCACTAAATATAGTTTAATAGCTTTGTATTATGCAATTCAGCTTCTGCTTACAGAGTTTTCTTCATTCAAAGCAGCTACGGTAAAATAAAAACTAAAGTCTCTCAGAGTTAACATTTAAAGAAAAGAAGTAGTAAAAACTATTGAAGGATTTCCCTTCTGCAGCCTGCTTGTCAAAGGCAAGTGTTACAGGAGGTGAAGTCATGAGATATAAAGTGCAATCATTGTGTCAATGCACATTGAGGCAGATGAAGGCCTTTGTCACATTTGAGAAGTACAGGTTGCATTTATCAGACAACTTGCTGGGCCGGCCAAAAGAGTGGTCAGTGGCTCTTACTTTAGGACTCTAGAAGATACCAAAAGCTTACACTGTTCTATTTTCCATTTTTGAAAAGCATTCAATTGCAATCAGAGAGTTTGGGGCTTATTACCCCTGGTTTGCTCATTTACCAGCTTTTACCCCACAAGGCCATCTTTTTAGAAGTGCCTGAGAACTAAAAGCCAATATCCTGGGTGGGCTGTCAATCACCACCAGCAATAGCAGCTCCTCAAGCAAACCAAAATACCTACAGAGCTCTTCTTCCTTTTCCAGCACACCAAAAGATTGATACACAAGTGTTCACTCCCCCTTTCCCAAACTCAGCAATTCAATACCCACAGCTTTCCCTCAGCACTAGCCACTCTGTTTCTTGTCTTCCTTTTTATACAAAGCAGCTGGTCCCTGCAGATTAACAGAGCCCAGCTGGTCTCCAGCCGCTTAACCCCTTCTGAGCTGGCTCCTCAACCCTGCAAAATAAAACAGCATTGCCAGCTTTCCAGGACTCTCCCAGGGCTTGCAATAGGAGCATCCCTACCAGCAAAGTATAGGTTTTAATCTGGGGAGAAAAGCATGCCGTTGTCTGAAAAGACTTTTATTTAGTGTAGTAAGCCTAACTCTTTATAGAGCTTAGAGATAAGGATGTGAAAGAATTAAGTAGACTTGAAAACAATAATGTCATACACAAGTGTATTAAGGATTTATGGACATTATTTACAAGTTATTGAGTTTGATGTGGAATGATCTCTGCTCTATAACTGCCTTAACTATTTTGTAAAATACTCTACTGATATGTTGTCACTCTTTAAGCATGTTGTGTAGTGGTTAAAAAAGTATTTAGACAGAGTCCATATTCACAAGGATTTATTCTTAGGGCTTGTGAAATCCTCAGAAACATGAGGTCAATATTATATAGGTATTTGTGATGGCTTCAGTATTTATTACCTGCTGGAGAAATTCACTAAAATTAAACACGAGTGGTGCTGTTGAAAATGTCTATGTATGATTTTAGCTATGTTTGCAGTAAGAATTTCTTTAAAATTTTACACTGACTATTTTTTTGCCAATCTAAATTCTTAATAATCATTTGAAATCTGTGTTTGAATAAAATGTATTTGAGAAGAGGCCTTCGCTCTTTCAAAATAAAGTGCTTTTTGATATCTTTAAGTGCAGAGCAACTATCAATACCTTGGGGAGATGACAAAGGGATAGCAGAGTTTAAAGTATTAAGGTCTGTGGACTTCAGAATTTACTACAATTATAGATCCAGTAACCTGTTGTTTCCAATTCCTTTAGGTTGGTTTGAATTAATGAAGTAATTTCTCCTTCACGGTAGCTTTCAGTTCCTGCTCCCACCAAAGAATTTCCTCTTTGGAAGGCTGTTGTACCCTTTCCTGGAAATTCTGGTGTGAGACTGCAATCTGTTTAATATTAGTTATATTGTCTTCCAAATGAACCATTTAAAGGACACTCAGGATTAATGTAATTGCAACTAGAGCTGTTCTCCAGTTCCTCAAATAGGCACCCAGACAAGTCTGGACACCACCACTCATCTTTCCAGACATTATGTAGTTCAACTTTTGCTTTGGTGGAAACACTTCTCATTTGCATCTGCGACTTCCTTATCCAGTCATAGGAGGAACTGAGACTATCCAACAGAAAGAAGAAACTGCTTGCTAGCCCCACCATTAAGACCTTCTGAAAACATGAAGGTGTAGAGCAATAACCCACTCTTTTACCCCACCTCAGACATATCCAGTGCACATTCTCATCTTTGGCCATATTTTCGCAGCTCCTTTTTGTGAGATTCCATCAGGTTGTCTTGTATCCTCTGGACCACAAGGTTTCTTCTAAGCTTATATGAGCCATTATTTTTTCCACATGAGAGTCATGAAATTCATTGCTTCATGATGTGCTTCTGACCCTGGAAAGCCCCAGAGCTACAAGAGATGGAGACAGCTGTTAGTCTAGCAGAAACTGCCAGGTTTGTGAAGACCTTGCAGGGGACCCAGAACATCAGCAGAGTTAAAGGGCCCTGGGGGAAGAACAGACCTTACCTCAAGTCAGACCAAAAGCAGAGCAAAAGGGGAAACAGGGAGAGAGAAGAGTTAAAGTGAGAACAGCTAAAAAGCCTGACTCTGAGCCAAGAAGATCAGCTGGAGAGCTACTTGTTTGTGCAGGGTGATAGCTGAGGTGGTCTAGGGCTGGACTAAAGCAAGTGTAAGGCAGAAGAGTATGCATCTGGTCAGGTTGGCAAGGAAAGGGTTGAATACACATATGTATAAAGTGAGAAGGTAATACAGACCATAAACTTTAGAAGTTAAGACAAACATTCTTAGAAACAGAGTATTCATTTTCATATTGAGTCCACTCCTTCCTGTGCTGCTTATAACAGACTAATATATGATGTCACCCCAAATGCAGGGACTGTGTTCTTTGCATAAAACAGGGCAGGTTTTTTTGGTGGGGAGAGGGGGGGAATTGAGCATGAAGGGCTTCAGAAATCCCAGTCTGATTGCTCTGCTTCTTTTACTGAGCAGAAAACCAAAATAATCTGGAGCCAGCACAATCTCCATCCATTGATGCTCTGTGAAAAAACTGCTGCAACAGAGGAGATGGTGGGTTTTAGTGGTTGAGAGACCCTGCCACTTGCTGGAAAGCCTAAAATGAAACTGCCCACCACTTCCTACACCCACTAATCAATCACCTTCTTGTCTCCGGTCATTTTTCATCCCATAATATTTAGATCAAAGCATTCTTACCATACCATCCCTTTCCAGACTGTAATGTAAAAAGGTTAATAGTTGAAGGTCACCAGCCTTCATCTCTCAGCACCTTACCTCTGCCCTGCCCTGTACGGTGCAGCTGGTGTGGGGCTGGGGCGCAGCAGCCTCCCCCTTGCCCAGCGAGCAGATGCGCCGGGCCCGCTGCCGCCATCGAGGTGCACCTGTTGGCCTGCCACCATCTGCTCGCCAAAACGGGAATGAGCCACACCCAGCGCCGGCTGGCCGGCTGGGGACAGCCTAATCTCCTCCTCACAGGCTTCAAACCGGCAGCCACAGCATGGGCCGCACAAAGGGCACCCGCATAAAGGCGCCAACCGGCTCGACTCAGCCTTGGGGGGCACCTAATCTCTGGCCCTGGCGGGGGGCTGCTGCCTGTGCTGACAAGAAAGGGCTCTCTAAATTAATCCGGAGAGCTATTACCTGACAAGAAAGTGTCCTGTAAACTGTCCTTTTTTTAAAAAAGAAAGAAGGGTATTAAGTTAACACGTATACTAATATTAAGTAAATTAAACCACAGTGGTATTTGTGAAGACTATTTAGTGATGTGTAAGCATTGCTACTGCTGTTCCTTACTAATGGGGATGACTTTTGAGCTGCATAGACTGAACATTTGCTTTGGAAACTGGAGACTCTGTTCAACACATGCCACAGACGTTTCCTATAAAGAATTACCTGACTTGCTGGTGTGAGTCCCAGCAGCCAGTGTCAGCATTTCCCAAAAAATACACTCTATCTGGAACCTGTCACCAACGTGCTTAAAAATGCCTTTATTGTCAAATTTCCAAGAAAGCAAGAAATACATGAAATATGGACAGGATTTATGCAAAAAATAAAGGTTATTTCAGAAATTTCCAATCCAGATTTCTAAGTTAGCCACACTGAAATACTGCAGAAACTATGACATATAATTGCATGACCTATACGGGCTCTGTTTCAGGGTTCATTTTTTATGTATTTTCCAGCATCCTATTTAACAGTGAGTCAATAAAAGGGATTAAAAGACAACCTGCCAACACTGACCCTTTTCCTGAGCCCTTCTTGCAGGACACCCTCATTTCCATTAGGCTACAGTAACACCAGCATTGACAACTCAAATCTTGGCTTCTTTATGAGGCGTGTCTGAACTTTTTCTGAGTGTTGTCCCCCACTAAATGTAGAATGTTGGCACCTGACTGTCTCTTAAAGAGCCCACTGGTTCCACAGTATTCTGGGACTTAATTCTGCAACAGCCCAAACTTGCAGACATTCCGTGCTGCTAACTCACTGGCTCATGCTGTTCTGGACAGGATCACTCATCCAGGTCTGCACAGGTGATGCTGGAAACTGAGAGAAAGGATGGTTTTCACCCAGTCTCCCTCCTTACAAGCAGTAAGGAAGCAAGATTCCCTTGTGTCTGAACCCTTGAGCACACTTGGTTCCATCAGCACTCTGTACTGTTTGTTTGCTTTTTTTGTCCACCTGTGTATTTATGCCTGAGGGCTACACAGTGAGCTCTTGGTGATAGGGTCATTTTTGTTATGGTTCACTGCACTACAATGGGACTTTAAATTTTTTTTTTTTTTTTTTTTTTGGCCTTTCCCATCAGGTACTTTAAAAGTAATAGAGCAAAATAAGATAATAATGACAGCATTGTACGAGCTGCTCATCACCCTTGGGCTATGAAGCCAGAGAGAATTATTTTGGTATGGTATATATTTAAGGAAAATACTGGAAATTTCATCACTTGAACAGTTTTAATTTAGAATTGATAAAGCAGTTGAGAATGGGGTAATGATTTTACCTCCAGAGGGATTAGGCCTTTTCTATCTTCAAATTTGCAGCAGCTATCTGAAGGCAAACACTGAATAGAAATATATTAAATTACTGCGAGCAATCCCAATTTTTAAAGAAAGTTAAATATTAAAATATATAAATAAATGACAAGTTTCCCCTTTAAAATATGCACAAGGTAATTCAGAGAAAATGTTAGAACAAGTCGATCTGCGAAATTAGTTGCAATGTACTAGTGGCTACTTTTCCATTTACTCTAATGATGAGAAATGTAAAAGGCCAACTTCATAATTCAGGGTGTTCATTTCAAAAGGTTCCAAGAACATTTTTGCTAAATGTGTCTGTCTACCTAATCATCCAGTTTCTTCTTTCCTTTAAAGACTTAAACACAATTACAGAACCTGTATTTCCAATCTTTTAATTTCCCCTGGCCCATTCTAATATATATTTCAATGTAAGGAAAGCTGGAAGATGACAGAGTTGAATTAACACCTTTAAACTAAGCATATTGCATTCTCTTAAATCAATGGTTTCACTTGTGCCCTTAAGCAATATGTGATTTGTAAATTTGAGACATGCTACCTTTAGGCAGTAAACAATCTCTTTAAAAACACTAAAGTAGGCAACATATGGTGGCACTGTGCAATATGAAATTGTTCTAAAGATACAAGTTTCCAGCCTCAGTGGTACAAGCCCAATTTTAAATAAAACATAGAATCATATGGTTCCTGCTTAAACACTGCAATAAAAAACCCTGGCTATATGGTCATCCTCTAAACAACAGAGGGAACAGTTTACACACGTAAACTTGGAAAGCCACTGTCTACAAACACGCAGTTACCCTCTACTTTTCAATAGTTGTAAATACTGAAGTATGACAGCTTGTGTATTTGCAGACCCTTATAAGCTCATGGACTTCTTTCCTCTTATTTTTAGTTTTGGTTGAATCACACAAACAAAGACATGGGTATTTTTTGTTGTCAACTTATACGCGTGTCTCATAAAACACACATTCTATGTTCACATTTTTCTACCTCAGAGACCAGCTGGGTCACATTATTCATGTCAAAGCATGTCAAGGACTACAACATGTAATTCAGTCCAATGTTACGGTGAAGGTGAATCTGTTCCATTACCCATGCAGAGAGGGGATAGTGGTATTTTAGCTTGGGGACATGACTTTTTACTTAAGTCTGCTCTTATTGACAAACGTACATATAAATTCCCAAAACATAGCATAACTTTTTTTTCCATTGGTCACAAGGATAAAAAAGAAACCAGAAGAGGGAAACATGCTGTGTTGTTAGTAATCAATTATCTGATCTAGCAGCTTAACAATTGATTTGAAAAGGTATAGGACAAGACTTGGAAAAGAGAAATTATTACTGTGCTGGTATGTACATGGCCAAAGCCCAACTTCTATTCCAGTTTTTGGCATTACAAAAACTATACAATTACTTTGGCCTCTAATTTAACCTAGCATATGTTGTACTTCACTGTTCCTGTCTGAAAAATGAAGAACTCTTCCTCAGGAATTATTTTCTTGCAAAATAGGGGTAAAGAAGTTTATATAAAGGCTTTGTACACTTCTGTTTTGTCTCTGTAGCCATTGCACATTCTCTTCCGCACAGGTGGATTTCAAGAACAGGAGTCTTAATGTTCTGGCCACTAACAATTCTGATCAGTCATTAATTATACAGGTCTCTTGCCTTGACTGGTTGTCTGTCAGGCTCAGTGTCCTACAGTATTTTTTATAGCAGTCTATAGTAATTTGTGGGCTGTATATTGGTAAGAAAGAAGTGAAAGAGTCTGGATTTCTTCTATATAAGAGTTTTACAAATTGTATGCCACAGTATAAATGGTGCCAATTTCATCAGTTGTCCTCAGCCACAGACACTGGAAAGGAAAGTAGGGTACTTTGGGAAGCATGGAATTGGATAAATCAAGACCTCTTAGTGGATGTATCAGCGTATTCTTGTGGCAAACATATTCTTTACAGACAAATGACCTCTACGCTAATCCTTTGAAACTGGATATTTAAAGGTGTTTAGACATTTAATACTTGTTGATGTCAATGAATTTAGACACATTCCTTTAAAATTCTGACTCTTATCTTTGGGACTATGAAAGGGTTAAGGCATGGCTTCCTCTTGTCTGGTCTCCATGCCCATTTGATCACCTTCATCGGGGATTCAACAATGACAAATCACAGATAAGAACAATGAAAAGTCACAGATGAACTAGAAGTGTTTAGTTAATTCCCTTAATTCAGGGAAGGTGTCTTTTTCTGCTGGTGAGAAGCTCTGAATCCTGCTGCACTGGGTGTTTTTCAGTGCCCCTAAGACAGCAGAACATCACTACAAATTGACATGCCTCTTCTGTTGCAAGAGGGCCTCCTCAGGGCAGACCAGTGATGTAGTGGCCACATCTTGTCTAGAACATTGTGCCACTTAGAATATTTATGGCAATTACACCAGTTCTGTGGTTGGTATGTGACCTGGAAATAAAATAAATATATTGGTATTATTTAAACTTTTCTTGGGCACCATTTACATTCAAATCACCTTGAGACATGCCTCAATGAGTACTGCAACCCCTTCCTTTCTGGATTCTAAGTCAAGTATGAAAAGCAAATTTACTTTTTCTGTGACAGGCTTATATGTGGGTCTTTCTGCTGTGCATCTTCCCTATTTTGAAAATTTTCACAAGATATACTTTAGTGTGTTCTAAAAGGGCTAATTTTATCACAAGCATACTTACCCAAAGTTTTTCATCTGCTGCTTCTACCTACTTTTGCATGTCAGTTGTTGTATTAATATGTTGTGTAATCATTGTATTTGTGACTTCTAACTGGATTTTTGGAAAGACAGATGGACTGTTTTTGCACAACAAGGTATAGCTGTGCTGAAGTGTAATGAGCTGGGAGCTGTTACAGGAGATATTGATCTTACTCCAGCTTTTTACTTGTTATGCCACTAATTGTCTGAGGGTTGTTTACCTGATAAACAGAAGAATGAGATTACACATGTGGACTGTAGTCAAAGTAATGATGACAGGTAAATATTTTGTCACTACTATTAATAATGGCAATTATGGAATTCCCTTCACTTCAGCAAAAGCAAACACAAGTGAGACCTTACAAAAGACATATTTACAATTTGAAAAATTCAAGACTAAGAGCAAGTTAGACCTCATATCACAGAGAAGCCAGGAAACAACGACATGATGTAACTTTTCTCTGTGATTTTGTATCAACATTGAAATGCTTCTCTTCATCAGATGCATTAAAACGCTGTATAGTTGAATGAACCAACAAATACAAGGTAATTAAAGGAGCTACATTATGATCCTTACTAAAAATGTATAGCTTATTATTGTGCTTTGACTTCTAATTTTTCTTTCCAAATAATGTCTTTTTATAGGCCCTCGTAGCATAAAAACACTCAGTGATAGAAGAGTCAAGTTTCAGTTTTAGTTTACAGGGCTGTTTTTGCAAGAGTTGAAATCCAAAAGGAGTTTTTGCTACATTGCAAAGCTTGGACCATAACTGAGTTCATTTTTAAATTAATTAGAGATTCACTCCACACAGCCAATCTAGTATTTGGGTATGTGTCTTTGGAAAAGTTCCAAAAAAGTGACGCTCAGTTACCACGGTTACACCCACAAGTGTATCAAGTCTACCTGGAAATGATCAACCACAAGCTTAACCGGTCCCCTGCGCATGCGAATGTTGTGACCTGTGAATACAATGCATTATAATGATGTACAAAAACTGTATTTGCTGTGAATAAAATGAGATGAAAGAATGTATGCACGTTGTAAAAATCCTGGTAATGCTGTCGGACGGGACATTGTGACAATCTTCCTCTTGCTCCTGCCACCTTTTGCTCCAACCCATTGAAACTGGGCAGAACATTTTAGCTATTGGATTGTGCTACCAAGTTAAGTGAGACGTTTGATTAAATTCTCAAAACTTCAGAGCAGGTTGCCTGCACTTACATTTTCACAACATGATCAGGTAATATTTATGGTATTCCTTGGCAGCAGCTAATATCCAGGTGAAACATGGCAATTTTGATTAAATTTTATCAACGCTGGGACTATTCAAAAGGGAAAATCAAACAAAACAGATTTTTTTTAATATTGCAATAGATGCAAATAAAATTTGCATGTACTTTTATTCAGAAGTGGCTTTAACAGGAATACTTTTCAGTACAGAAAATATTCCTATTCTTATAGAGAACTGCCCCAGACTTCCAAGGTAAGCATATCCCTGTGTGGAGAATACACTGAAAAGAGTAGGTGATAGATTTGGCAACTCACTCTTTTTTGTCTCTGCCTAACACAAGCAGGATTCCACATGTGATCTTTTTTTCAGACCTCTCATAAATACAAAGCAGAGGAAATGTTCTCATGAACCCCTGCGAAGAGAAGCCATCAAACTTCACCTCTGAGCTGTAAAACAGTATCATATGCTTCAGGTACTATGATATAATCCCACTCGCAGATGTCCTTGTGCTGTCTGGATTTCATAAATCAGATTGCAGAACAATAGAAATTTGATGTAGAAGGAGACTGATAAACTGTCCTGTTCACCTCATTTCCACTGCCACATGTTTTAGGCTGTTTTGTCAGCCCTTGTTTCAAATGGGACAAGTGGTAAGGCTTTCATAATATCCCTTACAATTTTATTCCATAGTTTAATACATCTCATTGTCTGGGAATTTCCTCCTCTTGTACAGCTTGAAGTTTGTCTGCCTTAATTTCAGCCAATCATTTATTGCAGTATCTCCTCTGTGCTAGGCATAAATATTTAATCTTTCACTTGAGGTTTGAATCGTTTCAACAACAGTCAGAAGGAATTGCGCACTTGCATGAATAACAGAAATATCTAGAACCATTATAGCTAAGAACAATGTGGATTTTGGAAAGGAGATAAAAGCTGTGTTTGAGAATTTTGACCACCTTTTTAGTACCAGAAATTATAAAATTACTTGCTCAAGTGTGGACTTCGTCATGTCTGACTGTTCTGATGTTCTACAGGTCTCCCTGTTCCTAGCAGCTGCTACAGGCCACCCTTGGAGATGGAGTGCTTGGAGTATTCTGTGAATTTGGGGTTCACAAGAACTTCAAAGCTTGCTACTATCTGATAATTCCCTCATGCTAAAAAAGAGAAATGTGAATTTCACAGGAATAGGAAACCTAGATCTGAAAAACTTTTCAGTGATTACCAGTAACCCTTGTTTGCTGTTTCTGGATTCATGGGGAATAAAGGAAGGAAAAGCTTTTAAACCATTCTACTTTTCTTTAATAATTTTCTGTACTTAATAACATGAACATTTTCTACTATTTGTATCTCTAAAGGTGTGCACTAACTTCTGTCTGTGCCAGGTGAAGCCAGAACCATGACATGTACTTGCTCACTACTCTGAGCACTAGAAACTTGTGGTGTCTTTCCACATTTGAAATTCTTCCCCACTCTCCACAGTCCCTAATAATATCCTGGACATGCACCTTCATCTTTATTCATGAAAGTGCAGATGCAGCCAAATTAGTGGCAGCAAAGCACATTTTACACAGTAGAAAATACAATCTGTCTTCTTTTTGATTTTTTTTTAATAAAAAAAGTTTTATTTAAAAAAAAAATCAGAGAGTAAGATTTAAATTCAGCACCATCCGTTGCAAGGGTCTGTTTAAAAATGCACAGCTGGTTTGATGATGAGTGACAAATCAAAAGTCAGAGTGAAACTTCCCAATCATCTGAGCCCTTGCCACCCGATTAGCAGAAGAAAAACAGGGCAGATGGAGGGAGACGCAGCAGTTCGGAGGGAACAGATGGCCACTACGAACTTGATATATGAAATTAATAACACTTTCTCAAATACAATTAGTAGCAGGAATACATTACCTGAATTTTCATAACTGTGAGCAAGCTGACATTAAATGAGGTTTTTCAGATTAACAGTCAATATAACATTGATATTTGGAGAGAAATAAAAAATTATATGGAAAGTAATAAGGACCTTTCTGCTTTTTGTGCTATAACTTATTATGAGTGCCCAGCTGTACAAAGCCTGCATGATTCTATAGTTTGAAACTCCCCAGATATGTGCTTTCATGATTAACTCATTTATTTCTTAAACCAAAGACAGGCAACATGAGGTTTCACACAGATTCTGACTGTGCCATGAGAATCTGTCTTATGGTTTCTTCGGTCCTTATGGCCAAGGGCTTATAGAAATCTGGAATAAAATTTTCCGAAGAGAAGATTTGGTTTGGAAATCTAAACCAAAATGTATTAACGTCTTTCTGTGTTTCAATATCTTCTGAAGATCAGGCCTACTTAATTTGTCTTTAATTGGGCATCCAACACAATTAGCCTGCTTTGAGAATTATGATTCCTGCTTTTATAGATAGTCTGTAGAGAGGGGATGGGATTCAGAATAGAACAAGGGAAAACATCTAATGCATTTCAAAGCCTGGCTCATGGCTTAGGAAGAAACAGCATTACAACACTGCATATAAGCCAGCTCTGTGGATTGAATAGGCACATGCCTGAGTGGGGGGAGATGACAAGGAACTTGTTTGAATCCGTACAAGTCCTGGCATACCTAGGAGGATGATTAATTAGATGTTTCTTTAATCATATGTACTGACACTTCTTCATAAACCAGTGGTGGTAGAATCAGCTGAGAGGTCATTTTCTCAACTTAGAAATGAGTGTTAGAAAAATAATTAATAAAAACAAATACTGGTACTCTCCTAAGGAAACAGAAGTCAAAATTATTGTTTTCGAGTTAAAAATGGCTGTTCTAAAGTGTGAGCATACACGTACACATACACACCAAAAAAACCTTTTATTTTTCTTAATATGCATTGTTTTACTGCAATGCAAAGCTGTCCCCAGCGAACCTTAAATTTGGAGTTGAATCCTTCCGTCAGTCCTTCCTTTTAGCTTTTCAAGCTAAAATTCAGACATATAAAAAGGACATTCTTGAAAAGTCAAGACAGGATTTGAAGTGTAAGAGATGGGATTGCAAGTGCAAGAGTTACTACATAAACATTATTGGAAGTGCAGGAGTTACTACATAAACATTTTCCTGAGGTGGTCTGAAATAAAAAATTGCATTTTTAGTCTACCAGAATTAAACAGTTTTTTTTCTACATTTCTGTCTTAAAAATACTAAGAGAACCTTTTAAGCCCTTGCTAGCTGATCCCTGGGATTTTAAAGAAATGTAGTTGAGTTTCGTCCTTTCACTGTCACACAATAGTCACTTTTTTTTCCCTTTCTTCTCTGTTGTTATTTTCTTTATTGTTGCTCCCCAGCCATAGTCGACAGATGCAAATGTAATTTGTTTATGAATCACAGCACATATTTATGTGAATATGCCATATGAATATGCTTGCAGTATGATTTCAGCTGGGTGAATACTGCAAAAGATGATTTGCAAACACTGCAATGAATAAAGGGCATGATACAAGGCTCATTGCAATCCATGGGATGACTCCTGTTGGCTTCCAGGGGTCTGGCTCAAGCTCCAAGCCAAGACTTTCCATTCAAAGGAATACTTGTTTGCTGATTTTCTGTTGTTTATCCAGGCAGAGCTTTGTTTGTGCAAATACTGGGACAAAGCTTCTACTCGGGGTAAAGCACATTTCTGCACAAATACGTGAATTTTCTCTATGACTACATATGGTCATATGGAAGTGTTATCAACACAAGAATCTATGAGTAATCATTTTTAATAATGATTTCAATGAACTGTGGAGAGTTCAGGAGTCATACACACACACATTTTATCTAGTTTTTAAAACAAAGATTTTCTGTCTCAAACAGAGCTGTCAGTCCAAAATTAGGACACAGTAGTACTGTGTCTGTAGCAAACAGGTAGAGCTTGGCCTCATGCTGCCTGAAGGCAATAGCACATTTGTCACTGGCTTCAATGAAGGCAGAATCAAGATTGTTCTCAGCACTGTAACTTAACAAAAAATGTTAAAATTAGAAATTAACTTGGGCTTTAGGTTTCAGAGTTTTTAAGTATTTCCTTATTGCTTTAAAATTCAGTTCTGCAAGGTGTCATTTCAATGGATGTTAAACTCACAGGACCTTATAGAATTGGGATTGGCTCACTGCCAAAGGGCATAGCTGTTATTGTTCAGTCTTGTATTCATGGACAATGTCTATTGTCTTTACTCAGATAAGCAGGTTTTGGCCAGAAGTGCCATTTCTCACACCAGACACACAAGAATGTGCTTGGCATCAGACTCTAATGAACAGTAATGAGAAAAAGTGTTCCAACAACAAAATGAAAATGCCTTTTAGTGCAAATGTTAAAGCATCTTTTTTAAAATTCCCACTGCCAACATTTAAGTTGCAGAATTTGGTGATGTTTATTCTTCAGTTCTAGAAACTCTTTACAACTGCCTTCAGTCTTGTCTTTTTCACTTTCCTGCATAGCATAAAATTTCTTTAGATGACGATACAAACTGGCACCAAACAAAATCTTTCTATGTATTTAAACTTTTGCTGTTCACTTGACTCAATGACCCAGTGGTATTGTCCAGAATTGCATTAACCAGTTCCAGGCAGTGGAGACAAAAATTCCTTTCATTCATCAACAGATAAGGAGTTTTGACAACTATCCCTTGGGATCAAGAGAGGAAAAAAAAAAACCAAGAAGAGATTACAATGTAATAATGTAAAAAGCACAGTCAAAGAGCCAAAGAAAGACTGAAGGAAGCTGTAGGTCTGCCTGGGCAGACAGGGAGACTGCTATCAGAATTGAACAAGAGAAAATCCAGATCCCCCTTCTACTCCTCTACCTGTTTCTTCTCAATGTCACTATCAGTGCACACAGTGATATAAAACAGGTCCAACAAGTATTCCAGTAACTCCTCAGGACCACCAGGACAAAACCAAAAACATTCAGGGCTTGACACTTAACCAAGGCAACATGCCAAGCTTATCACATGTGAAAAAGCCTTGTAGAGGAAAATAATCATCTTCATGTTCACAGGGTCTGGGTGTTAACTCTCCAAAGACTCTCCTGTATTTTCCACTCCTTTGACTATTGCAGCTGAGGGGGTTATTTCCATAGAAATTCAAACCTCTGAACAGATTTTTGTTAACTACAGAGCATGGGAAGGAGCCAGAGATTTCTCTTTTGTATCTTAGTACTGATTATAAATAGGGCACTTGTTACTGCAGAGGTTTGCATGACAAGATGGCCCAAAGAATGGTCAACTTTCCATGTGAACCAGAAACCACTTGAGGAGCTGAGCTGGGGACAGCAGTTCCACTTTCTCACAGCCTTCAGAGTTTCAATTTTTTTTTTCTTTTTGCAGTGGAACACAGTGAGGAAAAATAGATTTTTCAATAACATAAAAATGGCTTGTGTCAACAAATTGTAGTGACCCCAAACCAGAAATGCGGTCCCTCCCCAGATGACTGCCAACATTTGTTTCATGTCTTTCTTCACCTCTTACTCCTGGAGCCTCTGAGTCCAATTCCAACACATTTGGTAGTGACGCCTCACTGAAAATGTTCTTTTTGGCTCCTACCTGAGACTACATAGAGGACTATGTTCCACTAGCCATGAACAAGGAAGACCTAAATTCAAATTCCTGTTCGGCCAGAGTTAGGGTATGAAAGATGAGACATTACTCTTGCATGTGGGACTTCCCTTTGTCCCCTCTCCCCAAATCACCCAGAGCTCTGTTGTAATTCAGTGTTGCTCCACTGGTTACTGCTCATGATGAAAGAGTAAAGCTTGTTGACAAGCCTTTCGTAGGAATAAATCAGGGGATACTTTTGAGTTTAGCATCCGATATTATTTGAAGGTAGCGTGCCTTCATTCGCACCTGAAGATGCATGATCTTGTTCGATGCTGAAGGCCTCAGATCCTCAGCCCTTAATCACAAGTAAGTGTTAGTCATTAATCCATGCTAATTACAAATATCATACACATACACATGTAGCCATTCAAGAAAATATCTCTTATTTTAATTGGATGCTTCCAAACATATTAAAATTGTGTCTTCTTTTCTTTTATTGAACACTGCTTTATTTCTCCTCATTAGAGTCCTGCCACCTGTATCTTAAGTTCCCCTCCAATGTAATTCATAATGCCCCTTGCATTTACTTTCTTTTGAGTGAGGATTTGAATCTCTGAAATGCTGTACATGTATGGAGCACTTGCTGAATTCTCAGCTCTTTACAACTCAGTGATGCTCAGCTTCACAGAGTATCAAAAATTACGGTATTTGGGACATAAGGATAATTAGGGAGAAAACTCAGAAATACAGTTTACGGCACAATTTTTTACACCTCTATCTGGATTGTGTCTGGGCAAGTGGAAGAAGTGGAGGTAAAGATGAGCGTAGTGTTTCATATTCTGACAAAAACTTCCTGAGATTTCTTTCTGAGGGGATATGGGAGTTGCATACATTATTTCTACCTGATGCTGGAGGGACATTGAAATATTCATTTAATCAGCATCTAACATCAGTGGATTTGAGAGCATAAACTTTAATTTCTCACTGGAATCAAATGGAATGACACTGACAACTACAAATAAAAGAGATACAGATTCACAAGCTGCCCCTGCTAAAAACATCAATTGCTTCAAAGTAATTCTTAATTTTGTCAGTTAAAAATAAATAAATTAAAAGAGAAAGCCTACATTCTTTTTAATGAGTATGTTTATGACCAATGGGAATGTCAACAAGCATCTGTTGATGAGAATCTAGTAGAATTAGTGCTGAAGAAACAT
Organism: Climacteris rufus; assembly: GCA_013398175.1. Classification (NCBI taxonomy): domain Eukaryota; kingdom Metazoa; phylum Chordata; class Aves; order Passeriformes; family Climacteridae; genus Climacteris; species Climacteris rufus. The sequence continues at coordinate 911,010 of VZRZ01004301.1, read as the reverse complement.
GACTTGGTTTACTACATGTAGGATCTCTGTTACATTGGTGACATGCATTTATGAAATGTTATTTTTCCTGCAGGTAAAGACAACATTAGTTAGAAAACACTTACTTTCACTGTTATTTTTCTTATCAATCTATTAGAGAGGCTACAAATGCTGAGGGTAGTGTGATGGCTCTGTAGAAATCACCTTGGTCTCTTACCCGCATCATGTAGCCTCTAAGCTAAAGTGCCACAGCTGGAGACTAGAAATAGCTGTATTTTTCAGATGTCTAACACCATGGGTTTGCAGTGATGTATTATGTAGGCAAATAAATACCATGGTCTTTACAGGTAAGTCAACAAGCTGAATGAAGCTAATGGTTCTGTAGGTGAGAAGCAAAAGGCATTAAATCCTTATTGCTGCCTTCTGACTGGTATCCTTTTTGCCTAATTGCTTTTTCTGGGTTTTCCATCGATGGTAAGTTATCCACTCAGAGAGTGCTCCTTTGCCTGGAGCTAGTCTGAGGATTTCTCTTCTGACCTTAGGCTTTATCTCCTTGCCTCTCAGAAGAACTTGCTTTCCTGTGTTCCAGTTTTCTGGCCCATCTGCTGCCCTCCCACACATGGCAGAGGGCAACAGATGGGTGATAATCATGCGGAAAAAGGCAAATGGAGGCCATGTGGAGGGGAAACGCAGCTCTGTGGCATCGTGCCCTGGCAACACAAAGCCACCACTAGTCATCCACTGCACACACACCGTGAATCCGTCAGTGACAAGTAAGGCGTGTGGCTGGTTGGAATGGGAACAGCTTGGGACACTGCCAGTGCTGGGTGGCTGGTTTCCACTGGTAAACATTGTCACGTATGGTACAGCACTTCTCAGGAGAAAGTGAGGCACACCTTGTCCACGTCTTCAAGAAAGGCTCATCTTCATTTTTGATATGGGGGCAGAGATGACATTTAATGGTGTCTCATTTAGTGCTCCTTTAGGATACAGATATAAAGCTAACTTGTGGGGTAAGACCAGTGAGCTCTGATGATGGATGGAGGAAGGCAGGCACATAGCAATAATCACCACCATGTTTGCACAGGTTTGAATCCATAGCAGCTCTTCTTCTGACAACAACTTGCTAGGACATGTAAAGTCACTGGCAGGGGATGACCGAAGAAATGGACTTGGCAATATCAGTCAGCCACAGGATGACTATGAGCTATCAATATGATGCTGAAGAGAAACAACAACATTAAAAAAAAAAGAGGCACATAGGGTATGAGGGCATTGTCATGTTTTCAAGAGGGGAAATTATATCTTTCTGGTATCTCGGTGCATGGCTACCTCAAGAAGTTAAATAAGAAGGGTACAAAGACCTGCTTATATTGTCCACTGGTGTATTGCAGCACAAAGACCATGGACTTGACAATCTTAAGGTTTCTTTCCAGTGCAACATAACTCACATGCAAAAGGAAACACATGCAAAATCTCATTAGTGAAGAATACACTTTCCAAATAAATGAAGGCTACCTAAGTTACCCATCAACCAAAAAAACAGTCTTAAATTTTTTACAATGTTTGAATTGCTTACAGAACTGTACAACCTTACAATAGATACAGAAACACTAACAGGTTGAGCCTTAATATTGTGTACAAATTTCTTTAGCAGGTATAACTTTTCTACTATACTCTGAAATGGTACGTAATGGTGACCAGTGACAGAACTCAAGGGAATGGCCCAAAGTTTTGCCAGGGGAGGTTTAGTTGGATATTAGAAAAAGATTATTCATCCAGAGGCTGGCTGGGCACTGGGACAGGCTCCTCAGGGAAGTGGTCACAGCACGAAGCCTGACAGAGTTCAATAAGCATTGGTGCTATGCAGGGACAGGAGCTGGACTTGATGATCCTTGTGGGTCCCTTCCAACTCAGCTGATTCTGTGATTCTGTGATATCCCATGTGTTAGCTAGCAAGCTGGAATACAATACATAGACGGGGTAAATATGCTGAGCAGTTGTACATGTTGTATTACCTTGTATTTGAGAAGCCAAATGAACAGAGAAGTTCTGAACTGCTCCCTTGCAGCAGTGAACCACTCACAGAATAATGCCAGTACTGCTAGATCACATAGGCAATATCATCTGGAAAATTGCAAATAAAAACTCTTTACTGTTCAGGCAGTACACACAACCTTCAAAACTTTTCTTGTTCTTAAAAAGTATTTTTACTATTCTTCTTTCCTATCCTAAAGACAAGAATGTATTCATATTTCTACCATATACATACATCTAGACTGTATTTGTAGAGTTCATTTTTCCCTTGCTTCTTCTCTTATACTTTCTCATATTTACCTTTCAATTACCAATCTTTTAATACCACGATTTGAACATTAAGAAAATATTTCAAGAGGATTTTAAGAAAATTACGCTCTCCAAAGGCCTTGGATCTACAACAAATAAGGAATACTATGGTTCCCAGATAGTTTCTACCTACAGTGAGATGCTCCAAAATGAAGTTATGAAATAAAAAATGTATAAAAGGAGACAGTGGAAAGAAAATATACGTAGAGGCCAATGACAATCGATCATGTGATTTGTTAAGAGATAATTATGAGCTAGTCCAAAATATCTGCTGGTTCTGTAAGGTCATTTTAATCAACCAGTGCCAATAGGATTTTACCACTGCCCTGTGCAGAATCAAGCAAGGATGAGCAGTACCAATCCATAATGATTTTGGGGGGTTGACAAGGTAACACAAACTATTTTTTCTATCCAATTTCCTTGCCAGTCATTTCTTGTCCAAGAAGTAAACCCTTTGCATTCCATATTATTTTCCAAGAATAACAGCTTTAGATGTTTAGTTTGGCTAAATTAGAGAAGTTTGCCACCTGTTTGTAGAAAAGCAAGACATTCTTGCAGATGGAAGTTCTGAGCTATGATGAGGAGTTCTAAAAGAAATCTTGTTGGGTGCAGAGACTAAAGTAGGCAAAATACAGAGCAAAGAATTCTTTGTGGACGTTTTTGAGTGCAGGGTAGGTGAAACAGAATAAAAAACTATGAATGTTCTCATCTCCAGTTTCATAATAAATTGGAAAACATCATATCTTGAATTCTGCAGAAATGTACAGGACACTATTGATTACCATAAAAGGAACAGCCTTGTGCTAGCAAAGAGATGGATGAGATTCTTTATATGCTCTTGAAGATGAGTGTCCCATAAAACTGGAAATTTGCAGTGTGTATATGGTTGTTCTTATATACAAAATGGTCTTTCAGCAAATGAATTATGATGTGTCAAAATGACTCATAGGGATTTTGCCACAGTGCAATGTATTTGAGAAAATTGCTGCCACAGAGTAAATATTTTTTATGTTGATTAACAGTAACACAGCTGGCCTCTGACTTTGCAAATTTAATGAAAATTCAGGGTTAATGAATGAAACTAATCCTCCCTTGCTCTCTCCTTGTCTTACTTTCTCACACACCCGAAAAGCACATGAATTTTGTTCAAAAAATCCCACTTATGGTGATGATAATGAGAAACATCCAGGCTAATCAACATATCTGCAGTACATAGGTACCAAAGAAAAGTACAGAGGATTTAAGAGAGTCATTCTTTCAAAACAAACCGTACCCTAACAAACTGGACTGCCTTACCACAATTCAAAGTTTGCCTTATCACTATTAACAGTTATGTATGATATTAAAATAAAAAAAAAAAGAAAGAGACATTGGGGGGAACTTGATTCCAAAGAGAAAAGAAATCAATGAATTAGAAATGTTTTTTGAGCTCTATAACCCAGCACGTGAGGGAGGAGAAAGGTTCTTGTTTTGGTATGTGGCCCTAACATCTCTACTCATAGAAAGATTTTACTTGTAATCCTGTAAGGTCAAAGTTCTTTTGGATGTGTCTGGGTCCTCTTTTTGTCAGCCAGGCTGGGAATGTCATACTTTATGTGATGATTTCGCATGGTTTTCTTTCCTGCACTGCCCTTCTGCTTAGGCTCCTGTGCAAATGGCCAGGTTGGGCATGGCTCCTGCAGCTGCTCTTTCCCATTGTTGTAGCTGTCAGATTCACCACCCTGAAGTGCACATATTCTGCCATAAAGGGGACCAAATACCATAGAGGATCACTCTCAGGTCCTCAAACACTTTAGTTGCGAACAGTGCTGGAAGACAAAGATGTAGGTAGTGGCTCTCCAGTTTTGGGTAAGGTTGTCAGATATCATCCTGTTTTGCAAGGAATTCCTGGGGAGTGAGGGTGGATGGTGTGCCATTTCCAGCTCTGATTTCTCTGATCCCTTAATGTTGTCCAAGTTCATTAAAACACCTGTAGAAAATTTTGTACTTCCAGAGGCAATATAAAAAGGAATCTACCTGCTGAAACCAGTGAGAAAATAGAGCAGGTGAGTGCTTACAAAAGCAAAAAGAAATCTTGCAAAAGGCAAAACAAATTATATATAAATACACGATTAGAGGAATAAAACAGCACACCTCTTTTCTGAGACACCAGGCTAGAACACAACACTCGCAGCATGTTTTAGCCTGGTGGGCATTAATCAAAGTGCTTCCTATTTTCTTTTCCTCCTCCTGCTCCGCCTCCCCATACTTTTATTTTCCTTAGAACAATTCTATAACAGCCATTTACTTTAACTTCCAGAAAAAGGGTTTATACAGTGCAGGGAAATTTGATTTGCAAATTCAATCAATTCTATATCCAGGAAAAATAGATAATAATGATTGTAGAACCAACAGATACCATTGACCTACTGAAATTAATCCATTCTAATATTGCTGATCTCTTCCCAGATCAAATGAAAGGTTGAATAATTACATTTTTTTCCATTCATACAGTTACATTTTGTGTGCAAGTTTCTTGAGGTTCAGTTTGAAAAGGCTTTAAAGGCAGTTCTGTGTGCCTTACCCACTCTTTCTGAGACAACATTAAGCAAACTGTCCATGTGATGAGATTATGTTGGCTTTTATGTAATTTTCATGCAGAAGTCCCAGGAATTCTATGTGCAGTTGGTATGCCTGAACTCTAGAAACCTTGTCTTTGATGGTGGACCAGACTCAAGGTCTTTCAACATTAGCATGGCACAAACTTGAGAATGGTCAGGGTACTGCTGTCACAGAAAGAATGGTTCAAAGTCAAACTGGGATGGAGACCAGCATCAGAGAGTCGGGATGCCTGGTCCTTCCTGCTGCCGAGATCACAGCAGGGGCAGCTGATAACTCTGCAAGGAGCCAAAACCGGAGGCACCTCAACTCTTCCTTCTCTGGCAACAGCAGCAAACATGACTGTGAACTTGGCTAAGGGACAGCAAAAGATACATTGCTCTCCTTAACAGGAATGTCCTGGGCATTCTTCTGAATCCATAACGTCATGAAAACCCACTGGCAGAAACCTAATTTGAAGCTCTAAATCTTGACCTATGAATGACAAGTTACGTACGAAAGCACATGTGAAATAAAATTTAAAAAAGAACAGTAGCACTGTCCTATAAATAGTGCTTGGCAAACAAAAGTACCATCTATCATGATATAGTGGTCTCCATTTGTCTGGAGATGTCACTTCTTCTCCTAGTTATTATGGTTTACATATTCTTAGAAACATCTATATTTAGTTCTATCTGAGAAAAAAAATGACACTTGAAATAAAGGAAGAGCATAAATAGCCTAACTGGACTTACTGGAGTGGGATATTACTGTAGCAGGACCACTACAGAGCAAAGCCTTGCCTTTCATATGAAATGTAAACTCAAGTTCTCTGAATGTAACTTCACAATCCCAGGCTCTGAATCTGTTTCAGTAATTTTCCTTCTGTGTCAAGCCCATAATGATTTTCTAGATTCATTTCAAAGGTGAATGAAATCTCCTAGAGACATGTATAATAAAACCTGAGGGTACCTCTTAGCTGATGGGAAAAGCCTGATTTCTGTTGAATCTTGGCCCTTCCTCAATCTTGAACCCAAACCCAGTTTCTAGGTAAGTCAGACTCAGCACTTTTTCCTGTTTTGATCATATGGCACAAAAGAGTCAACAAGCTGTCCAGGAAATACTACTGTTGAACAGGGGGAAGACTATGAAAAAAAAGCATCCCTAACCTCTTATCATTAGAAGATCTAACTCTTGTAAAAGTGTTTCTAAGGGTGTTGGTTTGATCCACAAGAAGCACTCGTGTACATCCTTACCAGAACATGGATGTTTTGTACACACAACTCCCACTTCTGCTTATAGGAGAAAGCCACATCACCTGCCTCAGACATGCAAAAATCAAAGCAGTACACTCCACACCTTCCCTTCCAAGAGCAGAGGACAATATTCGTCTGTGTGCACAGTGAAATTTATGTGTCCGGTTATTTAGATGTTTCTCTGCCTTTCTGGATGCAAAACCAGAGCTGATGAAGTACAGTGTACTTCAGAATTTTTTTTCTGTTTCCTTTCAGTCCATTCTTCTTTTAAATGTACAAAATAAAAAATTATTTTCCCAGGAGAATGTTCTGTCTGTGTAATTTTTTCCACTGTATCAATAATTACTGTATTTCACGTGCCTCTTTTAATTACATAATGTCTGAGATTAAAATTCAACAGCCTCTCGCAAAGAGAAAGTGCTTTAATATCTGAAGTGCTGCTCCTGTAAATTGGCATCTGAAAGATAGACTAAAAAAGGGACATAAATACTAACATTCCCATCCTTCCTAACTGACTGCAATACCAATGAGCTGCACTGACTTTACACAGACCTCCCACATTCTTGTTAGGATGTTTTCTAGCAGAGTGATCCACAAATATTATCATTCAATGACAATACAGTTTTATCAAGGTACGTCTCAATCCACAGGATACAAGCCCCACACAACAGACGGAAAATTTGGCGCAGTGATGCGCACACTGCGTGTGTTACTTACTGGTTATTGCAGTGGTCATACCGAGTCCCGTATGGCGCTACATTAACGAATGCCATGCAAGCACCTTCTGTTGAAACATCTGCGACAGGGAAATTTCAGGCATTTTTCCAGATATTTTTTGTGCTCTCGACCAAATTTTCATTAGGGCTATAAAACCTGGCAGGCAGCATTGTTGTGTATGATTTTTTAATAAACTGGGACATGCCTTTGTTAGAGGAGTGAAGAAAAGGGCTCTTTAGAGACTTCTTCCTATTACAAAAAGTTCAGAAAACATATGACAGCTCACCAAACAGTGTCTCCTAACTTTTTTTCTGTCTCCTCCAACACTAAGATTTCCTGCTTTTTTAGATGTATACAAAGATTTGCAGGTTTTGAAATGAAACAAAAAACACAGGGTTTTTTTTTTTTTAAACTATCAGATTTAATTATTCCAACAGTGGCATTACTTGAGAATGTGTTCAAAGAAAGAGCACAGAGCGAACATAGATTTTTAGCATTTTTTGATGCCTGCTGCCAGGAATCTCAAAAAGGATTTTCACTTCCTTAACAGACAAGGTTCCTCAGAAAAAAAAAAAAATAAGAAGAAAGGAAAGCTAATGGGCATGTGCAGATCAGATCTTGTACACAATGCAAGCCTAGAACATAGCCTTACTCCTTTTTATTTCTCTTTTCCAGAAAATCACCATTGCCTGCTCTCCCCTCTCTGCTCCCCTGCAAGACAACCGCCACCAGACACAAACTGAAGTTCCATTTTGCAATTCTCCATGCCACACTATGAACACTAATGCAGAACAAACATTCTTGGCAGTAAATATGTACATTATCATTATGTAAATAGGTATGTTATCATTATAGCAAAATGATGATGTTCTTTACTAAGTCTATATTCCCTTTCCAAGAATATTATGTAGTTTGAAGCATAATTTCCATTATGCTACTGGGGCTAGAAAACACTTCAGTTCAACAATAATTAGTATACTGTATATAACAAAATGTTTATCATGGATAAAGATGATGTGCAATCCTAAATCTTTTTAGACAAACAAACAAATGCAGTTTTACATGGTAGCGTTCAGCCTGAGTAACCAGCAGAAGTAGTTTCAGGCTAATATCCATTCCCACATCCAAGGTGAGCATCACATTATGACATTTTATACCAACAACACCATGAGCTGCAATAACATTTTAAATTGTATGAGCTGAAAGATCTACTGTTAGCATGAAGGTGACTTCATTTCTGAACCTTAAACGAACTAGAAATGACTGCATGTCACAGGCTGCTGGCACTGTTAACAGTGTTTACATGAAGTCCATTGCTCAAGTGTAGGTAAGAATATCAGCACTGCAAACCCCAAATCCTCAGGTTTTAATAATTCTAAAAGTCCTTGTGTTCGAAGAGCAAGGCAAGGCCAACTCCTGAGTCACGCAGCTGTAAGCTACTTGTACGTACCTACATACCCCATGCTATTACCTGATAATCTGAGACGTGTGTCCTAGACAGAGGTAAAAAAGTGCTGACTTCTTATAGAAAAAACAGAATTGCTGGAATAAGTAAAATTGAATGAAAGTGTTAATATTTTCACAGCTTCTGTTGAGGTGAGTAAATGTAAATACTTGTCTCTCATTTTCTCTGAAAAAGTGGATTAGTTATTTGGAAGTATGTAAATGCATTCAAAATGTCTTCAGTTTCTTCATTTTCCTTTGAATGCTGCTTTGAACTGAAAAATCAATTTTCAGAAGGAAGATATGCCAATTAGAATAAAAAAAAAAAAAGAACAGAGAAAAGGAAACTAATTTATAAATTGTAAAATATACAATGGCCACATTCTCACTATTGTGCTGCCCACTTCTATCACAGGTTCACGTACCACATTGGAATTGTGAAAATATTATATGAAAAAATGTGTATGACTCTCAGCATTCCTCATTGTGCAACAGCTCCCTTCAGATAGCTTTTTCGGGGAAAAAAACAAATAAAGGGGATAGCCTTTGAGCACTCTCACAGAGACTGTGCATGGTGATTTCCCCTTTCACAATGCCAATAATTAGATCGTTTTGCTTCTTCAGGCAAATATTGTGCAAGCATAACAAACTACACACTACTTTTCTCTGGCATTTCTATTCTCTTGTTACTTCAAAGCTTCTGACAAATTTGTGTTCACCACACACGTGTTTAAATCACTTCTGCACAGGATGCAATCACGCATGTGTCACTGAGTCAGTGGTTTTCCTCTCTGACATCTGAAAACAGGCTGCTGATGTTGGGTTGCCCAGTGTCTGAGGGCAGTGTCCCTGGCCAGGCAGGACCAGCACATGTCCTGGCCAGCCCACTGGACCAACAGGCACCAGCCAGGTCCTGCCTATGAAGCCAAAACAGTTGAGGGGAAGCAGCAGCAGCAGGGAAGAATTTCCCATCTCCCTTGGATATTTGTTTCAATTTTGTTTCAAACTGATCAAACCATGGGAAATTCTATTACTGATCCTCTCCAAACTTCATCCTCGTCAGCAAAGTGTGTTACAAAATGAGACTGTGCAAATATTTCCCTGTCTTTTAAACCTGTTGTTTAACAGCACAACTAGATTGTCCTCATTCTTCTATTGTGAGAAACAGCGAACACCCAGTTTACATTCTCTGACACATCTATGACTTTATGTACCTTTTTCAAATACTCTGAACACTTTTTTTTAAGCTGAAAAGTACTACTGTGTTCAGAATCTTTGCATATGAAAGCCTTACCATACCTATGGATATCTGCTACCCTTGTGTAGGATACCTTTCCTAGTTCTACCACATCTTCTGCACACAATATAAGACATAATATACTGCTGATTTATAAGATAAAGCAGTGATATTTCCAGTCATTTTCCACTACAGGTGAAACAGAAAACTCAGTTTCATACAGGCAGCCACATCTTGAACTATGCAAATAATTGACTGGGAGAGTTGCTGGTCAAATGGAAATAAGTAATCCAAAAGAAATATTTCATTTCAAGTCAAGTGGAAGCAAACAACACAAAAAATAGCTTATTTCAGCAAAGCAAATAAACTAGTTCTAAAAAACCCCTATCATTTCCAGATGAGATGAAAAACTTTTATTCAAAGGACTTCAAGAGTTTTTAAAGAAAAACTTATGGAAAGGTTACCCCAAAAAGCCTTAAATTTAAGGCAAAACAGGTGGTTGGGGTGAATAATTAAAAGTAGGAGCAAATGAATATAAGCAGGAGTTATAAACTAGATCAGAATGCTCCTCTCTAATCTAGGCACCACTAACAATATATTTGTTATTCTTACTGCTTTGATATAGCCAGCTAGGACATGTACCTGGCAGATTTCCACTGACATTTAGCATTAGGAGTCTGGGTCAGTAAAGCCAGCACTGGGCTGCTCACACGATATTGTGCTGTTGGAGGTCAGACCACTTCCTATGGAAGGATTTAAAAGTAGCACTTGGGCAAAATCATCAAACATGTCATCCACAAACACAATGGTGTTTGGTGGGCAAGTCTTTCCAAGATGAAGAATGAGCAGAGGAGGTACCATGGTGGACCCTAAGAAAAGCAAACAGAGTGCAAGGAAGGAATCATTTAGTCTGTTGCTGTAAAATGGCCAGCAACTGTCTAAGGTTTGGAGCTTCTCACCTCTCCCGTGTGAAAAATGCAGCTGCTATAAAAGGTTGATGCCGATGTTTCACGTAGGTAGATGCATCCTGTAGATGTCTAATGGAACAATGATATAATGCAGCCCAAGCCAAAACTGAAACAAAGCTTTTAATAGTGGGAACAATTAATTCTCAAAAACTATATCCATGGTACAAGAGGGCACTGCCATAATTCTGAAGTTTTAAATTTTCTGGAGTTAGTACTACTTTTTCTCCAGCTTGTGATATTTTCTCAAGCTCATGACTGGCAAAGGTCTCTCTCCTCTCTTCAGTTCTCCAATAGATCAAGAATTCTGTTGAAGAAAAGAGTTTAGGGTCTGAGAAAACTTTGCAGCTGAAGAATCAGACTCATTCGAGCAGCAGGAAGGAAGGTGGTGGAGTTTTTCTGCTTTTCATGGATCTTGGCTACTTGCCCTGAGTCCAACAGGAGTTGCAATAAGACCAACTTTCCACAAGCTGGTGACACATCAAGGAGGAGGAGTGTCATGGTGGAGCTGAGCTTTGTTGAAGGTCAGATGTCTGGGTTACAACACACCATTAACTTCTTAAAAGAACAGCACATAAAATGTTGAAGGGTAGGGACTGGGATCCCTTGATATTTGTATTTTGCAGGCCACTTTCTGAAAAGAAGGAAATATGCATTCCTCTCCCACCGAATACAGGCAGCCCTGCAGATTGATTTTAGTCCATGCCATGAGGTTAGTGCACAGCTTGATCTGCACTGACATGAAAATACCATCTGCATAACCCCGGCTTGCCTTGCTGGGAGAAGAGAAGATACAGGACTCAGCAGCTGGTCTCAGCTACTCTGGGAAAAGTGTTTGCCTCCAGACCAAGTCTGGATCCAGCCATATCTAGCAAAAGTATCATAGCTATATCACATGCATACTCCAGAGAAATCTTAGGAAACTTAATGGAAGTTCAGTTCATACGTTGAGGCTGTTACATGAAAAGCATCAGGAAAAGCATAAACTGTTCCTATTTCAAAATTGTACAGGGAAGTAAGTATATGGTATAGTAACTTCACAGGACTGTCAGGAGTTACTCAAATATTCCTAACATAGCATACATAATTCAAATGAAGGACTTTTCTTACTCTCTGGTTAATATCAAAGTAATAGTTTTCACCCCAAGCTGTGCAACAGAACACTCACTGCCTTTTTGGTGAGCAGGACATAATATTGAATCTTGACATAAGCATGCAAGCACAATAATCTGTTTTGTGCATTACACAAAGGAAGGCCTAGGCTGAATCTCCTGAACTGTCTGACAGCAAGAGTGCAAGTTTGAAATGATTGTCCCTGCAGAATAAAATTTCCTGTATCAGGTCCTTTGCTATTACACCAAAGAAAAAGGCTTTTGATTGTCCTGTGTGAGGTTTTTGTTGTTGTTGTTGCTTGTTTTTTGGGGTTTTTGGGTTTTCCATTTCCTTAAATGTAAGTGTATGCTCTGTTTATTTTAAAGTTAATTGAGCTTAGTAAATTGATGCAATCTTTCATAACAACAGCCTTTTAAAAATATCAAATCTAGTATCAGTTTGGTGATTGTTCCACCAGGACTGCTTTCACTGGAGGGGAATAAAGGTCATTATAAAGACATGGGGCCACATTCACCTTAGCTAAAATCAGCATGTGAGTGCTCTACTATGCACTCCATACATTAGAAGGTAACCCTGTTGAAGCTGAAGAACGCGAGCAGAGACGTTAGAGAGCCCTTGCCCAAAAGCATCCCTTTGGCTCCTGGGAGTGCCTGCTCCTCGTTGTGCTCGGTGGTTGGGCGGGTGCTGGGTGCTTTGCCCAGCAGGGCTGGATCTGCCTCCTGCCCCTGCGCACACGCAGCTGCCGGGAGATTGCGAGGTGACATGGTCAGCCTGATGAAGTACACAAAAGCTCTTGGCACTGCATATCTGCAATATCATGGACAGTCAAGGAGGCGCCTGTTATAAAAATACACAGTGAAACACAACTGGAGGACTGCTCTTTCTCAAAGGCTAACGTAATGCATTCCTTCTGTTTAGGCTCATTTTCCAGCCTTTCACATTCTTTGTGAACAAGAGTTATAAAACAAGCCTGATGCAGTCCAATTATTTTTACTTTGAAGGCCATTAATCAAGATTGACTAAGAAAATGAAGACAAGCTAAGCAAAATTTCATATGTGACTAGAGTGAGATTAAAATAAAACCAGATGGGGATGGACAGAGATGTTAAGCTGCTTTCTCTCCCCCTTCCCTCCCCTTTTTTCTTTTTTTGACTCATGTAATAAATGTCTTTTACAAATTACAGCACTCTTATTTTCTTACAGTAAATCAAATTGGGTCATAATGTACAAGTGGTCTCATTGCTGAAATGTCAAAAATAGAACCTACCTTGTTCTTCCAAAGTAATTCCTCAAATCTAAACCAGCAGTGTGGCCTGACAGTCTATAAACCATCAACCTGGATGCAGATCCTTTTTAAGGTAACTGTCTGTAGCTGATAGAAGTATTTCACAATCATCCAACATGAGCCATACATAGAGATCTATAGCATGCAGTCATTTGCAGGGGTCTGAATCCGCAAACATTGCATTTCCACAAATTTCAGGGAGCTTATGGAACCAGGACTTTTCTTCTAGAGATCAAACAACTTTGAGTTAATGCCACACCAGTGGACCTATAAAAATTCTGAAAAAACTTGCATAATTTTCACAAATCCCCTTTCTATTTGATTAGATGAAAGGCACTGTACATACTGTGGAGCTTATTTACAGCTTTCAGGGTATACCAAGAAAAACATGAATCAGAAGGACAGGTAAAAATCCAGAATGATATCCAGATGATATCATGAGGAGTTTTATTTGATAAAGTGAATACTACAAATTATCTTAAGTAAGAAGATGAAACAGACATGCATATATTATTGTCCTTTCACAGAATAAATTATTGGATGAAATGACAGGAAAAAATTCATAATATTTTTAAACTTACAATTTAAAATAAGGCCTGGTTTGGAATCAGATTTTGAAGATATATGTATAGGCAAGTAAGCTCACTTATAGCAGTCCTGACCTATCCAGAAACATATTTGATTAAATGCAACTATCTCACTGCCAAGGGAAAAACCAATCAACCCACCAAGCAAAAAATCCCAAATGAATAGTTAATCAGTATCTCATATGGAAGGTTTGAGACATCCTAATTTTGCAGAAAGGTTACTTAGTACTGTCCAAAATAGATGCTACATCCCCAAATTCTACTGTGCTTGAAAAGTTAATTGGGTCAGAGATTGACCCCTGATTCCTATGAGAACACCTTGTTTTAAAGAAAGGAAGATCATGCACATGTAACTTCAAGTTTTGTAAGTGCTATGAATTAATATTTCCTTCCTAGACTCTTTCATGCATCACCTGTCCTAATTCATTTAAACCCATAGCTTTCTTCTACCCATTGACTATAATGTTGTAGAAATAGGCCTGGAAGGTATCTCAAGGGATCATTTAGGCCATCCCCACCACCAAGTCAGTATCAGCTGTTCTTAAATTATTCTTGACAGATGTTTGTCCAACCTGTTTATCAGCCCTCATACAGTGAAGTTTGTACAGGCCTCCTACCCAATTAATTCTGATACTATCACAGAAAACATTTCCTTAATCTCTTTTCCTGAAAGTTAAGCCCACTACTCTTTTTGGACATTCACAACAGTTTATTACTTTCCTCCTTGCAGCTACCCTTTAAAAGTTTGAAGACTTATCATACATCCCTTCAGTTTGCCTCTTTCTAGACTAAACAACCTCCCTGACTTGAGTCTTTCCTCACAGGTCATGTTTTCCATACCCTCCATCACTCTTGCTCATTTCCTTGGACTCTGTTCAATTGATTTGCATCTTTCTTGAAATGCAGCCCCCCACACTGGACCCAGTGCTCCAGCTCGGATGAGAAAGCAGAAGGACTATTCCACGTTTCTTACATATGCCCACTTTGTTTATACAACCCAGTATGATGATTGGGGTTTTGACAACAGCCTGACCTTCCCCACTCATGTTCCTTTTGTATTTGTTCTGACCCACAACTCCTTCACCTCAATTAATTTGCCATCCAGTCTACCGCCTTGCAGCCCCCATCTCTGCCCGAGCACACTGCCTGCTCCTCCACACTGGGTTGCACCCTTTTCACTTTAGGCCATTGCCCCAGTTTGTCAAGAGCATTTTCATCCTCCAAAGCCTTTCCAGTCCCTCCTGACTTGATATCATGTGCAGTCTACTATCTAGAATCTTAATTAAACTAAATAAGAGAACTGGGCCCAAAAAAACCCTTGAAGAATCCATCAATATTCTGGTCAGATAGTGAACTGGTGATAACTCCTTTTTGTGTACAGTTTCCCATGCAGTTACATTTTAACAATGTATTCATTCACTTATTTTTGTTGACCATCACATGTGACTGTTAAAAACCTTAATGATGTCAAGATGCATGACACCTACTTCTTTGCTTTATCCAGAAGTCCTATTAACCTTAATCTACTGTAGTGATATCTGGCATGTTTTGTTTCCTTCCACTTGGTAATTTATTGCTCTGCTGTCTTGTAGACGCTCAGAGGAGTCTTGTTAGATGTTTGCATTTTTTCTGCAGAGGAAATAAGTCTCATTGATTTTAATTCTGTTAGTTTATCCTTCTTTATTTTCAAGTTAAAATTATTTTTATACACTGTTTTTGTTTTTATTTTTCCATTCTTTTTTTAAAGAAAATTATTAAGTTTATGTTTTTAGAAGAAGCAGAATATTTTGAAGAAACAGCCTGCTCCATATATAGTCTTGAAGACCCTATTCTCTTTGTGTTACATCTTCCTATTCGTGCTTGGATCTCCTGTCACAGTTTATTTGTTTATCTCTTTCCTCATGGTACTTGCTCCATCCCAGCCTATTTTCTCCTTCAGTTCTTTCTTGCTGTCCCTTTTCTGACCAATAAATGGAAAAGTAGTTCAGCAATGTCCAAGTGCAATTTAAGCTTTTGAACCCAAGGTATTTGAGGTGGTTTAGTATAAAGGTTAATTCACCTAATTCCTGTTTTTCACATTCAAATATCCTTATGAACAGTAGATCACACAGTTGTCTCTGAGGGGAAAGCTACTTAGGAGCATAAAAAACCTGTGCACTGTGCCTTGTTTTTTCTCAGATCAAAGAGATTTGAGTGGTGCTGATAGTAGCTTTCAAGAGACGTTACTAGTGGCAAAATTCAGTAGCTGTCTTCGTGGATGCTTGTTTCTCTCTCTCACATTCCCTTTCATTAATTTAGCTAAACATATACCTAGGTCAATCTTCTATTGTCTATTGCCCTTGATAATGCCTTTACTAGCCTCATTTCCCATGTCTCACTTGTAGAGGAATAAAATCGCAGATGTGTTGTTGGTACAGTGTACAGAGAGTGATGAAAGAAAAAGCAGAGGCCTGTTTTGACCTCTGCAAAGCCATAGTGTTTTGAAAGGACAGTGTTTTTGTGGCATTGGATTTTAGATAATCTCTACCCTGAAAAAACAAAGCAAGTAAAATAAAATTTTGAAATGGGAAGGCAAACTACAACTTAGACTTTCCTATTTACTCGAAGGTGCTTTGAATAAATACTGTTCCTCTGAGCCTGTGACTCTGTATCCCATTATATCCATTTTATACAGGGCTTTCTGAGAAGCTGAGACTTTCCTGAAACAAAGGCCATGGCAGATGTCTGAACCAGATGCAAAGAAAGCACACAGCCAGCCCGGGCTCTGCTTAGCTTACCTTGCAGCACAAGCAGAAGCCAAGAGCTAGTTCTGCACCAGTTACCCACCACCTTCCAAATCTCTGCTTTCCTGTCTGTTCTTTCAGCTCTCTCTGATGCTGTCAGACACAAACTACCTTTTTTTTCCTCATAAGTGCCTTGATAAATAAAGCAGCAAATACAACCTCTCACTGAAGGAAGGTGTTTATCTATTTTTGTAAATAACAGATGTGTGGAGTTGGTGAATGTTCATTTCTCAGCATTTGAACATATTCCTATGGAAAATTGCAACTATTCATTAAAAAACAAACAAGCAACATCACCTTAACTTGGTCTACTTGTTATGCTGGTCTGCTACGGACTCTGTTTGAAATTAATGGAAATCCAGTAGAACATTTCTATCCCTAGTTTTGTGGAACTGGCTCACCAACAGACTAGAGCAAGCATCACTTGAACACTGCTGTAGTACCTCACCACTTTTGGGACATCAAAGTGGGACTTAATTCTCCAGGTGAGTATCTGCAGCTCCAGTCCAGATACTTCAGGATTCACTTACCACATACCTCTCTAAACAGGAGAAAGTTTAATCCATTTTCTTACATAGTTCGTGAAAGTTCAGTATCTCTCCCCCAGTTGCACCTGACCTTAGGTTATCAGAGCACTGCACAGGAGGTGCCTGCTAAAGATGTTGGTGGTCTGAGGCTTTCCAGGTGCATTCCAGAACTCAACCTGTTCCCTAGACAGCAACACCTGCTTTTCAACTCTGCTTCCCAGCTCAGGTGTTTTCCTTGTCACGTGTACCATTAATGATCTGCAGATGGGCTGAACTGCTGGCTAGTTCATCACTCCAAGGCATGACTCACAGAGGAAAGACTTAATCCAGACGGGATTTCACCTGCAATGTTGCACAGGCTATCCATTTGAAATTATCTCCCACTAGCAGAGAGTGAAAAAAAGTTTTCCATAGTGTGGTGAGAGACATTGACACTGCAACACAGTGGTAAGCAACTAAAAAAAATAGATAAACTGTGTTCTTTAGTATTCATTGACAATTGATGACAGAACAGACAGAGCCTCCCGATCCTCCTCCTTTGCATGGTTGCAGCTAAAGATATTCTCCTGCTTACTCACCAGACACATTTTATAGTCCAAGCACTGCAACTCAGTGAGGTGTTTCAACCCATGTTAATGAAGTGAAATTTATGGCAAAGGTTGAAAGATGGAATAACAAAGCAGGTAATTTGCTCTAAAAAGTGTGGCATTTGTGGTCTGTTTCCATTCCTGGAGGTAAGGTGAGGAAGGAAAACCTAATGGCTAATATATAAGAGTCTCAAGACTTGAGCTTGATTCCAAGTGATGCTTTAAACTTCTTGAGAAAGTCATGTATTTTTCATGCTCATTTCAGTGAGCAGCTGTATATTAAGACAGTGCATGGTGACAATGAGCAGTGTGGAAAATCCTGACATGGAAAAACACCTCAAGAGGAAGCTGTGAAGTTATTTCCTAGTAGTTTGGGACTGGACAGAACATAAGACTGTATTTCATCTGAAGTGCTTTCATCAGACTGCTGTGGGGGCTTTTCAAAAATGCTCTGTGAAGCCCAAGTTACAACTTGTTTAGGACACTCAGAAAGCCAGGAAAACTTTCAGACCATGATATGGGTTACTGTTGGCTCCTATGTAGAGGCTAAATTGTTAAGACAGTATTTTGACAGCATCCAAGTATGTCTACTTGGGTAGAAATCTGCCTTCAATCCTGTTTCTCAGCAGCCTTCCACTCCACATCCCCTCTGGGAAAGCCACTTTATAAAGACCTGGGCTCTGCTACCTGTGGTCTCACCTGTGTCAAAGACCACATCATAATTATGTCTTAATCCATGCTTCCAGGGTTTATTGCCAGCAGAAAGGTAAGCTGAACTGTGTGGTTTCCTATGGTGACACATCTGGTAGCCAGGCAGTCCTATCATCAATTTTCAGTCAGGAATCCAGTCAGTAGCCCTTTCAGCACAAGATATGGTAACATTACACCATTTTGGTATAGTCATATTATAGTTTTTAAAACACTTTAAAGAAGTATAGTTAAATGACATTTTCTCTGCTACTGTTTAAGGCTACCTCAAATCTTCAACTATACCATCAGGCAATAACTGTGCTCCTGAGGTACATTTCAATAGCCACTCAAATAGAACAGTCATCTCTATTTGCTCCAGATTAGTAACAGTAAATGAAGAATGGTTACTGGAACCCTTCTAGTTCTGAAATCTACCTTGACTCCTCATTTTGTGTCAAACATGTATTTGCTGAATTTAGCACCTTATTTCTTCCACCACCAGTTACTAATACCATTGTTTATGATTATGGCTATTATACTTACCAGATGAAAATGAAGAGATGCATTTGTCTCCTTAGTGTATAGATTTGTAGTGAAGAGCTTATTGCAAAGAAAAATGAGGGCTTTTTTCTCCAATCACTATATATTTGGAATAAACTGCAAAGGAATTAATTCTATTCTCTTCTTGATGGATGAATTCACATAAAGAAAGAGAAAATAGGAATATTATCTCTTGTAGGGAGGTAATGCTTCACTTTATGATAGGAGATAAAAAGGATTATGGAATTTTAGAAATAATTTCTTTCTTCCCTCCTGGGCTACCCCTGTTTTACCTGTGGTATCATTCCTAAAATATCTAGGCTACATGCAGTTTTGAAGCATAATTTTCTGTCATTACAATCACACAAAGTAATACAAGCATGTGCAGTTCTAGTTAGGAAAGGTATGGTCAGATCCTTACTTGGCTACTTTAAATGCTTTCACCATATAATCTCTCACACCAGACAAATCATACAGGAACCTTTTCATGCTGTAGAAGACAGTGATGCATCCCACACTAAATTCACTATTTTCAGTAATTGGGTGTAATGGTGAACACTCCAGAGCATGCAGCTCATTTCCAGTATCTTTATGCACACACAGTTCAGTTGTGGTAAAAATATTTCTGACTTGAACATGAACATCATGAACATACAGCAAAGAAGGCGCTCCAAAGACTTAGTTGTCTGCCACTTCTTTCTCAAATCTTATGTTGAATGAATACTCTCTCTCAGTTATGTCCATGCTCTCCCTTCACATATCTCATCGGCTTGTTTGAGGTTTTTTTTCCAATTAAAACCAAATTACAAAAACTATTTATTTGAAAGCCAAATATGTGCAGAAGAGACAATTTTAAAAGTTTGATACAGTACACTTCTGGCATGACCAGAGTTTGCCTACCGTTGTACTTGAGGCATGCCAACTTCTCCAACTAAAAGCACAGGAGAGAGAGACAGATGGGTGTCTACAGCTGATAGCCTGTGGTTCCTCAGCCTGAACCATACAGTCAAATCTTAGTTACAGCTCTATTGATGGGGAGGAAACCTCAGAACAGATCTGTTGCAAGGTGTGAACTCCTGCCTCTGGTCTAGGGGACAGAAATTAAGGCAGTTCACTAACACCCCATACACACCATTAGTATTTTCAGTCTGAGGAAACAACATTTGAATTAAGTCTACTTCTCAATCATCAACACCCTAAAAGAACTTTTGCTCCATCAGATTGTTTCTGAGTAAGAAATTAACCTCTGAGATTAAAGTGAGAAAGTGAACTGCATATGAATATATCAAAAGAATGGAGGAAAGAGCAAGCATCTGGAAAAAATCAAGTTCACTCCTGCTTAGATTATTCCAAAACAAGATTCTTATAGGTTTTATTGGGCACCTGAGAAATGTCCTGCAGTCAGGTTTTTCACCTGGTGGAAAATGTTGGAGGTGCCACTTGCAGAATAGCCATCAAATCTATCACACCTACTTACTTTCTTGTTCTCTAAGCAAGTAGTGAACTGATATTTCTAGAGGCCTCTCATATTTGCTACGTTTCGTCCTTTTCTCTGCTTTGTGGCCCCACATTTTCATCAGGAACCTATTTTGTCTCTGCAGCACTGACAATAGCTAAGTTGGTAATGTGAGGCATGTTATGGACCATCCAGGTACACGACCAGATCAGGCATCTGTGTTCTAACTCTGTGCTTCAGCAGGACTTCAGATACTGGAGAGTTCACTAACATACACTGGCTGCCTATTAATTTCTAGGCAGAGATGTAGTTGCCAGAATTTTAAAATACTGTGCCTGAGAAACTACTGTGATAGTAGTTGCTAGTGAAACCGGTTTATTTCTGTCAGACCTGCAGAGACTAAGTGTGTTTGCCTTAGCTTAGAAAGTTGCACTCCCCACAACCCACTCCTGTGCCACACCTCTCTCTCCCCTCCAGCAATTTCCATCTTGGGCAGGAAAATTGGTGCAAAAGTGCTCATCAGCCTTATCAGTTCACCAGCAGCCTCATCTCATTTAGCACACACTGTCCTGACCAAAGACATCTTCACTAACACCAGACCCTGGCTTGCAGAGTTAGTCTCTTCATTTTATGCTAGTTTCTGTTGGGCATCAAGGTGTTTTTGTTTTACAATTCAGCTGAGACATTTGAAGGCGAACGTACAGAACAGTTTTAAGACAAGCATTCTGGCTTGGCAGCCTCTATTCCCATTGAAGCAGAAGTGAGTTTTACAGATTTCATTGAAGGCACAGCTACACCAAGAACAAATATGTCCAAGCACCTCACTCCAGCTGTCTTGTCTTGTAGGTGAATGTTCTTCCCTTTAAAGAATATGCTTAAGGGGACTAAACATATATGTACAGGGATTATCTCCTCTGACATCTGTGACATCTAAGACAAATGAATAGTGGGTACTTAAATTGAAATTCAAGTAAGCATTGAATGAGTCAGAGCGATTAATCCAAGGTCTGCCAGACCAGTTAGCCTATGACCCCTTAAACACTCAGAGAGAGGTAGACACAACATTTGAGTTAAATAATTATAATGACAGTCTTACTACTTCCATTGATTCTAGAGGGAACCAGGATCTGTTAGTCTAGGAAGGAAATCTAAATCAATCATTGTCCTCTAGAACAGAGACACTGATATATACAATCCCAAAAGATTCCTTCATCAGTTTGAAAAGTATGTGGATCAAGTTCTCACCTCCTTTACACCCTTGGCAGACATGCTGGGTCCCATGAGATTTTACAGTCATAATAGAAAAGAATTTAAAACATTGAGTCATAAGGACCACATCTGCATCTCTTTCCTTCTGCTTTCTCCCTGTTCCATCTTTTCCTTGCATTCTGCTTTGAGATGCTTTGAATACATACACATGAAAATTGCATGGGGATTGTTCTGTTCATCTAATTAATGTTAGCATTGCAAATTAAAAAAAAAATAAAATGTACAAATTTGTGTTTTTCAAGGAAATCAATTTTTCTTTCCTATACATTTTAATAAAATATTTTTGTTTGTCTATTAGTTTTTTGTAGCTTGGATTTTTTTTTGTCTACAGGAGAGCATGCCCTATACACAAATTGGTACAACAAATCCAAGCAGATCCACAGGCAATCATTTAAGGGAAAATGTTTGCCTTATACATATTCAATGACAAACCAAAGTGTTCCTGTATAACAGCTACATAATATATATTCCAATAAATTATTTAAGTGCGTATTTATGTAGAGAATCTGAACAGCACTGAGAGTACCTTTCTGATGCATGGATGAGTGTTCTAGTCTGGAGAAGAAAACAACACTGATTTTACTAAATAATATTCTGGTAGACTGGGGCTGCAAGCTTCATCACTCCACACCCTCTCCCAATGAGAGTTAGATTCAAAGCTACTGAAGGATTGGACACTGCTTGCAGAGCAGTCTGTATTTCTACTCCCCCTTCTCTTTGTGCCAGAGGATCTGTCTGCATCTTCCTTGCCCAACTGCCTGCATAACCACATCTTCTCACTGCACTTGATGGTACACAAGTGCTCCCTTCCACTCATGTGCCCCCAGCTCTCCTCAGTATCACTACTGATAATTTTTCTGAGAATTAATCCATTCTGGATGTCAACACATTCCATAGGGAGGATGGCACAGATATGATATAGATTAAAGAAGAGTTATCCAAGATGAGTGCAGGATGTTGCAGCTGACAGGACTTAAATAATCATTAATAAGCCATGTGTCTTTTAACTACATCCCTTCCATGATCCGTCAGTCTCATGTTCTTCTGACATCAGATGAACAAGACAGGTTTTATGATTTAACTTTTCTTTTTCAGCATTTTTTTTAACATACAAATCCATGACACAGATTTTGCTGCTTTCTGCCAGTCCCTTCTCCATTATTCAACATTAGTTAGAGAGATAAGACTTGTTAACTTAAATGTGTGCACAGTAGAATATTTAGATTGATGTATAGAGATGTTGCTCATAAAAGTATGCACAAGGCCTTGACAAAATCATGCAACCTGTTTTCTCCAGGCAGTTAAAATATTTTCCAATTTAGCCAGTGACTAGACTTATCCCCTATTTTATTCATGAAAACAGTGTCAAAATGCGAAATAAGGGCATTCTGCTTCCTCCCCTAATTTGAAATATCATCTTGAATTGGAAATGAAACAGTTTTCAAAAAAACCTTACATGCCTCAAACACATGATTTTTTTTATGCCGAGACATTTAATTCCCTCCCCTCTTTCAAATTGTGATTTTTTAGACAAGTGAGGTTTCTTCCAAATGCCCTCAACTCCCATGAAATAGTTCCAAGACATCCTCTCCAGTTATGTCAATCAGTTTCAGGCAGCCTGCAAAGAGACATGACATTTCATAACAATGACATACCAGCCTGGGAAATGAGTGGTGGGAAATAAGTGGTTTGCTTAAAATAATCTCATTCATCTACACAAATTCATATATATATATGTATATAAAATGTTATCTTTCTTCAACTTAACCTAGTTAAATGCAAAAAAATATTAAAAAGTGAATTAAAAATTGAAAGGCTTGCTACCTGAAAAAGATTCAGGTTTCACAAGTAATGAGTGGGAAGAAAAAAATGTCTGATTTCTCTGCTGCTCATGGGTATTTTGATTGAATTTAACACATCTCAAGCTGCCAAAAGCCAATGCTACTCATATGAAGCAGTACTGCTTCTCCAATTAAAAAGTGGAAGCACAGCTGCTTCCAGGCAAGTGGAAAGGAAAGTTGGATTGAGTGGCAGCAAAAGAAGAGGAAAAAAAAAAAATACATGTGCTAATTTCTTTCTAAGAAGGTTATTGTTTGGTTGTTTTTGCAAGCAGTTGGCTGCTGTGGTTGTAAGAGGCCAGGACACAGGTGGAATGGCTGTTATCATGCGTTACCAAAGGAAACACAGAAATGCTTACCCTGACTGCACCTTGTTTTCTGCTTAACATTTTTACCAGCTCGTAGGCTCTGCCTTGTTCCCCTTCTCTTTTTCTTTTCTGCTGAGCAAAAACTGTATATATCGGACCCTTGTAGTTCACTTCTCAAGAATGAAACTATTAACAGAAATTTCTTTTTGGGACACCTCAGGAGTAAGATGTGTATATATGATGTGCATTCTTCTGTGGTGTTAAATATAGATATTTTAAAATGTTAAAATATGCTAATATGTTAAAATATAGATAATTTAAAAGGGTAGAATCCAATCCAGCTAGAGTACTGGTGTTTTCTCATCCTTCCTATTGAACTGATGTGCAGACTAGATCTAATACTAGATCATCAGTCAATATTGTGCTGCATAGTGTACACAGGGTTCTGCAGAGCATGTGCATATTGTACAAGGTTGTGAAAAGCAGTAAAACTCTCTTCATTGCATGATAGTGCACAGACATGCCTAATATCCAATATCCACCACATGTAAATATTATTGTTATAACATTAATTATCATACCAATAAAAGAACATAGAATGCTATCACACTCTTGTCCATTTTTCTTCAGACCTGGGGCTTTATGCAACACAATTAATTAACTAATTAATACTGCAGCTTAAAAAGGAAACCTGCAAACAATTAAAGATGGGTACAGACAGAAAAAGTGATTTATTCTCAGATTCTAGGATATGTTAGTATTTGGAAAGGACAAATTGCTCTGAACTTTCCAAAATATCCAAAAATCATTATTGGGTCAAATTCTAGATCAAAGCACACCTTTTGAAAGTATTTGGAAACCAGATATAAGTTTGATGGTGCAGCTTAAGAGTTGAGAATTCCTCAGGTAGCTGCAAGATACCAAATAACTGCATATTAACTAAGCCAAATTATACATGTGCTTTCATTCTTCATCAAATGTGAAACAGTTTGAAGAAGCTTAAAATAATCCCTGTAACTTTGCACTCCCTGTGGCCTGTGTACATATGCGTAGAGTTTATTCATCTCTCCTGACTTATAGATATTTGTACTGTTACAACAAATCTGTTTTCCAATGCTGATTTTTAAACTATGCTTATAAGTAAGAAAATAGACCAAAGATCAAGATCTATGCCAGACAATTTCTGGTAGCAGAAGATGGATCAAGTATTGTCCCACCCTACACGGGTTCAAGGTCCAAGAAAGCAGGCAATATATGTCAGATGGACTGAATTTTCAAAACTGCTTAAATCACACAGCAACTTACATTGCATTTTTAAAATGGGATATTACATCCAAGACACAGGGTTTGCTAAGGCATTTGGCATTTAACATTGTACGTAGATGTCAAGTGGGATTTTCAGAAGTGTCCAAACCCCACTTAAATCAATGGGACTGAAGTCAGTCCCACTGAAATCAATACTCAATCAATACTCAAATGTTATTTTACAGTGACAGGCAACCTTTCCAATAGCTAAATGCAATACAGTTGAACCCTGCACGAAGTCTCTTATGCCAATGACTGTTAAATAAAATAATACAGAGTATTTTAAAAAGTTCACTGTTCTCTACCTTCCAGATGTACTTGAAATACTCTGCTTGCATGCACTGAGAATAAAGAAAATATTGGACAGCTTAGGCACACGACTAAGGCAAACCACACTGCTGGCATGGCCAAGCAGCTATTATTAACAAATTATTTGTTATTTAAGTTAAAACCTAGACCAAATAACACAGTTCTCTTATCTGGAGGAGTAAAATGGTAACTCAAGCTTTGTGGCACTTTGCTGTAAGGAAAATCAACAAAAAAAGATTTCTGCATAAGGCCTTATAAGGTCAAAATAGTGAAAATGTTATTGCTATTGTCACTATCTTTTGCTAATTAGATACATATCACCATAAAAAAGCTTCATTAAAACAACCAAGAAACAACCACACACCAAGAAAAAAACCTCCAGCAATATTTCTGCATTTACTTTAATTCCATTTCTGTTTTGAAAACCAAATGAAAAAAGCAAGAGTGGGCTAACTGCACTGAACTAATTTATTGATAAGTAATATACTCACCGTAAGAAGAGACTGGAGTGACTTCTAACTTTAAATGTCATTCTGAAAAGGAATGTGATGAAAAAAAATAAAATCGATTGAAATTTACCCCTCCTCCCCAATTTTATGGGTTTGTCTAGCATTTTGAAATAACTAGGTTTTTCAGTTCACCTCCCTTGATACATGGCAATGTTATTTTATTAGTAACAGGTTTTACTGATATAATTATTTTTCTTTGCTGAAATGCCTAAGGTTTTCTTTGATTTGATCTAAACCAAAGTTCTGTCCCTACATTTTCAAATCTATTATCAAACTAAAAAAAAAAAAAAAGCATGGAACCCTAAAACATTATTTTTTATTCCTAGCTAGTAATTTGTAGGTGAAAGCCAATTTTTCAAAACCATTTGTACACTATGAAAATCATGGTTCACAAATTTGAAGGCTTCATTCTTGAGGCATCCTGTAGAAATGCTGCCTTGACAATACTTTATCTGAAGCCAGCTCTTACAAGTAAATCTTTCAAAGTGCCTTGGTGGAGTGATGCCCAAACATCTGAACAGCAGGTCTTATGCTTTCATTCAGTTTATGGACAGTCATTTTCAGACAGAGAATTTTTACCAACTTTAATGCTCACTTTTGCAAATATGTAGTGTATCTCTTAGACTGTCAACAGGACTTGCTAGAATCCTGATGGAGCCAAATGCTAACCTGGCTTAAGACCCACTCTTAGGAAATAAAAAGATTTGCTGGTGAAGCTTCTCCTCCTTAGAGATCCTTCTGGTGCAGATGTGATGCTTTTCGACAGGAACACTTCACTGGTCCCTTGGATGAAGCAAACTCTGCTGCCAGGACGATTTGATGTTTCAAGTAAGAATATGCTAGGGAATCTGTCCGAGTAAGAGTGTCATAAAAAATAAATTATTCTACCAGCTCAGACAACTGTATTAACAAAAGTTGTTAAGAGAAGATTTGGCTTGTGCAGAGCAGAGGATCATTTGGGGGGAGGGGGAAGGGGAGGGCAGGGGAAGCTATTTGAGATAACTTCAGGTGAAACTAAGCAGACTTCAAGAGCTGTGTGCTGGTGGTAGGCAGAGCTGCATGTTTTTCTGTGAAGCGAGGAGCACTAAGGCTTCATGCAATTTCATTAGTGCTGGGATTACTATCTGACCTTGCTTGCCAGTCTGAAAGCAGACTCAGACCCTCACTGTTCATCATTACAGGCAAGGTGTTACCAGATTTAAATAGGTACCCTCAAAGGAAAAGAAGATCAGTACATCAAAGCATTATCTCTAGTTTATTTAATGTGGAATGACCAAACGGCAGGCCTTTTTCATGTTTGAGGCTAGAACTGTAAGCAATTATATCCGTACCATTGTAACTGATACAGGCAAGCCTGTATACTTACCAGGATCTCTTTCATCCTGTTTAGTTTATATAGCATTATCACCCCTAGGAGTTCACATTGCTTTCACAGTTTTCTAATGTTTTATAGACATATTTGGTCTCCAGGGACAAAACGAGATACAGAAAAATAATAGTCACTCAAATCTATATGGGTATCTGCCTTTATCTGCTGCTTTAGCACTACTGTGAAATACAGGTTATTTTTACAGCTTAAGAAAATATCTGTATCAAAGCAACACAACAGTAAAGCAGCAAAAATACCACATAATTCCTAAGTCCTGCTAAGCCAGATCTGAGGAGGATACACTAAAACAGAGCTAAAGAGAACACAAGTAAAGATCTTCTCTGTGGTGTCTGACTGTGGATTTATTGTTGTCCCATGGCTTGGGAGGCTTGCAGAAAGCTAATGTTATTCAATTCCCTTTCAAGCTAGCTCTGCAACCAAATCTGACCATTTCACTTCATTTCACTGGCCATCTGAAATATTATTAGCTTTCACTAGAAACTTCTTCAGGGGCAGCTGTGGTGCCTCCTTCCCCAAAGCTGTGTCCTTCCTGCAGTGTGAAACACAGCCTCTCCTTCCAGCTGCTCTGCCCTTATATTTCCATTCAGGGACCATCCTCTTTGTGAAGAAGGCTAAATGCCTCCTCTGCAAGGGTGCTTCAAAGGAGTTTAGCAAACCAGGCTTGTGACACCCAGTGCAGAGTTGCACACCACCCCAGGGAAGGCCACTGAGAGAGAGCAAGGAACTCTGGACACTGGTGAAGAACTCCTCTGTTTTGCCACATAGTTTTAATAGCATTTCAGGCATGACCAGTGCTGTCTAGCACAAAAAAAACCTCTTCTGGAGTAACTTTTCCTGTTTGGAATGTGTTCAGGGGAGAAAAAGATGGGGGAGAAGATGAAGTGTCTCCTATGGTGAGTGATGTGCCACCACCAGGTGACAACCCTGTTTCAGCTTCTGTCCAACATCCTAGAGCTTTTGCCCGAGGACTTTCAGTTGAGGGCTTTGCGCTATTCGAGTGAGAAGTAATTTGTTTATGGGAGAAATGGCAGCGAACAGGCAACGTTACTCAATATTTCGAGAACATCCCCCTCTCTTTCTTCGAGACTGGATCTGACCCCAGTTACACCAGTTACAGAGTCTTCATCTGCCAGAATGGTTTTGGACTGAGGATGCCTTTGGCTTTTATACGCAGATGAATGTGTAAACGTTCTTCTGCTTAGGTGCGTATCATTTGTCTGTGGTAGGTTCTGCTGTGGAACAAAGCTGTTTATTGCTCTCTGTTCAAGTTAGCCTGTCCTCAGCTAAGTTTAATGAGACATTTGATTTTCTTTCTCCTTTGCCAACCTCTCAGTAACAGCTGTGGTTTCAGGATATGACTCGAGGAGGCTGAAGGTCTGTCTGGAGGATCTAAACATAATGTAAACTAGGAATTCACAAATGTAAAAACCTAGGTGGATCAACACAGAGATCTATGGATGATATTTTAAAGGAAAGTGTTGTGCCTTCCAGTAAAGCAACTGGAAAAAAAAACCTTCTATGGTATGGCTTGAAAAGCTTTGCAATCTTGCAAAGAGAATTATTATCATTAAAAGGAACAAAAAAAGAAGGTATATGCTTTTTTCAATTTAGAGGTAACGATTGTCCTCTGTAGAAATACTGGTGCAAGACGTAACAATTAAAAAGTGTTCTCAAGAGCATTTCTCATAACGGACATGTCTCCCACATATTGTATGTAGCAGACATTGGCATGGGCTACATTTTTTCCTCAGAAATTAATGACCATGTTACTTGTAACACAAGCCAGCACTTCTGCAGCACAGCTTAGTCCTCTGATTTCTCCAGACAGGCGGAATTAATCTTGCTACACACCTCTACAGGGGAAAATTCATCTCTCAGTCACATTATTTTTAATGTGATGGTAAATGGAGTTACACCAACTTAGACTTCAGAAGGCACTGGATGGGAGGTGGGAAACAGGAATTTTTTTTGACAATGAAAAAAAGAACTAGGACTTTACAGGCCTAAAAGCCTGTATTCTTATTCTTTAACACCATTAACAGATAAACACTGAAAGTTCAAAACTTCTTTCTTGTGGCCAAATCCTGAGGCATCTAAGACAAAGTAAGTGGCAAAATTTATTATCATATTGAATAGAGAAAAATGGATTTCTCAGGAGCCTAAGGGAGCCACAACAAAGTGTGTCCACTTCAAAAAGCAGTCTCTTAAGGATCACAGAATTTAATGAACAAAAATCTGTTTCTTTCTTATGAAAACTAGTTCAGTGCATGGACAACAAAGTGGCATGTGGCTCTTTTGTGCTGGGTTTTACATCTACTATTTTTAATTTCACTCAAGCTAATGAATTTAAGGATAAAGTGACATACCACCTAAAAGAAGTTAGTGGCAAACCAATGTTGTATGGTAGTCTCCTGATTTCCCTTACCTTCCCTCCTCTCCTTTTCCTTGCACAAGCTCTGAAATTCAGCTCTGTGTCAGGTCAGGTAAGTTCACTAGCAAGACAGCTAAGGCGACCAAAAAAGTGACAATTTTCCTGTCGAGTTCACAGGTTGAACCAGTGAAAGTGAGCACCAGATGTGGCCCAAAGAAAGGAAAAAGAGCCTGATTGAGAGAGAAGAAGGCAAAAGGGAGGACCTCCCTCCTGGCAGGAGTTAGTTGTTAAACTACCCTAGCTTCACCCTCCAAGAAAGGAATGTAAAAAAAGGGCAAAGTAAACAAAACAGCAGCAAGGTTTTAAAGGTGCTGGTGGGAACATGCTGACAGGGGAAGACAGACCTGGCTGGGTTATGATGACCTGTTGGTTTTCACCCTGACTCTTGCACTTGGATGGAGAAAGAGCTACTGAGAGCTGCAGCCTCAGAGGGAGCTGAGGGAGGAGGGGAGGGAGAGAGGAGGAAGCAGGAGGGTCTGCTCTGGCAACACTGATTCTGGATAATTTCTCATATCCTTTGATAGGGAAAATAGCCTCTCTAGAGAAATACAGAGCTTTTGATATTTGATGAAAGTTCTTATGAATATTTTGATATTCCACCCTACCAGTGGCTCCTATGGACAGGAAATGTCTTATGGGAAGCAGAATAAAGTAACTTTTAGAGCAATCGTCATCATATTTCAAGCACTACTAACTAACAGGATTCTCAAGTTACTAAAAACTTTTCTCTAGCTAATATAGAGCCTATTAGTGAAGCATTATATTATTTGTCAAGAATGCTGCCCATGCCTGCGTACATGAACCAGAAAACTACTGTCAGCAGTTTGCTAGCAAGATTCATACTTAAACGCTGTTCTGTTGCTTGCAGCCTGGGACAAGGGGTTAAATAAAGTCTTGTAATGGAAGACACAGACAACCAACCATTCAGAACCTGAGCATGGCAAGGTGAGATACCAAGATGGTTTGTTACTTCTAGTGATAGCAATATGTAGAAGTGCTTTCAACATTATTCTCTAGAGTATCTTCATTCTCCATTTACTTCCCCTTCATGCCCATCTGTTGCTCTGCAACCTGGTGTGTAGAATAGTACCAGAATGGAAGGCAAGACCAATATGCAGAATATAAACATTTATTCTTCAATTGAATCACCTACTCTAAGTTTGTACACTTTTATTAACCTTGATCTTCCTCTCTCTGCACTGATGTTTGAGAAAATGAACCATGGGTATGTTTTTGTTGTTGTTTTGCATATTGCCTCTCAGCTTTTGCTTAGACGTAACAGGTATTGTGTAGCAAATCTTTCACAGTGGCTCATCTCCTGCTAGTGCAGCTGCAAAACCAAAATATACAACACAGGAGAAATACAAGGTTATAAACTCTTTTAAAGCTTTTCAGAATGTTCATAACACTTTTAGCAGGAAATAAGCATGACTGATCAAATTATTTGAGCACTGTCACTCAGCACGGTGGCATATGACTTTTAGCTGTCATTATCTAGTAGAAAGGATTCAGTCTGGTCTGGAAAGAATAAAACATGGAAGAGAATGTGGGAAACCAAGGTTCATCCCATGATCTCCTTAAGGGAGGCAATCAACCAAGAAAGGATGTGTCACTTTAGGATTTTTTCAGGAGTGACCAGTTCAGACAACACTTTTTCTGAAACAGAAGAAGAGGGTAGAATGAAAATGCCACTTCATCAGACTGATTACACCACTCAGCTGCAAGAAGGACAAATGTGATACAATCCCTGCTCTGATTAGTGTTAAAATTGTAATAGATCTTAAGTAATTATTAAAAAAATTATCATAAGGGAGTATAATTAATAGCTATTATTTGTAATAGGTATGAAGCATGTGGATACATGTGGGAAGATGAAATCATCAGAGATAAGATTCAGATTTTGTCCTCTAAGTATCCAAATTAATCATTAAACCCTTTCAAATTCAGGTGTCACACCTGACTTTAGGCTGTTTCTGGGGGGTATGTTGTGCATTTTGTTCTAGAGTCTGTTCCCATAAAAAAGAGAAACTTTCCCAAGAATCATAAATGCTTCAACATGGACTTGTCTGACCCATCTGGGGTGATGGAGGCACCCATCGTGTGCCCTCCACCATGAAGATGGTGGGAGCTGGCTGGGAGCCGAGTGCCTCTTGGCTGGAGCAGAGAAGGCAGTGCAGTACTAGCCCTGCAGTATGTGGGATGGAGGTGCGGTGGTTTAACAACAGCAGGAATTTAAACTCCAAATAAACCCCTCCCCTTCTCCCACCTCTTCTGGTAAGGAAGGGACAAAAGCAGAGACTATAGGTTGAGATCACAGTTTACTGAAAGCAAAGAGCAATGGAATAGGAAAATCACAGTAACACCAACAATATTGATAACAAAAGTATACAAAAAAAAAAGGTGTATTTTACTCACAAAAAAAGGTGCTCACCACCAGGAACAGAAAAAAGATTATGGACTCTCCCCACAAGCTGCATCCTGTTGGCTTCTCCAGACAAAGAGACGATGGTGACCGTTCCTTCATGATATGGCACCTGGCAGCCAGGAACAAAGACATTATGGGGACTGTTCCCATGTACCGCAGCACGTGGTCAGCAGGAACAAAGGCAAGATGGTGAGGGGGTGAGGCAGCTCTCACAGCTAGTGTTCTGCCCCTCCCGGCCCAAAATGGCAAAAAACAATGACAAACAAGCCTCCCAAAAGCTACATCTTCAGAGTTGGGCTGTGTTGCTGCTCCACTGGGCTGTGGCTGGCCTGTGCCATCGTTTCTACCGCTCAGCCACACTGGAGGTCAGTCCTGCAGGTCACAGCTGTTTTCCTACTGCCCCTTTTGGCTCAGCTTGGCTGGACTGGGCTCAGCCGGGCTCCCTTCAGCTGAACTGGGGGTCACTGCCACCAGTTCCTTCCCTGCTGGTGCTGCCAACACGTGTCAATTTGCATTTGCCACTTTTCTGTCAGCACCACATCCTGTAACTACATTAGGGAGAAAAGAGCAGAATGTCCACAGGGGTGAATCCCAACAGTTTGCCCACTGGAGAGAGAAAGAGGCAAAATGGTGCCCAAGGCTGAGCTCATTTTCTTCCCAAAGCCACGTCCCTGGCAATGACGTGGATGGTATAGCATCACACTTAGCCACACCCACACAGCACTAAGCATCGCCCCCTCTGCAGCCTGGACAGGGCCCTGCTGTGTCGGGATGGGGACAATTAGGATCCAATTTAGGCACAAAACCAAAGTCCTTCACAGCAGAACAGGACCAACATGGGCAACACCACTCCTAGAGGCACCTGAACCAGTTTGTTTTCCAGCACTAACCTGATCTGTGGGGCACTCCAACAAAATGCTTTTTTCATTAACATAAGACCTTTTTTGTAGCAATTCACAATAAAAAATTTATGATGATTTGCTTTTGATTAAACACTACAACACCAAAAAACCTCCATGGAGCTCATAAAATTCCAGTATTACAGAGGAAATACTGCCACCTATTCCCAGATTTTGATGGCAAGAGTCATATGAAAGGGTTACCAGAAATTCAGCTGCTACAGTGGCGAGTGCTATTGAATTCTAAAATTATTTTGTCTTTTCAAGTCTGATAAAACCCATGGCTTCATCCAGAGTTTCATTTCTGGTTCCCTTGCATGGGTCAAAATCTGCGTCAGGGGACACAAGGCACTTTCCCATGGGCCAGGTCTCTGAGGATGCTCTGAGGAGCACCAAAGAGTGACTCCAATTTGGCCAGAAGTTTCAACTTGAAAAGAAAAAAGTATTTGTTTCATTTTAGTCCCTTTTCCTGATGCAGGCTTCTTTTCATCTTTACATCTGTCACAAAGCCATGATAAAAACCCATTTCTGAGAGCAGTAGAGAATACTTAGTTTTCCATTGAAATTTTGATGATATGATTGCACAAATATTGCAAATGGCCAACTCCTTTTTCACATGGTTATGAATAAAGCATGTTATTTTCAAGTAGCATGGAAACAGACATCAGTAAATCAATCTGGACATATTAAAGGGTAAATCTTATTTATTCAAATATTACCTCTTTTCTCTGAGTCCAGCTTTTGGCAGACTGAAAGATTAAAAAAAAAAATCACATATCTAGAAAAGCCAAGTTGTTTTAAAGCTTGAGAATTATTATTTTTTCATGCCTCCCCAGGTGCCTGGATTGAGCAGAGGTTTAGATTTTGCCTCAGAACTGTAGTAAAAAGTTAATTTAAGTGAACTGCTATATTCATGAACAAAGAGACTTTTTACACTCAGTGACGCAGGTCATTACTTGGACATCTCATTCATCACAGACCCTTACCAGAGAAAACAAAGAACAAGAACAAAAACAGGACCCTGGCTTTGTACAAAAAAAAAAAATAATTAAGGAATCTGCATTTAATCAAAACATGCAAAACAATCTCCAGATACTGTCTAGCAACAAATTTAGGATTTGCGGAGCTGAGCTGTTCATTTGCTTGGCTATAAATATTACATTGATGAAAGACAGTCCTAACTCTGTCTTCCACCACTTCACTTCTGATAGGGAAGTTAAGATTTTATGTGTTTGCTTAGAAACCCATTAGATCTAACCTTTCCAGGAGAATTACAAAGAGGAATGATAAATGACCATGTATCAGTTCAGGGGAGGGAGAGATTTCATCTGGGGTACTGCAGGGGTAAGTACTCAGTCTAGGCATATTTGATATTATCATTCATGATGTAGCATATAAATGAAAATCAAAGATTATACTAAGGTGGGAGGAACTGCTAATGCTAGAGAGGAAAAAAAATTAATGTGACATCAAGCAGTTAGGAAGAGGAGCAAGAAAATAAGATTAAGAGTGAAAAAACACAAGATATATCTGTGAGAAAACACTGCAAAGAGAGATTTAGTGGGAAAAAAGCAATAGTGAAAGGGCTGAAGTTGAGCAGAATATTAGACATACACTTGCAACAGGGAAAGATGACAACAACAACAAAAGCCAAATGAGCTGTTATGCTTTCACAGGCCTTAGCTCACAACTGTGGAATCAGTAAACCTTTTCCATATGAATTGGCAGCAAAAAGACACATAGAGAAAGGAGATGATCAGTGAAGTGTATGAGCAAAGTTTTGTATAAGTATAACCAAGTCAGAGTTTGCTGACTCTTGCTGACTGCTAGGTTCTGCAGCATCTTGGCAGAAAGATTTTCGGCTACCTATGCAAGCCTTGCCTCAGATTCCTCTACAAGCACAAATGTGAAGTCTCTGCAGAAGGAACCAAGAATTTGGGAAGAAACTTTTGCACAATGGTCTCTCCAGCGTTTAACCCTCAGTAAACAGTGAAAAATACTGAGCTGCATACAAATAAAAAAGTAAAAGATATAGTCTGTTCTGTGGATTTAGAAGTGCATGGGCTGTGCTAATTACTAATTTTAATTTGAGCATCTATGTTGGGCTAAAACAATATCCTTGCAGTTGAACCTTATCAAAGTGCAGTATTTGTTGGTGGAGTTTGAATATTAATTTGAATGAAACGTCTTGGGAAACGATGAAGCAATACAACAAAACTTTATACAGCATTTTAATGTGTAAATCATAACACTTTCTGAAAGAAATATCACGTAACAGAGGACAAAGAATAATAACAAAAGTCCAGGAATTGGAGAAAAATAGTGCAAAATCATCTTTTAATTGGTGATGCCAAACATATAAACATCACTATTGCAAATATTTGCTAAAATCTGTGCATTTGCAGAGCAGAATATTTAGAACACACAAAACATTTTATTCTCTCTAGGTTTAGTGGCTCCTGTTAAAAAAAAATCACATGAAGAATGATTTTTCTCTACTCAAATATAAACTTGTCTAAAATTTTCCACACATAAGCTCCTGGTCATGTTTTACACCAAGTTACTTGTTTAATAACTATTCACAATCAACCTGGGAGAATAACACCAATTTATCAGGAACTGG
Organism: Climacteris rufus; assembly: GCA_013398175.1. Taxonomy (NCBI): domain Eukaryota; kingdom Metazoa; phylum Chordata; class Aves; order Passeriformes; family Climacteridae; genus Climacteris; species Climacteris rufus. Next base: position 875,616 of record VZRZ01004301.1, on the reverse strand, counting down.
GCTCAGCTTCGAAAGATTATCAGAGAACGCTATAAAAATGCTGCTGTTTGCAAGAGACCACTAGGAACGGTACCTATGCCCTGTAAAGCAGCCAGGGCTGTTTTATTCAGGTCAGATGGCATTTGAAGACAGAATCATGAAGAAACACATTAAAACAGGCTTTTATAGAATGGTCCTGTTGTGAAAACACCTTAGGGATTTTAGCACATGCATGCATATGTTACTTGATTTTATTTCTATGACTTCATGTACAGTCACCCAGTTTACCAGTCAAAAAGTTTTTTTCTTATCACTGATGTCTCAAGCATTTACTCTACCTGGTACGGAACTCTGTGTTCCATACATTGTGAAAATAAATTGGGCTTTTGTCAATCTCACTGAATAATTTAAAAAAAAAACCAAAAAAACCCAAACCCCAAAACGCATATCAACGAACAGAGACTTTAAATATAGACTTTTAAAAAAGTTATGTACAAAATGCACTCTCTTTTTAATTAATTCATTTTTAGGTCAATAATACAGGAATACATTTGAATTTCTGTCCCTTTGAAGATAGACACTGAATCCAGCAGTCCAGTGTAGTGTCCAAGGAGCTGAGAGCAAAACCAGGGAGTTAAGCTTTAATGCAGCAAGACCAGGAAGGGGGAAGAAGCTCAGAGCACTGCATTGGCACAGCCCCACTTCTGAGTTCCTTTCTCAAGGAAACAGCTATGGATCCTGCACTCAGAGGTAGTCTTGCAGAAGGTGAAGTCTTGAGTCAGACCTTCCACTTTTTTAGGTACATTGAGAGGCTCACTTTTAAAGCTGGTTTGAAAATACACATGTAAAGGAAAATGTGAAGACAAAAATCACCTTGAATTCTATGAAGTGTTTTCTTACTTAAAAGCAGTACTTCTGACTTAGGCACTGTCCAAAGAATTGCAATAATTGCACCATTTTTTACATTCTTTAAATTAAAATACCAAGTTATTCCTTAAAATTGCCTTGATTATGCTAAGGATTTCAGGATTCTTAAGAATCAGTGCAGTATAGAACTGTTCAGCTACCAGACTAATTTTGCACTGATTCTCTGTAACTTCAAGTTTCCTTTTTGAAGTACAGTCAACAATACTGGAGTGACATATCCAGCATTAATCGCAGTCTTGCTGTCAATACGGTAACATTGTCTCTAAGTTCATGTATCCCAAAGTGGCTTTACATCATGCTGGGAATTCCATGTAGATGTGGCTGTTCTTACTAATATCCTCTCCACCTTTCCTAGTCCAAAGAGCACCACACGTTTCCAGGAGGACATCCTATTTTAAGATTAGTTTCTGTGTTCCCAGAAGCATGACCTGACATTCAGTTGTGTTACAATGAGCTCATTTTCCCAAGCAAGTCAACCTAGCATATCTTATCAGTCCCTGTCATTACTTTCTATTTGCCTTTTACTTTGTAATCATTTGCTAATGTTACCATCAATGATTTTATACTGATTTTTGTACCATCACCAAGAACAGTGTATGTAGACAGATAATAGATCCCAGAGGGACCCACTGGAAAACTCCTTCTGGACAATGATTTCAGTTTACAATTGCCTTTTACATTCTGTTGGTAGCCAGCCTTATACTGTATAATACTTGCTGTATTATCACAAAAATTATACCAAATTGTATTATACCAAAATACTATGGGACACTAGATTCATTACAGGTATTCATTATTCATTATTCATCATGTCGTTCCAATTTGTGGATTTAACAATCTAATTTTTGACAGATCTAGTTGCATGCAAACCTTGCTGGATCTCATTAATAATTGCATTATACAAGTTTTTTTGGTTTTTCTTTCAGATGGACTACCTGGATCAAAATTTTCCAGGTCATACTATTTACCTTTTTGACAGGAAATTAAAAACAAGTAAAATAAACTAAATGCACAAGCAGAGAAACATATTAGGTTAAGACAATGTGTATGAATTTACATTAAGGATTTTTTTGAAATTATCACTGTAATGAGATGTTCGATTTCATTAGCTGCTAAGACTTTATTATATTATTTTAGTACTATAGCATTTTATATAGAAGTAAAAAAAATTTATATTTTCATTTTGTTTTTTTTGTTTCTGCTGGGAAGAACATAATATGTGTGTACATATATTATTTAAGTAAAGTACATATATTATTTAAGTAGAATTAGAACATAGCATGCATTTAACATCCATGTTCTTTAACTATATTTATCCTATCGGAAGATAGAGACTGACAGTATTTGCCAGATGACAATTTTTACACATGATTTGTTCATATTACTTTGGACAGGACTTCGAATTCAACTACAGTAAACAAAATAGCATTCAGAATATATTCATTTTTATTAAGTAATAGTATTTGCCTGTGCTGGGCACCATGAGAGGAGAAAGAAATTGCTTGGAGTATTTTTTTTCTCATCTTAAAATACATCGGATTTAGGGAGTGTTGTTTGTGATTAATAAGTCTACAGCATTGAGAAATTTCTTTACACTTCATCACCTAAGCAGGACTGTCATCTTTGACTCCTTTTGGTTCTCTGAAGCCTTGAGATGGTTGCAAATCGCTCAAGAGTGTTGTAACTCTGATCTGCAAGTATTTTATGATTTCGTAGGAAATAAGTACAGAGTGATTTACAGCAGCTGATTGAATAACAGTAAATATATCCTGTCAAGGAGTTATTATAAGGAAAAGTTTATACATGGTGAACAGAACAGATGAACAGGAAAACTTCAAAACAGTACTATTGGAAATATATAAAAAAAAGGTATTCAAAAGGAAATACTTTTAAAATGGAAATTAGTATTTTTTAGTTTCCTCTCAAGAAATTCTAAAAAGAAAGTTTGTATGAATATAAAGTTGGTTGTCAGTACTGTCATTATGCAACACAGTGTTATAATGCAAGAAAATCTATTATCACTTCCTTATGTTAGTCAGTGAGTTTCCTTACTCTTTTAAAATGCAATACAGAGGATAAAAGCTGCAAACCTCGGGAGAAAAAGCAGTCTGAGGCAAACAGGAGTTTTTCCAATTGCCTTCAATACACTCCAGAGGCAAACTTGGTTGGCCTTCACATGAGGAGTCGATTTCTTTTTACTCCATTATTTTCAGTCATGTTTCAGATCTCCGTAGATTCAGTCACAGGGTCCCAGGTACAAATGTTCTCACTGAAGTTACAAGACACAAATTTCACTTTGGTGTAGGACAGAAAGGAGGTCCCCTTAGTGCAGCAAACTCACCCATGCCTCTTTTGGAACTGCAACAGACTCAGAAATTAAGGTTTCAGGTAAACTTTACATAAAAATCCAGCAGAAATACACTGATGGTATTTTGTGCTAAAGCAAGTGGTGCCACTGCTGTATTTAGCATCAAATAGGACATTGTTGAACATTAAACATGAGTATTAAACATGCTTGCAGTTCCAAGAATTCTTCCAAAATTGTTTCAGAAATTTGTATTTTTTTGGATTCAGTCTATCATAATTCTGTCACAAGCAAAAAGTTGAGACAGAAAACCAGAATTTTTTTTAAGGTGAATTACTTTTAATGGGATTTGGGTGCCCAGAGTGTTTGGAAATCTTAGATTCTTTGCATTAGGAGCATATGGTCTTAGTATTTTGGAAAAAAGTGACGCTTACTCAAATGTTTATTCCCAGTAAACATGCAGACAGCACACTAGAGTTTTCAATATCATAAACAGATGAAAAAAAAGATAACCAATCAATCCACCAAACTTTATGTCTTAATGCCTTCTGAAAGGCTTTATAATATGGTGCAGATTCAAATACAGAATGCAAAGACGTTATATCCTTGAAAGTTTATTCCCAAGTCAGAAGTCAGAAAATGTGTATAGTGCCAGTGGGCATTGAAAAAAAGGTGGAATACAATCAAAAGCACCAGAGTTGTTTTGCTGTTATTATTACTTTTATTATTAATACTGTATCTAAAGCAAAGACTGTAGAAAAGTGTGAGGGAAAAAACCAACGAAACAAACAACAAGTTACCAGCTGCCAGATCATTTTGGAAGTTGATCAGACATTTCCAGTTTTGCTGTGTCTTTTTTTATCTCTTTCCTTTCAACATAAAACATTGCAAACATACTAATTGTAAAGAGAGAAGTGAAGGGAAGATAATCCCAGCCACCCAGAAATATGCCCTAGATCACACAGGAAGATCATGGAAGGAGGGAGGGAGAAGTATACCTCTGAGATATATAGTTTGTGTCTTTAAAAGCACCACTAAAAAGCAGACTCCATTGTAGAACTCATGAACATGGAAATTATGACAATCCAACTTGGGCTTTCTCTACACATTCAGATGCTACTTAGAGGCACATCAGCATCTACTTCATCTGCCAGCTGAAGTGTGTCATGTTACACAGCAGTTACAGCTCAAAATATAAATTAATTTCAAGGTCTCATGATCTGGACAATTTGCAAAGGGATATCCACCAGCAGCTGAGTTACACAAGGATGTCAAGGCTTCATGTCATAATTATTACACTTTCAGTGTCCAAACAAGCCAGTTGCCTCTTTAGAAGAAATAAGCATAAAACCGAGGCCAGACAGACATGGGAGATTTGGAAAACAGAAAAAACACCAGAATTTTGTCTTGTTTTCTGATTACTTTGTCACCAGTAATGTCTGTTTGTTTCACAGGGATCTTTATCAGCATTAGAGCAGTCAGTACCAGCTCTGGTGTGGCCTCTCTGGTGATGACTCAAGCAATGGGGGTCACAGGTTCCCCTGTGCTTCCTAGGGCTGGAGACCCACTGGCCATTCCAGAAGGCCATCTAGCTTGGACTGTAGCCACCCAAGGGCAAAATGCTTCACTCCCTGCTGGTAGCACAATTTCATTTTGCATGCCACTGTTTGAGTGGGAAATAAAGATAGTTGCTATGGCAAGAGCCTGTTTCTGAGTGCAGCTGTCTTACAGGGTCCTTGTCTCTCTCTGTTCACACTGTTGTTTTAAACTGTCTTCAAAGCGGGGACAGACAGAGGTGAGAAACCATTGCCACCTACAGAAGTATTTAACTAAGTCACAAGCTCACGTTTACACAAGGTTTTGCTTGGAAGAGGTTCTATGGATCAGTCCTTCAGCAAACTCAGGAAGACTTCTGAAGGAAAACTGCTTAATTCAAAGCTTTGTGACACGAATTAACCCATCATCTCCTCAACCATCTCTAACTAGGTGCCAAGGATTGCTCTAAATGAGCTGTAATGACAAAAATTGCATAGGGCATTATGCTAAAGTACTTTTGCATTTTGACTCAGCTTGTGCCTTCACAGCTGTGAACAAATCTTTCAATATCTGTGCTTTTATTTTTATTTCCAGAAATTTTCCTTTTCTGTTCAGACTGGTGTTCAGGGAGACAGCATCTCTCAGCAAGTGCAGTATCTTCACTGATTACAATGTTAGCAAAAATTGGCATTGGCTAGAATTTCACCCCAAGATCTATAGAGTTCTTTGGGAATAGACCTGATAGATATTTATGTTATGTTAATAAATACCAAAATATGTGGAAATTTAAAAAACAGATTTGATAAAGTAGGAAAGAATAATCTATACTTGCTAAAGTATGCACAATCTGTTTCTCTAACTTCTTTTCTTTCTCTGTTTAGCACTTTGTGATGAAATGTATTATCATTATTAACATTATTATTCCATTCACATTTTTAAAGTGTTAATATACTTTTTCCATTTTGCAAATCAACAAAATAAAACTGACTTATAAATCTTTCAGATTAAAAAATAGGGATGCTCAGCCTCACAAAAACATTTGGTCGGTTGTTCTAGCACTAACAATTATGTTTAGGAAACAATTTCACAGCTACAAAACACAACCTCATAAGCATTAAGCATAAGTGCTACATATTTCTACTGTAATTAATCTCCAATTAAAATATTGCTTTGTTTGTACATAATAAAAATAAATAACAAATTGTATTCTTTAACAAAATAAGGTATCACAAATACTAGGGGGAGAAGGAAGGTTCAGGGTTTATCCACACAATTTAGGCTGGAAACTTTCTGACTGAACAACCAACTGCAGAGTTAGTAAATTGGAACAGTAGTTTGAGAAGGGATTGCTTGAATTAATAATTTTTGTATTGTAAAATACAAATATTACTGAACAACAACAAATTTTAAACAATGACATTTGAGTTGGGGCCAAGGGCTCCAAAAGTCTACTTTAGGAAGAAAGACAAATTAGCTATTCTCCCCAGTGTTCCTTCCTTCTGCCTGAGAAAAGCCTGAAATAAAACACCACACACAAACACACACACAAAGTTAAAAAAAAATTAAAATCTAATACACTTCAAGAGAGTTGATTCAAAAAAAATGACTGCAGCCTTTAAAATGAAAAATGTAGCAAATCAGCCCTTGCATTTACTTTTACATAGTCTTGAGCACTGTTTTTAGTATATGAAGTTATGCTGATGGCTCTAATTTCCCAGGGTATGTTCCATCCCCTGGAAGACATTCATCCTCCACAAGTCCTCAGCCATCATCTCCAATAGCTCAGCCATTGCCTCAGACAAGGTCTAAGCACTGCAGACTGGATTCCCTCAAGCTCAAAAGAATGCAGAAAATGTAGTTGTACTCTGTAGTTTTCCTACAAAAGTAATAGAAAGTAAAAAAAAGTTGGACAAAATATTTTGTGAGGTAAATATTCTAAGGCATAGTAGGGTTCAAGTAAAACAAAAGCTGTGTCCCAAAATGTACAAAAATACAGAAATAAAAAAGGAGATCTCAAAAATATGTGGTTCAACTTCTAAAATGCATATGATAATTAATTTTTCATTATAGCATGGCATAGAAAAAGAAAATTAGGAAAGTAGGTAACATCAAATCTCAGTGATGGAAAGGCAAATTGTTAAGTGTAATATGTTTTCCACAATTTAGCTTACAAGACTCTCAAATTGCTGTATGTTTGCAGATCTTGTCTGAGAAAATTTTTGTAGTTTGCCATTCTCCATTGAATATTCATATAGATTATATTTATTTTAATTCAGGAAAATGCTGCTTTGGCTTCTTTAATTAACCAGAAATCCCTAACACCAATTGTAGCATGTCCAGTTTCATAGGATACCATATGGAGCCTGATCTGATCAACAGCCCTTGCCTTACACAGTACAAAAAAGTAGGATCTTCATGCCTTGTGTTGTATCCTTGCATTGTAAGAGCTTCATACCTTTATGAAATCCCATCTCACCTATGTGGCAGAACCTCACCTTTAGTTTGGTTGTGCATTTCTATGTGAACTGTTTTATGTTGAGAAAATATTTGTGGTAAGCAAAAGAAGGAGAAGTGCTGTGAATCCTCATCTAAATATAGATTTGTGAGAATGTTTGCACTCAGCAGAGTGGGAAAGCTGTCTCCAGTGTTCATGTGGTGTACCAAAAAAGCTACCATGGATGCTTTGTAAAAAAAAAACCTACCAAACCCTCTTGAATTGGCTAGCCTGTGAAATGGCAACAGCATGCCAACTAGCACGTGAGCTGTGCACAGACTGACATGTATTTCTAACCACTGCAAGGATTCTTTGTGTGTGTTGTGATGCTTTTTACAGGCTCTCAGAGATGTGTGTATGATCCATGTGGAACCTTCGCACAACTAGGGGATATCTCCATACACCTGCCTCATTCACAAGGCAGTTTCAAACACAGTGGCCCATTTGTACCTCCCACAATTAAATGACCTTTGCTAAGTATTTTCAAAACATGCAAATTCAGAGAGAATCCAATAAAAAAAACCCAAGCCCTGCAGGCAATTCCCAACTTTCCACTGGTTCATAAATAAGTTTAAAACAACGCCTCCCAAACTACAATCCACAGCTAGCCAGGGATATGGTGGTCTGGTCCACAGAATGATGCAAATTTTCTCTTGTTTTTAAGTCAGTAATGATGATAAGGGTGCATGACAATTTGTGGAAAAGATGTAGTCTTGGCATGGGTCTGGGATCCCTCCACCCCTGCTCTCCCACAAAAATATTCTCCTTGCCTGGGCTGATGAATGGATCTAAGGGACTCACACCAGAACACAATGCTGGGTTGCATCCTGAGAAGATGTTTTCCAGAGACCTGAGGGATGTGTCTCCTCCAAATTTGGCTGGTACTTGCATACCCATATACCCTGGCTGAACTACAAATGGAAACGTCTTGATGGAACACACTGACAGGGAAAGCCAGCACCAGTGGTTTGACCTGGCTCACTCAGAACATAAAAATTCATAATCACCCCAGAGCATGTGGAATCCAACAAATCATCTCCAGAGTTAAAACGTCTAAGAAGGCATTATGGACGTCACTAACAAATTAACAGACATAATCAGCCAGATCATCAGCTGGTAGAATTTGGCAGAAATCCACTATAGCAACATAAGTTTTGTAAAGCTAACCTGAATTACGCCAGCAGAAAGACTTAGTTTATTTTTTCTGCCATTGTGTACATGGAATAACCTGAGTATATCAAGCCTTTCTCGGTTTGGGTTTTGTTTTGTTTTTCTTTTTCTACTTTTGATTTTTGTATGTATCTTGTCTTTACATACACATGCATGCAAATAAATGAAAGGGTCAACTCTCGATTCCATCTGTTCTACAGCAAACCATTTGTTGCTCTTTAAATGACAGCTGCTTGGCCCAGGAACAAACTTGGCTGCCACTGTGCAACACCCATGTGTGCTGCTGGCACAGCAGCTTAACCCCCCAGCTCCGCACTGCCCACCCGCTCCCAGCCAGCCTGGGCCCTGCCCTGGCACCTCGCCTGCCACACTCGGGAGGCAGTGCTTAGAGGTCACTGGAGAGCTCCCCTGAACAGGAAACATTTCCCCCATTCTTCATTTTTTCCATGTTAATAGTGCAAGGGCAGGAGGTTCTGGTCAACAATCATGCTTATGTTCCAAAATAAGAATAGCGTAAGGATCACCTTAACATGTCTAGGACTAGCTCATAATTTCAGATTTAGGAAAAAGGTCTACAGAACTGTAGAAACGGTGCCCACAATAGGGGGCTTATCAAATTTCTGCATTAGGAGCTTGCCATTAAGTTTTATTAATTAAAATTATCTGCTCTCACCCTCTTGAATTAATAAAATGTGGCTGGCATTCGCTGCAATATTACAGGCCATGGCTGTTCTGAAAACACAGTTGCTAGGATACCTTCCTAATTTCATCCTCATGTTATACTGGTCTTTCAATTAACGAAGAAACATTCAGGCTACTTCTCAGCACTTCTATGCATGTTTGACCTTTACCTTCACCCATCTTACGTGACACTCCTCTATGTGTTTGCCTTCCAACCACAGTGTGGGAAACAACAGTGTGACCACAGCCTTTTGCAAACTGTAGTCGGTGCAACTCTTCCATTTGGCCTTTTTGTGTCTTTGTTAATATGAGGACAGAAAACCAGACGTCTTTATATCCATATTTCTTCACTGAAGGGACCTGAGAAAATAATGCTTTTTCAGGGGCAATTTTGAAAACCTATGCTATGCATTATCCATTTAAATTTTTTTATAGCACAACCTCAGCAGTATAATGCCTATTAAAGAATGAGATCCTGCAAAATTATATATTTCTCAAGGCAGTTATCTAATAAAATACATGAGGTATTCTCATTAGATAGGAGGAGGCAGCCAAAGCTCTGGAAATACTCAGTCCCAGGACTGAATTTGTTTGCAAGTCTGATGCAATCTGATAGACTACAATGGAAACTCACCTTGGATACACATGCTAAGCATTATCCTCTGCAGGAACACAGCCCCTGCACAACGCAATACGCCTGACACAGTCTAAATGGAAATAAAGTAGGAAGCAGGCATTATACAGACCTTCTGGTATACTGAATTTCACAAGCAAAGCAGAGTGTGCGCCCTTCATGTCATTCCCAGAATAGGGCTGGAAAGTTGGAAAATACTCTGGCTGAATATTTATTGAACACTGAGAGACAGAGAATAAACAAAAGCCATATCTGCATTTCAAACTCTTTTTAACAATCAGACCAAATATAATGTGATGATCAAGTGAACAAACAGAGCAGCTACTGACACTTTCAGACAGATCACCACATCTAAACAGCTGATCTATAAATAGTCTGCTCACAGTATTGCAGCATATGCTGACCACACAGATGTGATCCTGCAAAGCAAGTACCAGAGATTGTACACAGCTGTTTTCACTTGGTTAAAGCTTGTGTGGTCTTTTCTCCAGTACAAAGAAATACTCTCAATCTTTTGAGAAAAATTTCAACTTCTACTGCATGGACTAGTAGATTTTTTATATTAAATAGATTAATTTTGTCCTGGAAATTATCAGTGGTTCTATAAGTAAATAAAGGCTCTCAAAGAAACAAGTGAAGTAGTTTGCATAAAACATTAGAAAAATATTCCCAAAGCACTCCAGAAATTTCACAAGTTATTAATAATTTGACATTATTATGTATGATTTGTTGAACACACAAGCATGCTTGAGCAGACAGAATGAACACCTACAACTACCCAAGAGGCACTTACTTCACCCAGGAGCCTGACTTTTCAGGGTGCTTTGTGTGAAGAAGTACTGGGTATTCTTTGCTCTCACTGAAACTCCGGGGAGCTGAGGCAGCTCAGAGCTTGCAGAAGATGTACAGAGCACTGCAGAAAATGCTCAGCATTTAGGAGCTCTGGGAAGTGTGGACGAAACTTTGGGTGATGCCATTTTCTCCCTGGGACCCTTAAGAAAAATGGTTTCATTTTTCCCAGGTTGTCCAGGAGCAGCTTTAGCATTTGGCCGTGCTCATGCTGCAGTTTGGCTGTTTGATGTGGAGGAAAACCAGAACCTGAAAGAGGAATCCCATGAGCCCCTCTGTGCTCAGGGCTCCCACTGCAGTGTCATCAGTCACTGTTGAGCGCTCTGCTCCTTTCTGCCAACCAGCCCCAGCGCATCAGCTTGTTCTCCCATGAGCTGCTTCTGAGGAGCCCCACAGCCTGTGTGCGTGAACATGCTGTGGACCGAGCAGGTGGACTGGTGATGGAGCATCCTGATGTAGGTGGCTTCCTTTCTAAGGTATGGCAGAGGAAAGCTGCTGTCTGTCTGAGCTGTCCTAGCCCAAAGCTCTGTTCCTCTGTACGGCTGCTTAGTCCAAGCCTCCACTGCATGTAATGCCATCTCATAGACTCACTTTACATAAATACAAAACAATACTGGGGAGGACAAAATAGTACTTTGATCTACATAATAAAAACTCTATTTTCTAGCAATTGGCACATCTGTTTATCTCCTAGATGATGAAATCTTCATCATCAAGGAGAAAAATATATATGTGAACTCTGATTTCAGTTCCTGCATTGTAAATGGATTGCACACATATTTTGTTTTCTTCACAAGATTCCACTTCTACTTGTTCTGTTTGTTCTCTTTATTCTATTTGTGTTAGGACGTTGCCTTTCATTGTTATGTTCTCCACCCTCCTGTTATAATCAACTCTTCTACCCTTTGTTTATGTCTGCCCCTTCTTCTTTCATTAGACCTTAATTATAGCCTGTGACTATAACTTTCTGCCTTTGGCTGTTTACAGAATTGGTTTTCTGCCTCTCTCTCATACACACTCCTATTCTTCTTTAGATCTGAACTTCTATACAATCATCACCTTTTGAAACTGCAAAGCAGGACAATTAGTCATTGTAACAAGTTTTCCAAGGCTGGAAGGTCACATTACAACTCTTAAACTTCAGTGGTTTAGATGTTTGGAGATGCAATGTGAAAAATGTCTTTGATCTTTTTATTGCCTTGGTAAACTTTTTATAGGGCAATCCATTTACCTAGTCCATTAGAGAGCTCAATAAAATATTCTATGCACAAAAACACTGCACTTCACCACTTACATATATATGTCTTTGCTCTGTAAAATTTACGCTTCTGTGCAAAAGTCTAAAACATTTTATGAATAAGAATGTTTTAGCCTCAAAGCCCACTATTGTGGAAAATTAGTTGTTACCTTATTTTCTCATTACTTTTAATCTATGGTATTAAGCATTCTGTTTTGAAAGTCATGCCTCCGCCTTAAAGAAAATGAAGCCTTAGACCTGGCAAGTGTGCAGCTGATGGAATTGCAAGTACAAGTTACCTGCTTGCTCATGAAACCAACCACATCTCTACATTTCTGGTCAGCTGTTACCCCATTTTTATACCTAACTAGCCCCACAAAGGTGCTGCAGGTTGCACACATCCATTTTAAAAGACCAGACTTCAGAGATTAATGCAAACTCACTACACAAACCAAGGCTGGAGCTGGAGTCATGAGTTCAGGCTCCTCATTGCCAGACCCAATATATACATTAAAAGTGTAAATATATACATAATACTGGCAGTGTCATCTTTTCTCACATACAAAATGATCTGCTTTTGACTTCTAGATAGCAGAAAATAAATTGCTGGCAATTACAAAACCATGGACCCTGATGATGATAGACCCTTTGAACTAGCTCAGCTCCTTCTGTCTGTGCCAGCTCACCAACATCAAGTAATCACAAAGGCAGCTTCTCTGCACACAGAAGGTTCCTCTCCCAGACTGAGCAGCATCTTCCCACAGTCAGTGTAAGAAGCATGGAAAAGGATAGAAAGTGGATTATGCCTTCTGAAAGTGTAAGAAACTTGGATTTTGCTCCTCTGATGATCCTTAGGGCCAACTAAGGATCCTAAGACTGGAAGCAACAGAGTGAGGCCAATGTGGAAGAAAATTTGCCATTCCTGCCACTAGTGCGAGCAAGGAGAAGGTAGGGATATGAACTAATATTAGGAGGAGAATCCACTCGCCTTCAGTAGTCATTACAGCCCCACAGATTCAGGCGCTTTTCTGGTGGCAACACCCACGGCAGCTCTAGAAGCAAAGTCAGGCAGATAGTGGCTATTTTACTGCTTCAGCAATCATTTACTATAGGCAATTGCCTACTGTGTTTCTTTGGCAAGTTTGATGTAAGCAGAAGGTTGATACAGCTGCCGCGGATAGAAAACGTGAGTAACTCAGAGCCTTTAGCAGCGGTCTCATGTCCTGAGAAAAGTGACTTCGGCTTCACCCAGTCTCTGAACAGAGTCGAGCCGGCATCAGAGCTCCCACAGAGTCTAGGCTTAGTTCATGCACAGCAGTTTAATTTAAGCAGGGAAGTAAAGAGATGAGGAAGGGTTCTTTTCCACTTATTGCCAGCAGGTTTTCATTGCTGGAGCATGGAGGGTGCGGTAAAGACAAAAAATGGCTGTCGGGGGTGTCTATTATAGCACAGAAGCGAGGGGAGGGCAGTCGGGAGAGAGCCAATCGCTGCGGAGGATTGCAATGATTGACAGGGGCGCTGGCCAGCCACTCGGCTGTCTGCACCAGCACAGGAACCAATGAGCTGTCCTTTTGGGCGGGGACTGCCCCTGCTGCCCTGGCCGGGGAGCCCCCGCGGCAACCCGGGCCTTGCTACCCCCGGCTGCCTCGGTGTGCAGGGGTGGGGAGTGCCCAGCCCCCGCGGCTCCGGCATGGCGGGGCCGGGCCAGGCCGGGCCGTCAGCCACCCCCAGAGGCACCGCAACAGACAACCTCAGACAAACATCTGCTGACATCTTTAGAAGCCAGTTCGCATTTGAGTAACACTATGCTTTAAAGAATTGTTGAGGTGGCAGAAAGCTTTTGCTGTCCTTGTTGTGTACCAAGGTTCATTTGTCCCAGCCTAAGAATATAGACCTTACCTTTCTCAGCCACTGAACTGGTGGAATACTTTTCTTCCTTTCTTCTCTCTCATTTTTTGCCTTTGCTTTATCGGCATGGCACCAGTCCATCACAGGTCTATTTTCCTCTCTTCTCCACCTTGACTTATTTGCTCTACACGTGGACCTCCGTGTAAGATCCCTACCTCTCTGGTCACTGTCTCTCACTGCCCTGTGAGTTCACTCATCCACTCTCCATCTGCTTCATGGGATTTCAGTCCTTCCAGGTTGGAGACATGGAGGCTTCCCAGCCCTTCATGCTAGAGGCAATTGTATGTATTGCCATTCGCTTAGTTCATGGAATACATCCCCTTTCTTCCTTCTTCTCCTGCTACTTCAACATTTGACCTATATTATAGAGGCATGTTGGCTGCAAGAGGAAACATGGTCACACCAGCAATCATTAAATTTGTTGGGTGAGGGGATGAACTGCAATTATCTCATATGCTCAACAAATGTTAGGAGGCAGGGATCCTATGGAAAACATGGCATTTCGGAGGGTCACAGCAATTCACAATGTTAGTGACTTAGATACACGTGAGACTTTTATTCCCAATACTGCTAGCATCATAAACTTTTACAAACACAAATTTACTAAGCAAACAAAAGGAAGTAACAGCAGCCTAAAAAAAAAAATGTCTATTAAGCAATGTAGCCTAACAGGTACACCAGTATCAGTGATCTAACTGCTATTTAAACCATGAAGATGCTGTGGTCCTGGAGAAACTAAACAATTCCCCAGTAAGAACATGTAGCAGCATGAGTCCATTAATTGAAAGCCTAGGTATGGTTCTGCAGTACACATTGTAATCCCATTAGGCATCATATAAAACTATTTTTATAAAGTCAGAAAAGGATTTGAAAAGCTTAGAACCACAGGATATAAATCTAAGATTATAGGGTGAAATTTTGCAATACTTCAGATACTACATAAATACAATTTTAAGACCTTTGAACCTACTCTCTCTGTTGCACTGTCAGTGTAGGAATGGATGAACTCATTGCTTTCAGTGCTTAAATTCATGTTCTCTAAAAACAGAAAACAAAGCTGAAATTTAATCCAAGTAGATCATCCTCTGTAGCTGTAAGTACCATAGCTGAGAGCATGCACACCAGATTTATCTCCAGTCCCCTTCAGAGGCAACATCCCTATAAAAGTATTGCTTAGACTCAGCAGTAACCTCAACATTTTAATTAATATAGAAGGAGTGTGATCTCTGTCAGTCCCTGATAGGGTCTAGTCAGGTGAAAGATCTGTAGAAATGTACCAGTGTATATCAAATTAGCTAAACTGTTTTTTTGGCCACACTTTCCCCTCCAACTCTGCCCAATAGCACTAAAATATTACTCATTTGATCTTTGGAGAAAATTTCAAGTGTTGCAAGTGGCATTACTAACATGTTAAGACAACTAAATAAGTCAACAAACCTTAATCTATGTCTGTATCTGAAATAGCAAGAGAAGTAGAGGGGTATATCTTGATCTCTTTTCCCTTAAATCAAAAGCTAGACAGGTCAGAGTGGAAAAAACTTCTATGTGGGTTACATGCAATATCACAGCATGAGATGAGTTATAAGCACTGTTCTCAGGCATCATGCTGCAAGAGCAATAGAGGGAGACTCGCGATTTTATGCGTGTTGTGCTCTAAACAAGTATTTTTTTCCAAACTTATTTAATGTCAATGCAAACATTACTCATTCTGGAAGTCTGTTTAGATTTGCAGAAATCATTCTTGATTCTGAATGCTATACAGTAAAATTGATTTTCTTTTTGTGCCTTGATATAGAACCATAGACTCACTAGGGCCAGAAAAGACCTCTAAGATCATCAAGTCCAATTGTTAACCTAACACCACTGTGTTCGCCACTAAACCATGTGCTCAAGTGCCACATCCACATACTTTTTGAACATTTCCAGGGATGTTGAATCCAGTACTTCCCTGGGCAGCCTGTTTCAATGTCTGATCACCCTTTCAGTGCAGAATATTTTCTAATATCCAATCTAAATTTCTGCTAGTGCAACTTGAGGCCATTTGTGCTCATCCTACTGCTTTTTGCCTGGCAGAAAAGGCTGACCCATGCCTGGCTACAACCTCCTTTCAGGTAGTTGTAGAGGGTGATAAGGTCACCCTGAGCCTCCTTTATCCAGGCTAAACAACTCCAGCTCCCTCAGCTGGTCCTCATCAGACTTGTGCTCCAGACCCTTCACCAGCTCTGTTGCCCTTCTCTGGACACACTCAGGCACCTCAGTGTCTTTCTTGTAGTGATGGGCCTAGAACTGGACGCAGCACTCAAGGCGTGGCTTCGCCAATACTGAGTACAAGGGGATAATTAGTGTCCTGGTCCTGCTGGCAACACCAGTTCTGATATGGGTTAATATGCCTTTGGCCTTCTTGGCCACCTGGGCACACACTGGCTTATGTTCAGCTGGTTGTCAATCAGCACACTCAAGGCCTCTTCTGCCAGGCAGCTTTCCAGCCTCTCACTTCCAAACCTGTAGCACTGTAAGAGGTTGTTGTGACCCAAGTTCAACACCAGCACTTTGTCTTCTTGAACCTCATACAACTGGCCTTAAATCGTTGATCCACCCTGTCCCGATCCCTTCACTCTGCAGAGCCTTCCTACCTCCAGCAAATCAACAGTCCCACCCAGCTTGGTGTTGTCTGTGAACTTACTGGAGGTAAAGTGCATTCTTTCAGTTTTATCATGTCTGCACACATATCTACAACACTGGAAAGATGCATACTGTCCATCTCTTGCAATCAGGACCTAGGACATGAAATGCTTGCTCAGTACAATGTTCCATGTCATTCAATTCATGAGATTTGACCATGAGTTAACTCTGAAGCACAGACGTATGTCAATAATGGTACGAGTACAGATGATTGTGAGGCATGATCTAGCCCATTTCCTGGTCACGATCTAATTACTCACCGTGGCCTTGAACACAACCTCTCCCCACCACTACTCTTTCCCCAGGAAATGAGTTTTGGCTTTGTCTTAGATTTTTCTCACTTGGGCTAAGCGTTCAGAGGATGACTCCCCTGTTAGCATCTTGTTGGAGACAAAGAACAAGTTCCTTAAACTCTGCAACAGTTTGGAGACCATGGGTTATTGTTAAGGAGTTTTACCCCAGTAATATTGTTACAATGTGAGGAAGTTGGCTTTTTAAAACCAAGAGATCCTCTATCCAGCTACACTCTCACTGAGTTTCTTCTTGCTGGGTCCCCCAAATCAAGCTCCTTTTCAGTTCTTGAGACAACTACTTAGTCCTGATTCCGATGGAGATTTCTTTTTACCACATCATCCTTCAGTGCAGGCTCCCTGTATATAGCATATTGAGGCACCAGGATATAAAAATGAGAATATCTGTACAGGCTTATGTCACCCTTTTCCCATTTACTTTGAGCCTCCTGCTGAACCAAAGGCACCCTTTATATCATTTAGGAGACATGCCACTGAGTCATCTATCCCACTACATGACCCCCCTGGCACTCATTCACTTCATCTGAAGAGGAACTCTATGCAGGGCAAAATGAATCTCAGTCCCACCCTCATAAATATCCAGCAGGTACTGGGACGTGGTGTGCATATATTTATTGATACAGTAATCACGAGTCACATTCTCTTTCTGTGTATTTAATGGAGACATTATTATTCTGCCCCCTTTGCCTCATTATAATAAAATCTTACCTTGGATTTAATAACTAAAATAAATCTGCTTGAGTCAGGCCAAGAGCTAAGTTAGTATTCTTCCTAAGGACCATCTTAGTTATGCAATGGAGAGATGACACTCTACATCAGCCAGTGTATGATAACCTATCTTTAATTTCTTTCTGCTCTGGTGCTATTATCTCTCCTCTGCCACAGCTGCATGCTGCTATTGTCAGTGGTAAAGACAAGACATCTCTAATTAGAGGGCAGGATAAATTGCTTTTATCTACTTTTAACATGCTTTTACATGGCACCCGGTACACAAGTCTTAGCTAGGCAACGATAATTTGAAAAGCAAATCACTGCTTGGAGAAATATGATACATTTTAGAAAGAAAATTAAATGTATAGAATAGCAGAATCAACATATTGGAGATTGCCGAGCTTTAAAGCTGTCAGAAGTCTTGTATTCTTATGTTTTATATTGAGTTAAAATAAGCAATCACAGTCTATATACCCAGCAGTTTCTCTCCCTCTGTCTTTCTGGATGATCCAAAGAGCAAGCTGTGATTTTGGAACTATACATGCAACACAGCAAAGGCAGCCTTGCCATACAGCAACCATGTCTTCTCTGATGGTAAGTCCAACTGAGCAGTTTTAAAACATGCTCTACAGGATCAGCATTGACTCATTCAGAATCATCCCTGGAATAAACCCATCCTGTACAGTGCAAGTCTACATTACTGCTTTATATCATGATTAACAAAAACGAAATGTAAAAAAATACAAATGTGCAAAGACAAGCATTTCTATCTGGAGAGCACTACTTATAAATGATTCACCTGTTCTAGCGAGTGTCCTGTTACACAAAAAAAAACCAACCCAAAATTACTGATGTTTTAGTAGCAGCAACCATCAAATATCAGTCAAAAATTCAGCTGTCTGTTACAACTCTCAGTTCAGTTCACATAGCTGGGAGTGCATGACTACTGTACTGAAACCACACTGTTCAATCCCTTTGCTCATCATCAGAAAATATCAAGTGCTCTTCCATGAAAGGCATCGCTACAGAGACATATATTCTTTATAATGCACTGGCAGTTGGCTTCATCTGCACTAGCAGAGTCAGGCAGAACTCATACTTCTATCACATCCTCCAGGCTTTTGATTACACTTCCTTAAAAATCTGTTGAGCTTGTCTGATTGTTAGAAGCTTTCTGAGATGTAAAACTTCATGGATCCAAATGGTGACTGGGCCAAATTATTTTATTTGCTATTTACTGCAACTTAGCAGTTTGGAAAGTCTATAGAAACATCCAAAAGTGACAGCTTGCAGGGAAAAGCTCAGTAGAGCTTCGGCTGTTAGTTTAATGAAAGGGAAATCTCTTTGCCTCCAGACTATGATTTCTGGCCCAATTTTTTCCTGTGGTGGTGTGATCATTACTAAACATGCTCACAGAACTGTAGTCGGCAGCATGCACCAGTTGCTGTCCTTCAGAATTCCAAGTACAGAACTGATAAAACAGGGTCAGGGAAAACATCCCAGGCTGGAAGAGGAGTGTAGTCACATTCGATGAATTTGCACTAGTGATAAAGTTGTAAAGGATCTTGTTTTCCTTAGCTCATTTGCATGAAATGTTCTGCCAAGAACTGCTCTCTGTGTTCTTTAATGTACAGCTAGGTAGACTTTTATTCGAGCCCAGACTGGGTCAGAAAGAAAGTAAGCAAAGCAGTTTCACTACGGCATACTATTAATTTCTCAAAGCCTCCATAAGCTATAAAAGAGATGGTGGGTATGTGGAGCCACTGACCGGAGCAGCAGGAGTGCACCAGCTGCATCAAATGAGTGATGGCAGAGGCAGTGCCATAGTGGTGGTGGCCTAGGGTAGTAAGGAAAGCTTCACAGGGAGGCTGAATCCCTATTAACAGCCTTGTTGATACTTAGGGAAGACAGACAAACTTCAGGAAACAAATCTTTCTTTTATCTTCAAAAAGAAGAAATAAATTTCAAAATCTCACAATTTTTCTCACAAATTTAGAAAAATTGCCCCAGTGAGAACCTGTGCTAATACATGAGGCAAGAAATGTTTGACTGGGATATCTTAGCAAAAACTGAGTGAAACTATCAAGTGTGGGTGGCAAAATACTTTCTAACAATGTTTGATGACACTATATGTACAAATCACAAAGTTGAATAAGTAAAATTGCAAATTAATTGCCTGTTTCTAATACAAGAAATATATTTTTAAAACAAGTTGAATACCATAATATTGCTTAGAAAGTCAAGCACTTATAAGTTGGAAAATGCATTTTCTGTAAATTTTGTGATACAGTCTCTGATAAGCTCATCACAAACCATTTTTGCATGGCATCCTGATTTCACTTAGGGCACGAAGTAGATCATGCTTCCTCAGTTAACGAACAAATAGCCATTCTTCTTCCTCCTATCCCATTTGCAGCCCCCAATGCATACTATTCAAACAACATTTGAAAATCAGAATGATTAATGTTTCTCCAGTGCTCATCACAATGTTATCCAAATCTTGTTTAATCACACTTATCTTCATAACAACCTGGTGAAGTGACAGAGAGGCTAGTCTTTATGTTTCAGCTGGGGATGTGAGGCATAGATAGCAATCCTAAAGTGTCTACTGGTGCTGGGTACCCAGTCTAAGACCCATGACACCACTTTTTTTGATTAGTTTGCATTATCTTACTCTTTGTACCTTCAAAACAAAACTATTGTTGACGTCAGTTGGAGAGATGAGTGTTGAGCACACATGAAAAATCTCAGATTAAACCCCTTAAAAGGCAAATTAGGGCAGAAGCTCTGCTTAGTGTATCTTCTGCAGAATCACTTGGGGATGCGTTGTAGAGAAGAGAGCAGAATCTGCTTCTTTCCATAGGTATGTAGATATTAGTGCATTGATATATATACACATATACACAAATATGTGCATAAACATTAAATTTATTAATATTTTTTATACAAGGAAGGAGATAAAATACATTGCTATTGCAAATAACAAGTACTGAACAACAGAGAATGGCAAGGATGGCAAGGATTTACCACCTAAACACTGCATAATATTTGGTATAACTTACTGTTCCTTTGGGCTAATTTTAAATTATAAAGCTTTTCTTGGATTCTCAGTTTGCTTCTTTTAACATACTGGTATTGCTTTCTTGGAACACATCCCTTACATTTTTTCAGCTGACTTTGGCTTCCTTGAGGCATTTTTACGCTGTGAATACATAAGTGAACAAAAGGATCCGATTAGATGGAGGAAGAAGCAAATTCAACAATAGATATCAACAAGCACTTTGCAGTACTTGTCATCAGTGAGGAAGGTCTACATCTTTCCTAGATAAATAAGTCAAGAGGAAACCAATGTAAATACAGGGTTAACCTCAAGGAATTCAGTGCTACAGACAGAAAATTCACTTTTTCAGGAAGTAACTCTGACAGAATTTTCCTTGATGAAAGCCCAACATTGTTCTAAATAAAGAATTCTAAGTCCATCCTCCTCATCTGCTTGGACTAGTTTTTGTTCAAAATACATAAAATTGGCCAAGACCTATTTGAAAATTGGAAGCTGATATTTATGCTAACAAAATATAATTTATAAATATGAAAAGTGTGGTTAATTTTTTCTTCACATTTGCAGTATTTTAGGACATTATCTTCCTACATTGGTACCAGATACACAGTAAAGACATTTATATTTGCTCTGCTTCAAGATACGTAATGCATAACATAGTAACATACACATGTACCTTGCTAGTATCTACATGTCAACCTAAAAAGGCTCATCATCCTTGCTAGATTTAATTAGATCCAGCCACAACAGCCAATTCAGCTATCACTTTAACACAGAACCAAAGCGTATGTGTCTGATACACAACTTTAACTGAAATCAGTCGGTCCTAGGTCCACTTTTGTTTCCAAAAAGGTGGCTTCCTTATTAAAGGATGTATTTATTTTAGCCTTAACTTTTGCCAAATCATTGTGAATGCTAAAAATAAAAATGGATAAATGCAAAAAGAAGATATTGTTGGAAAAATAGGAATGTGCTATGGTCTGTATTATTTATTAGTGACTAGGGAGTCCAGGGAGAAGGGAAAGTTTGCACTAACAAAGGAAATCACATACCTTAGAAGTATCTTGAGCTTTGCGATAGAGAGTGAATGTTTGTTCAGTTAAAGTATACATATAAAAGCAGGCAAAATTGCATTTCCAGTGAGTTCAACATATAAAAACTTGTGTAAAACCCTGCAATAGGCAAAGAATGATTGAACAAATGGACTTTTTAATGTTTGAGTGATTCTCATACAAAGTCCACTCTTAGTGGCTTTTTCTGGCGTGGCAACATAGAGTAAGAAAAATTTCAATTTTTAAAAATCAGAATTCCGTCAATCTAAGCACAGTTCAAATATGTCTGTTGGCATCAACACCAGTGTCTAAACTAAATTTGAGCTTTTCAATGGAAGTTGACATGCTTGTCTGTCAACCCTCCCCCAGTCCAAAAAAAAAAACAAAACCAGAATCCCTGACACATAAAAATAGCAATCCTCCTATCTACTACGGATTTAAGAAGGCACATGTCCGCACTGGCTATGCTCACACTGAAATGAATTGAAAACAAAAACTGAACAAAAAATTTCAAATCCAGCTGTTAGTAAGAAGGCTCATAAATTTTTCTCTCTGAGTAGAATCACACCTTTGGTTATAAAGTGCCTCCCGAGTTAAAATGTACATCAAGCTGATGATACACATTCTTGAAGAGCATTTTCATGAAAAGGCAAAGGCACACGTGTTGAGGTGTCTAGTACTACTTGCAGATGTGGTGATGGTGGACTATTGATGCTACAGTTCATGCTGATTCAGCTCCTGTGTTACTGGTATTATAAGGACTGTTTTTAGCTCAGATGGGACCATTAATCCAGAGATAACAACTTTGGAACTGATCCAGGCACAGCAAATTTTATACAAATTCCCTTATTACAGAGAAGGCTATGGTTATTAATCTTCAACTTTTTATCAAAGAACAATAAAAATTCAAGTAAATTTCATTGCAGCAATGCAGGAGAAGAGGACTTTTCAAAGAGAAAAGTCTACAGATTGAGGAAGTCTTTTTTTTTTGTTTCTTGCTCCTCAAATGGCCTCCTAAAGTGGAGACACAGGGAGAAGATGACAAGCAGACATAGAATCGATTTATTTCTGGTCAAGCTTTTGTGCCATCCATCAATTGTTCACATGTAGCCTAATCTAGGCACTTGAGCAAGTGAAGAAGGAAAGTGGATGAGAAAAGGAAATGGCTTGTTACATTCAATTTTCAGCCAAAATGCTATTCACATGATGGAAAATAAAGAATTTATCTGATAATCTTTTTCCCACATAATTTGGCATTTAAAATTACCATAATTTGCATGATAGCAGCTGACTTTTAGGTATAGTAAAAACTCCAGCCTCAAATCTCCAGATTTAGTCGAAAGTTTTACCTTTTCATATTTTGCACACAACATCTCCTCCCTCTTTGGCAAGTTTTCTGGATTTGGGGACTGCGAATCTAATCTGGACTTGGTTGCTCTGGATCCTCCCTGTGTGTAAGCTCGAGTCATCAAGCACATTTTATGGATCTCTAGACTGTCTTTTCTACTGTGAAATACATTTGTGGTTTTCGCCTTGTCAAACTGTGTCACAGTGGGTATCAACCACAGTTAGTGCTGAGCAGCAGAAGATTTACAGGAGAATGGACCCATGATGTTCCCTCTGTACAGCAGGACACACCACCACAGTCCTGGCTGCAATGTGAAAGTTGGTTCATGCTTCTAGACAAGGGTATCTAATCCCGTAATAACTTTCCCAGGGCTAGACAGCAGTGTCAGGTTTTCCCTGTTGGTTTTCTTTGAGAATAGCAGAAACAGACAAAATTTCCTGTAAAAACATATGTACATAGTAAAAATTATGACCAAAAAATGTCTTTCCAAGATAAACAACCCACAGCACCATTACTTTTGAGAGTTCAGGTATGTATTGTCATATATAGGTAAATCTGGTTTGCAGCTCTGAATGGCTCACAAATTAATGACTTTAACTGTTTTAACATAATTGCAAACTTCCATGAAAATAATCACACCAATTTCTTTCCTTATCATGTTTCATCTAAATCACAGAAATCAAAAACTCTCACATTGCTTCATATGAGAATGTTTTCTTTTCTGAAATGAATATTTAGACAACATACTTATTTTTTAAAAGCCTTGCTTTTTTGAGGTTGAACTTGATCTCTACTTACTGGCAAGTCTGTATTTACAGGGCTGGTAGCTAAAAATAAAGCATGAAGAAAGAAGTCATGTGGAACAAGTCAGGGCTAAACACAAACATTAAGAAATAAAATTCCTTGCATTATTCTGCACTCATATAGAAGAAGTTAAAGTTCATGGTCACAGAAGAAAAAGCCTGTAGGCATCCTGATGTGGTAGACTAACTATTACTATAAATTGAAATGCAATCTACTCCAAAATATTCTTTTCACAGTAGTATGCAAGTATGAAAATATTAGTAAAGATAAGCAACTGATCAGGTGAATACTTTTTTACCTACCCTGATTGTTGCAAGGTGTTTCCTGGGTTTATGCAGGACTGATGGCAGAATTTAGAGATACTGCTAAAGCTTTAGAAAACCACTGCCATGAATAAAACCACCCAAATGAACTTCAAAATGAGCCAAGATTTGTTCAGAGATTGAGAAGGGGTTTGGAAATCAGTTGATTTCAGAGTTCCAACTCTTCATAAAATTGATAAGTAGAATAATCTATTGCTTGCAAAGTGCTTTGAAGTTTTTAGATAAAATTTGATCTGTAAGATATTAAAACATAAATAAGCCACAACATGAAGTTTGCATATTGAGAGCCTTTCAAGTTAGGTATGGGTAGAAAAATTTTTACCAAACTTTTGATGGTGAGAAACAAATATCCACGAGAGTTGGTTCTGTGGGATCTTCCACTTAGACCTTCCACTTATTGTTCTTAACAGTAATAGGTCTTCATCTTGAAAATATGAATAGAATATTTCCAGCATTAGAAGCAACTTCTGCAGCCCTCTATAATAATTTTTAAGAAGATGATTCAATTTATGGTAGTTTTCTAATAATTAAGATTTCAAAATAGAACACTTATTTTTAAATCTTCTTTGCCATGTGGTTAAAAATTCTGCTTTTATCCAGTTCCGTTTCAAAATAGGAAAGCTAAGTTTCAGACTGCCTGCTCAGAAAGAGCCATGTGCTGCATTGTGTAGCTGACTGGTGTACACATAAATAACAGGGCAGGCCAAAGTGGATTTGTGAATGGACCTAATCGTGTGCACATGCAAACCGAGAACAGTGGCCTTTTATACTGCTGTTTGTGCAACACAAGTCACGGATATGTGAAGCATAAATGTGCTTCTGCCTTTGGGCTACTGAGCAGCTATCGCACAACAATTCGTCTCAAATTAAATGGCTTCAAAGATGCGAAATAAGCATGTGATTCACCTGCCATCTCTTCCTTTATTATGCCTGATGCTATCATGCCGTATTCTTCCTAATCCTACACTGTGGGTGGACTGCAGCACTTCTGGTTTGTCCTTGGCTGCAGCAATACCACTCTGAGTTTTCTTTCAGCAAAACTGCTTTTACTTGGCAGCATCATGATGTCTATCACAAGAGTCAAAAGCAAGTCCTTTTTGCTGCTCTGCCAAAATCTTGAAGCTCACCTCCTTGTACTGTGAGCCATTTCGTCCTGAACTAATGTGATTCTTGACCTGCCTAAGAATACCAAGAATCAAATCACTGTCTCTTGGGAGAGGCAGATTTAGCAAAATAATCTCAAACTCATTGAATCACCATGGCAGCAGAAAGAGATACAGATCTCTACTGAGTGAAAGGATCTACAGAATGGAGGCAAGGACATGGCAAAAAACACTCTTCCCTCCCTTCATCAATACTTCAGAAAGAAGTTCTAGAAAATAATGGGGTACTGGAAGCTTTATCATTGGGGTTGGGGTGAGTGAGAGCCATCAAACAAAGGCATCAGGCTTGGAGGAAGCCCAAGGAAGGTTAATCAGTGTATCTGTGTACACATGCAGGATGTGGCAGGGGATTATTTATGTAGCAATTTATTGACTGAGATCCCTATCTTTGATGTTAGCTCAGGTATGTTGGAGAACACCGAAAACATTTCAACTGGTTTGGCCCACTAATCATTCAGAGCAAGGTTGTGGCACCCTCATTAACACATTTAAATCAGACTGGGTACTGAGGAAATAAGCTGCACAGCAAAGTAAACAGTTAAAGAGTTTGAGCTGTTATCAGCTCTCCTCATATGCAATGAAGTATTAATTGATAGAAAAGCTACACTCTGGTAAAATTTAAAAGCAGACTTCCCTTCCCTGCTGTTCCCTTCATAAACAATTAAAGAGAAACATAATTATCCAGAAATAAGGCAAGAAAAAAGGTAAGGAATCGATGTGATCCTCTTTCCTTAGGTGTCTGCTGCTCACTTGTGAGATCTGGGATGGAAGACTGATGCCCTACTGTCTGACCCTATGTATCAGGTGTGCATAGGAACCCTACACAACCTACATCTTATCCATTCAGCTGCAAACCTGCTTCTTGCTGAATGCCCAGAATCACTATTAATGTATTCCTTCAAAATCCACAGGGAATAAGATAATAACCTAAATACGGGGCTGGTAGTTCCTGATACTCAAATTGATGCACAGGAAGAAGGACAGAAATCATCCAAGGAACACCATTTACCTCCTAATTTGAAACTAGATGCCAGTCAGGCTTGCAGTCCCCCAAATTCCCTGGAACAGAAGAGAGTTGCAGCTCACTGCTGTGACTGGTTGTGTCAGGGAGCAGAAGGGGGGCAGAAGGAGGGCACAACTCGCAGAGGAAGGAACACATTGTAGTTTTGCGTGGCGTGCATGTTCATTTTAATTGCTGGGGAACAATGCTACTCTACACCACCCACGGCTCGGGCCTGTGGCTTAGTGGCACAGTCTGTCCCTACACATGCAATATGGCTTGCTTATTTTTTATTATTTTTTAACATTGACTTTACAATGAGCAATTTAACAGTTTCTTCGCCTGTTTTGGAGTGGCACTTTCACATTGCTTTCATGGTAGCTTTTTGTAATTTGAAGACTGTGTTTCTCTCACCCATGACTCTTGCCAGTTTGGGAAGGAAACCACAGATGATTTTTTGATGCCCTGAGCTACTATCTTGGGCAAACAGCTGCCTACTTTGCCTCTACAATCAGTCCAACATTAATGTAGAGTTAAAAAGCACTCTTTATGCATTGGGAACACACTTATGGTAAATCTGTGCTGTTTTTAAATAATCACAATGAAAATTGATGTCAAATTTACCCTGGTGCTGGCATACAACTGAACCTTACATAGGGTTCCCCTTCTTGGAACAATTTTTTACTAATCTTGATTTGTTTAAACTGCTTTAGTGCATGATTTGATGGAATGTGTGGAGCAGAAGGAAACTTTGGATTGAATGCCAGATGCCTGCTTCATTCCTCTAACCTACAGTGTTATTAAAATATTACCAACTGGTTCTCAAGATCTATCCACTGCAACAACTTAAAAATAATTTGGATATCAGTTTTTTTGCTTACTGTTGTGTTGTGATTGTTGTCTCTGTTGTCACAAGTATGAATATCAGGTAATGGGTACCATTCATTTTTGTAGTTAGTAGTTTTCCTGGGGTGCTAGTGACAGGAGAAATGTATGCATTAAAACAAGCGTGATGGAAAGCAGCTCTCTTTATAATTTCAGCCCAGCTGCTGTATTGATGGATACAATCTTTACCACATGCTCCAGGTGGCTTCTAATGCCTGACTCCCTGCAGAAACCTCTATTTACACATCTTAAACCACTTATTGGATTTGAACAGGATTTTTCAGCCTGAGTGCAGTAACAGTGTTCACTTATGTAATATTTGTAAATCCTGGCTTTACATTTCACTCACCAGACTATCTTCAGAGGTATTCAACAGGGCCTTTATGTGGTCTGATTCTTGCTTTTTAGCGAGATCCCATCAACATGTATGGCTACAAAGCTCATTGCTAAATTTATTTTCCATCATTGTCAGGGGTTTACAATGAAGTGTAACTCAATTAATCAGCCCTTGCTGAATAGTGCTTTTCTTTGTCACCAGATTTCATATAAAATTCATCTGAAAGCTTTGTATTCAAAGTTCACAAAGGTTAACCTTTATTCAGGGCATGCATCTCCAAAGGCTCTAATCAACTTGTCTACTGTTGTTTAAAACTTCACTTACTACTGTACCAGTTGCTTTGAATTATTGTGTTTGAGACCTTTATTTGGTGCCTGAGTGACTGAACAGACACACTGAAGGCTGAAAAATAAAGGGCTTTTATAATTATGGATGGGTAGAGCGGTTACTAAAGGATATATATTCCATCTTTTCTTATGCCTTACAACTGTCCACCACCCAGATATTTACTGTATGCTTTGTGGCTGTGCAATAAAACTTCAAGCGTTCTCATTCCCCCAGTAATTCTGTGCACAGCCCAGATCTCATATAATGTTTAAGGGACTTAATAATAAGTTAGTGTACTAATTAGTGGAGACAACAGCAGACACCCATGATTTATAGCAAATGCCCAACAGATGATTACACTGCTGAACCACAAGTAAATCTTTTCAACAGTGAGCTTTTACAATTAATTGCACATCAGTCTACTTATTTTGCTCCTTTATATTAAAGAAAAAGGGAAAAAGATGAAAATGTTCCCTTTGAAACGTGGACTTTATGGTGGCTGCAGGTGTTTCTGCTGATAGAAGGCATTGGTATGCAGAAACAGAACCATTTTCAGATAGGATAAACTTCTATTCCTGTCCTCCTTTGTTTAGTATGAAATATTATTCTCCACTTGAGTGATGTTTGCATTCCTTTCCAACACAGTTGGTTTGATTTGTGACCTGAATACAATGACATACATACCAATGATCCATTACATGTCTTAAAATATTTGGGATTTTTGAAGGTGGGAATGCAAGAGGACAGCAATCTGACTAAATTATTTCTTTGAATTTCAGTGTAAATTGCACATCAATTTTTTCCCCACTAAAAACTCCTGAAGATATTAAGCACATAAATTTAATGTGAATACAAGGCAGCTGGACTGACACAATAGATCTAAGGAAACATTAGTGCTCAGATTATTGACCCAAAAGGCTGTAAAAGGGATTAGCACAACAGACTGTAACAGTTCTTCCCCAGCCTTTACAGTCTGCTGGGTCCAAAGTCCACTTTGCACAATCTCCCAAGCAGAGAATGTTCTTCAAATTAACACATTTTCTAAAATACCTGCTAAGCTACAAACCACACTCCAACAGAGCTGCTTGGGCCCATCGAGTGAGTATTGGGCAAAACAGAGTACAGATAGAACGCAGAACAGAAGTCAGCAAATAGTAGGCCTGAAAGCACATTGTCAGATCACTTAACACAGCAGTATGCAAATTTAACAGAAATATTTACTTGAAGTATTGGCCAAACCTCAGGCAAATAATACACAGAATGTAGATTATAAGTCACATGGTAATATTATTTTGGGCTAATGACTATTACATTTAATATAGATTATTTCACTTTTCCTTAATTACTACATCATAAAACAAGAATAAGTTTGATGTCTATATCTTAAACTATAACTATCAAGAGGAGGATTAAAATTAGTTATGTAACCTCTTATGGAATCACTGACTTTTTCTTCCATCTTACTGTTGTAAAATTGTCCATGCCTTCATCTTAAATAAGGCAAACTCGGTGTTCTGAAGCAGCTATTAATTTTCCATCTGAAATTTCTTCCAAAGAAAAGATGGCCATTCCAGTTTCAAAAGATAAAGAAACTGAAAAGCACACCTAACCTTTCTTCTGTATTTTTGTTTTTTGTTTTGTTTTGTTTTTTCTCATTTTAGCTGCAGTGTTCCAAATCTTGAGGCAAACTGAAAGATAAGAAAATCTGAGGGAGGGGAGGAGCCATCGAATTTCAAAAGCTAAAAATGACAGAAAGTCCCTAACAACTTTTTGCAAAAAATATATTTATCCTTCCGAGAAATAGTTTCTCCATTGATATATTGGAAAATTGAGGACTATCCACAGAAACAATTTTTCAAGCAATAGTACTATTTTCAGAAGGCTGCTAATGACATGCTGCATAGCTTCAGGGCAAATCAATTAATCTGAACATCAATATCTCCATCTGTGATATGAATATAATAATTCTTCCCTTTTGTAAAATTAATTTGCCATATTCATTCTTCTTACTTGCCAAGTGCTCATAACATTCATTGTTGAGGTCGAATTCCAGGGAGCCAGAGGGGCTGACCTGCAGAGAGGCCAAGAAATCACAGACAGAGGTCTGGTCCAAAGCCCTCCCAGATGGTGGGGACCTCCCCAAGAGTGAGGTCTTTGTTCTGCTTGCCAAAGCGTAACACCATTCCATGGAGTCCTGGGGGTAAGACTTCTTGCCATGACATCCAGGGAGCCTACCTGACCCTGCGTTTTGGTCACTGGCCAGTGTTGTCCACCTTTGGCTTGGAGAGCATTTGCTCGTGAGGCTATACCTAGCACAGCTCCCTCAGCACAGTGAAAGTCTGAACAGGTATCAAAATATTTTATTCAGGATAACTTTAAGGCTGCCAGAAGCACAGCAATAAGCTGCCTTGGTCTCTCATGAGGTACTGACTAAAAGCTCACCAAAGCTGATGGGCAGTGCTGTCACTACAAATGAGGTCCACAGCACTTCAAAACTATTAGAGCCAATTTTACTTGGGAGCCATCTCTTCCAGGAGTTACCTATCAGTCACTCTGCTGGCACGTTGCAGCCGCACTGCTATTACAGCCTAGTCACAGCCCCATTACATGACAGTTGCTTTAGAGCACAGAGCAATCCCATCGCACTTACTTTATATTGACAGTTGTACGATGCCACTGTCATATCACAGATATCTCCTTGTCATAACTTAGTGACATTGTAGTCACACGGCAGATACTTTTTAAGAGCATGTTGAATCTTTTGCATGGAAAACTCTGATAATGGCAGTCACTGTGTAGTTATCTCTTATCTGTAGTTATGAGAAAAACATTTTGTGGTGGTCACTTTTACTCAGTACTTTGACTGTCATGCAAAGAAAAAGTTGGAAAAGTTGTCATTGCTCACTACAGACCAAACCCTGGGTCCTTAGAACCACTATAATGTCAAATTACAGTAGGAACTAATTATATATACAGCCCATTTCATATTTGATAGATGCTGCATAATCCTGTTGTTGAAACATCATAGGCGTTTCCTCTGAATTTTGAATTGCTGTCCTCATTAAAGCTATTTGAATAATTAACCATATAATTCTATTTGCATGTTTTCACAAAAAAAGAGAACCATCTTTTTTCCAAAACATTCATCATATAATTTCTCTTTATAACTTTGCAATCCTTTGTAGCCACTGTGTGGCATGTATTTAAAAAGCAATATGTGAGTTGAGTATCAATACTGTTGAAATGGCATAAGCCTGCTCACTCACTGACTGAGGATTCCAAAGAGAAGGCATCCCTGCTGTTAATGTTGCTTCAGGTTTTTTGAACAAAATGCTACACTGGAAACTGAAACAGCTTTTAAGAGACATTACTCCATGTGTCTTTAGAAAGTAAACTTTTCCAGCTATTATATCACAAGAATATTTAGAGAAGTAAAGAAGCTATATACGGTGTGAGAGAGTTTAAATATTTCTGTCAATTAAATGTTTGCAATATTGTCATTACTGTAAATTTATCTGAATCTTACAAAATCTTCTTTCCCCTAAATCTCCCTAACAACATACCAGCAAGAAAATTTTGTCCTAATTCAATTTGGCATCAAAACTCAACACCTTGAAGTTGTTTCACCCCAGGACCAGGTAATAAATATCACTTCCTCCTCTAGTTATATAAAACTTCCCACCAGAGAAGAAATAATGATAAAAAATACCCTTCCCCAAATTATTACCTTTGTCTGCCTTAGATACAGTAATGAACTATTGGTTCTGGGAGTAAATATTCCATATTCCTGTCCAAATAATCTTCAGACTTTATCCTGAAGACCAGCCTTTATCCTGTGTTCCCAGGCCCGTGGTTGGACTTCATTACAGATCCTACACATTACAGGAGTTGCTGCTTCCCTTCAAGCACTGAGCTAGATATAGCAGAATAATTTTTTCATTGCCGTAGGTAATCTTTGCTGAAGACAATATTATGTTCCTTTTTTAATTGTAAGATGTGAGGGGAAAAAATAATTTAGGTCTTTCTTTTAGTAAGTTTTTTATAAAACATAGCTGCCCCTTTATTTAGGTTTTATTAATATCAACAATTTTTACCCCTTGATATCCCTAAAAGCTATTTGTTTGCTTTAAATAATCAAAGAGATGTGCTGGTCCTCCTAAGGAGTTGCTTCTATATACTCAAAGAAGCAGCTTATGGATTTCACACTATAGTATGACCATTCTGGAAGGGTGACTGATTTTTGACACATGCTGATACCTGGATTTGCTTTCCTGTATGTTACATTGTGGCATTATCTTCTAATGATTCAAGTGATGCATTTAAGATACTTGTCTTTAACTTCTTTCCCTGTGTATCTTGTTTTCAAATGTTCTTGTTGACCAAATGAAGAGCGTGCTAATTGCATCAAAGCTTTATAAAATGCAAAGACAAAGGCTGCCCTTGGAGACACCTTCACTCATACCAGTGGAAGTGATATGGACCTTGAAACCCAAATTTTAAATTATGATCCCTTTGCATTTTGGGAGTGGTCAGACTTGAGTATGACAATACCATTTGTATGAAAACTAGGACATTTTTACAAGTAAATCCATCACAAACCAAACAAGTTATGTATCTCAATACTTTTATATAAACTGTCTACTTGTGCCAGTGCTTATAAATGGTGTAGGTACATGGTGTACCGGTGAAAAACCACATTAAACAAGAAGCCTGATGTACTGCTGATAATCTAACATTTACTCTAGTTGATACCCTTAACACTTATACTAATTTTCAACTCTGCATTACTAAGTCTCTTGAAATAAAATTGAAAATGAAATAAAATGGAAAATTAAATAATCTTAGTGCAATGTCAAATTAGAAAAGAAGACATAAGTATTAACATTTTAAGAAATCACCATGGGAAAACAAGCAAATTATCCCACAGAAAAGAGATGACACTAATACAAGTGAAAACACAGCTAATCAAGAAGAGGAACTTGAACACCCACAAAGGAGTTTGCAAGCTGTCCTAGGCTTATTTTGTTCTTATGAATATAGAGATAATATCTAATGAAAAATGAACACAAAAATCTAAACCCTACTTGTACTGCTATATGAATAAGATCATAAGTGGCCATGTTATGCAGACCTGCCAAGTGAAGACTTCCAGTCATTGCCCTCTTCATAGCACATTGCATTCTTACACTGCAGACGTACTCAGCATGGAGCAGATCTGCAGCCGTTCAGTGGCCTTCAGCTTCAAGATTTCTCCCAGAAAGCAACATGCAACAGATGTACATGAAGTCTTGTTTTGTGGCTTTATGTGGTGGGGCAGATTTTGCACCAAAAACCCTATGGTTTTTTATGCATCAAACACTCACCTCCAAAATCCAAACCTGAGCCTGCGAACTGCAGTTTGGTCTATGCCAACTCCAAATTGCTTAGGAAGTAGAGAATCTTTTCAGAATGCTCCATCCCTATATACAATTTTCCTAGCACTTCAAAACAAACATATATTTTTTCGCACTTTGGAGGAAAATGGGTTGAAAGCATCTGTTTTTCATGCCTCCACACTTTTTTAATTTAAAGAGCAAACCCAGAAATATATAGCGGAACTAATATGGGCTACAGTCTTTTTACACTCATATGTACTATCTGTAACTGAAGCAATAAAACTTTCAAATACAAACGACCTTTTTTATGTCCACTTTTATTTGTCTACCATTCAAATAATAAAGAAAGTCTATAAAATAGGTCTACTCTGTAACTTGTGAAGTTAAATACAACTCACCAAAATAATGAAGGAACAACGTTCTTTTAAATATAGATCCGGTTGTAGCTTAATTAAAGAAGTTAAATACATTCCATTGCTATGAGGCACTTCACAGCAATATTATTTATTATGCAGAGCTAGTCAGTGGTAAAAAAAAAAAGTTCAGTGCTTGCTGTTATGGATTAAAGTAGTAGAAGTGTAGGATGCTACCAATTTATTTTGTTGATATTTTTTAACCATGATAACAATTAGTTTCAAGAAATTATATGCAAAGGCAAGGAATTGATTGCCTGGATTCTTTTTGTTAATACAGATAATTTAATTGTAGTTCTACAAATTTCAAAATATAAAAATATGCTATAAAGTTTCAAGTCAGTTTTGCCTTAATGTTAAAATGTTTTTTCTGAATAGGTTCATTTATGCATTGAAAATACTTTGTATTTTAGGTTGTTATGAGCAGTATTCTACTTGTCACCTGGCATTACATGACTTGTGTGTGCAGTGTTCATCGTGTACTACTCAGCTTAAATGTCTATGCATAGGGCCGATATAATTGTCATGTAGTCTACAGCAAGGAAATCCAGGGCAAGAGACCTGGTCTCTCTCTCTGGTTGCACAAACACCTTCTGGATGACTGGCCAGCACACCAGAGGCATGTCTGCACCCGTGGGGCCTTGGGCCTGCCCATGGCTGAGGGTCGTTGCTCAGCCAGCTCTACCCATGCCAGAGTGCACATGCTGCGAGACTAGCTAGCCAAAAGAGATTATTTCACAGGTCATATGCTATGCAGACCTCATGTAATTCATTTAATTAAAAAAATTAGCCATTCTGCAGTGGATACACAGATTGTGTTGATGGTTTCCTGAGTAAAAAAACTTCTGACTAAATCTGACCACAATTCTAGGCACAAAAAACAACACTTGCTTTACACAGAAGTAAGATTTTGTCCTGAAAGTTAGCTTACAAGTTGGAGATTGTCTTCCCTTAGTATTATTATGATACCATGACTGCACATTGTGGAAAGTTCCTTAGTTATGTACACAAACATGCCCACAGCAGCCCAAAGTTTGAAGAAGACAATGCAGTGATTTACTGTTGGATTTCTCAGTCACTAGAAAATAGATGTGGGGTAGATCAGATAATTTCAGTGTGATTTCTTTTTTTTTTTTTTTTTAATATAGCTTTAGGTAAATTGGGAAATAGCAAAACATCTGCAGGTCAGAGGGACAAGTACAAGAGGAAACATAGTAAAAATTGTAAGTAGGACTTACAATGCAGATTTGAAAGTCATGGTGGTACTCTAGGTACTAATTAACAATTTTAAGTCCAAGAGGAAATATGATGTTATTGAGGCACATGTGACAAGACAGAAATAATGAAAACAGAAACTGTTATGCAGTAACTCAATGCAGAAATTATTCTGTGCCTGAAAAGGGTATTTCCATGAACTATCACAGAATTCCAGAAACACAGAATAGATGAAGGTGTAAGGACCTCTGGAGGTCATCTACTTCATCCCTCCTGCTCATGTAGAAATATAAGTTGCAGAACACTTTTTTTACAAAACACCACCACCACCACCAACAACAACAACAAAAGAAGGATAGAACCCTTCTTGCACAGGAAATCATTACATGAAGATCTCATGAAATAGCACAAGCATGACAAATTACATGGCAAAAATTCAAAGTCAGTAATGACTAGTGCATAAAGATGATGTGTCATAATGGTTTTGCCTAAAGAGAAAGACTTCATTTTGCCAACATCTACCTTCCAACTTCAGCAAAAAAGTCATTGCATTCCAGCAGTACGTGATTGGATTGCATAAAGGTCACGATTACCTGCTGAGCCAAATGGGAAATGCAGATGAGACACCAGTTTCCTTTGATGAGCCATCCAATAACGTCATTGAAGAAATAGGCACAAAATCGGTCATCATCAAAACTTTGGGGAATGAAAAATGTGCATTACAGTAATACTGGCAGTGTTAGCAGATGGTATAAAATTGCCACCGTATGTGATCTTGAAGCGGAAAACAATGCTGAAGGACCAGCTGCCTACTGGAATAATTGTTAGGTGTCAAAACCAAGGATGGATGTCTACAGACTTAATGAAGGATTGGCTGAACATCGTTTGGAACAGGAGACCAGGTGTGCTGGTACGCAAAAGGAGAATGCTTGTCCTAGGTACCTCCAAAGGGTATCTAACACCAACAATGAAGAATATCATTGGAGGAAAGAATGCAGCCCTTGCAGTTGTACCAGCAGGAACGTCACATCTGCAGGTGCCTGATCTAGTAGAAAACAAGCCCTTTAAAGAATGTTTGTAGCCCTTATGGCTCTTGGCATGGGATCCTGCTGTAACTCCTATAGGGAAGATAAAGAAGTCCTAGTACAGCACTGCTTTGTCATTGGATTAAGGCAGCATGGGATCAGATAAATCCAGAAGTTGTTAGTGAGTGGTTTAGGAAATAATGTATTTCAAAATCCATGAGAGGAGCCAATGATGATTTGAGTTCAAGGAAGTAGATAAGAGTGGTGAAGACACTAAAAGTGAGGAAGAATTTGAAGATGGTGAAGAGAGTGACAGTGATGGAGATGATTGTGCCAGATGGAAAATTTAAACTGTAATAGTAATAAAACATGAAAGAAAATAATAGACAGAATTCAGTCAAATAATTAGTGAAATTTCTACCCTTGTTGTCTGTTGGTTATAAATATGTAACAAACTTCTTTGTTTATAACTATTTTATTTAGGGATGTTATTTTTAATTCAACATCATTGTTCCTGGGTAATATGAGATTTTGTCTATAATTTGAAAATGCTAGGGAAAAATTTTTAATAGACAATATTCTGAGAAAGCAGTATTAGATGAAGAAATCTGAAGAGCTAGCAAAAGCAAATTGTCTCCAAACTATTTACCAATCTGTTATGTAAATAGAACATTTGTCAAATTATGAAAAAAAAACAAAAGCCAAAAACAAACAAACCACTTTTCAACTAGTACTGTTACTGGACTGAATGATAAATTCCCCAAGCTCGGGGAAGACAAGGAGGAGGATTTGTTGTGAATAAGGGTTCAAAGCCTTGCCCATTGTTTTTATTTCAATGTTGACATTCATCAAAACCCAAGGAAATAACGCAAGTATTGCTTTGGCAACCTATGAAGTGTGACACAAAAAGGCCATCCTGGCTCTTCTCACTCAACCCAAAAGCAATAGCTGCCACTGCACACCTTCAACTCTGAAAATTTGAAGATCTGGAGAGCTCACAGATCAAGATGCTTCAGAGGCAGCTGGAGAAGGACTTTGATCCTTATGGATACCGTGCCAGAAGAGATCCAGCTCTTGTGTTTTCACTTAGTGCAATGAGGTTGTTGTCTACAAGGATCAAATCTAGAACGTTAGAGATGAAAGCCATGAAATTCTTCCCCTGGAAATCAGTAGCCAAGGCAGATGACAAAGCTGTGTTGTAAGCAGTTTAAAAAGTCAGTGTCCAACTTGAAATCCAACATGTATCTGGGCTGGGAAAGGACTCGTGAGACAGCCTCCTGCAGTGAAGAGCACCATGCAGTTGCCTGTGCTGGAGAAAGTGAGAGGCAGAGACACCAGCAACAAGGTCAAGGAAAGACAAGCATGAACCCACAAAGTCTTTGCACTGAGTTCAGTGTGGTTTGGATCAGATCCCTTGCAAATACTTTCTAACTCAAACGTCAGTGGAAAATCTGGATGTTTAATATTAGTCTCTTTTTTATAATAAAATATTCCTAAACTAAAGCTTTCCAGGTGTACAGTGCCTTTCTTGTTGTTGTGTGGAGGAGACCAACAGTCTTTTGCTGTGAAACACACTTACATTATAACTGATTCCCCAATACATTTATTTCTTCAGATATATATTGCCTTATTTAACCATTCCTATCAGCTTTTCATTAGTTTTTTTTCCTAAACATTGATATTGGCTATAGAGAATGCAAATAAACTTAAGGCAAATTTCAAAGCTGACCATTTTTTTCTTTCTTTTTTACTGAAGACTTCAAACCAGCACTGATTTCAAAATGTATGTCTCTGGTTTATAAACACATCGACCTCCCTGCCATTCTGTGATGGAGCCTTAGAAATCACACAATGCCTGTCATTGTTTTTCAGATATTTAATAAATCTGGCTCAATGATTTTCTGACAATTCTCTACCAAAATCATTCAGGCAGTCTGAGACCCTCTTTAAAAAAAAAAAAAAGAAAAAGGAAAGAAAGAAAAAAGTCAAAACAAATGCTGTATGGATTCAATTTTGAGTCAATAAATCTGGCTCATGGTGTGTATAAACTCAGGCTTAGCTCTATTGGTAATCATCTCCAGAGTGCCATACAGCTGCCTGCTTTCATTTCACACCAAGGGAGCAAGGATTAAATCCCTAATGGAGAAGACATATAAACAGGTTTAGTGTCTGCAACAAGCACAGTCCCCATGGCAGCATATTTGTGTATACAGCATGTGAACCTGTGGAGAGGAAGGAGAGACTGGTTAAAAAAAAAGTAAACAAAAAGAAGATGAAGAGTGACAACAGAAAGGAGTGAGGGAGAAACCCAAGTGGAGTGGGCAGTAAGTTTAGCAGGGTGCAATGCTGTTCATTAGGCACCTACACCAGCCACATTCAGGTGGCACAGCTTAAAATATCTCTCCAGCTCTGAGTGACAACATATGTAGGGTGACAGTCTGAGACAGTGAGACGTTGTGTGCAGGCTGCTGATAGCCATAAACTCCTAACAGTTCCACAAGCTCATTAGTATGCCGCCCTGACCATTAGGTCTTCTGTAAATTGTGCTTTTACCCAGGCCCGTATTTTCCATCATATAATCTTCACAAAGCTGTCCCAATATCTCTAATATAGTAGTGTTAAACAGAATGTATTTGCAAGGCTTTCTTTTTTCTTAGAGAATTTTAATCCCATTTATTGGTAACTAGCTTTTAAAATGACATTTTTCCTTGCTGCATTTAGCTTAGTCCAAGGGGAAAAAGGAAAAAAAAAAAAAAGATGCCAGATGTCACGGGGCCAATAAGCAGGTGGGCCGAAGCTTCTGTACCAATTCAAACTGGCACCGCATCAAACCTGGTGGGTATAACCTTTAATTCAGTGCTTCCCTGGCACCAGATCTAGTGCCATCTGCTTAGCTTTGCTAAGCTGTGCTTGTTTCTGTGCAGGGACGATGCCAACAATGCAAACTGTCTCCTACATGTGCAGGGAATCATCGGTGCAACTAGTTTTTCAAGACCCATATGGTGGCATCTGCAAATGTACACTGTCAGCATGGCTACTTGTACCACCCTTCGTGTTTAAGAATGGAAGGAGAGAGCCCTGCTTTGCAATTCACATCAAGCTGAAAGGATATTCTCTCCCTCTGTGCTCCTGCTTTTAAGGGCAACCCTGGGATGAAGAGAACATATAGCTTTGAAAAAGGAAGCAGTTTAGAAATTAGGCATGGGAACTGGGGAAAATCGAGTAACAGCTGGGGGGA
This sequence comes from Climacteris rufus, assembly GCA_013398175.1. Taxonomy (NCBI): domain Eukaryota; kingdom Metazoa; phylum Chordata; class Aves; order Passeriformes; family Climacteridae; genus Climacteris; species Climacteris rufus. The sequence goes on along the minus strand of VZRZ01004301.1, from coordinate 836,629 downwards.
AAAAAAAGATAATTTTATAGAAACTCTCTTAAATCATCACCTGAAAGCCTCCTCAGTGTAGTTAAAGATGAGAAATCATTGTATCTTGACTCTTGGGACTATAAAATGGGTTCAGTTCCAGGTCACCGCAAGATATGGACACTTCTACTTGTCAGGAATGGATGTCATCCTGTCACCTCTTCTCCATGAGGTGGTACTATCAGAGGGACAGAATAGGTCAGAGGGACAGAGTAGGTAAAGGTTGTCTCCAGCACAGCTATTTTGGTACTTATTCCAGGCAGTAAGGAGGATGGCTACTGACACAGACTCAGGGATCAAATGGCCATGGCCAGCTGATGTCTCCTCTCCTCTCCTCTCCTCTCCTCTCCTCTCCTCTCCTCTCCTCTCCT